>PVKB01003234.1:0-214733 GCA_004027205.1 Ctenodactylus gundi | reverse complement strand
GGGGGACGACGACACCGACAGGACTAGAGCCACTGAGGATGGGGTTAGCTTGAAGAGCTCCTCCTCTTAAAGAATTCCCTAGTGCAGCATTGATGATCTGTCTGTCTCCAAGAATTCAATAACAAAAAGAGCCATTTCTGATAAGATTTGGTGGCAACCTACCAAAGCTCTCCAAAGAAGAAAGTAGCAGTGACATAAAGAAGGTCAACACTAGCAGCATCTGTCTGGGATCAGGTTGGCTAATGGGGGAGGAAGAACAAAGAAGCAGCACAATTAAAGCTCCCTTCAGGCCATGGGGGAGGCTAATTTGAGGGACAGGGAGAACAAAAGAAAGCAGGCAAAGGAAAAACAGCCACTCTCAGCATCAAAAAGCAAGAGCATAAGAGGAAATACTGCATCTTGGAAGAAACAAGCCTCATGAAGGATTTCTAAAATACCTTCCTAAGCAATGGTGATTAGAGTAGGATGATAACTCACAGAACCGCAATGTGGCTTTTCTTCTCTTCCCACACCACCATGACTCTAACACAAGGTCTGCATCAAATGACTACTGCCAAACCCCTCACAAAGTTGTTGGAGAAGGAAGTCCAGCAAAAGAATGCCTTGGACTCAATGTGCAAAATCAAAGAACATATACAGAAGGACTTTACCAAACCCAGGAAACAGTCTTTGCTTTGGAATAAATCAACACCAAAACCAAAATAATCTTCCCAAGTAACAAAAGGTACTGACAGGCTCTTGGCCCATAAATACACTCAGGCAAGAATTTAATGGCATCTTCTATGAAGACTAGTAGTGGATGACAGTCTTGCTTTGTGGTCTGCAGACAGGGATGAACCTGGAAGCCACAAGCACAGCCCTGCTTCCAGAGTCAAGTCTCAGGAGGCACAGTTTCTACGACAAGATTCAGTAGGGAATGTAACCTCAGGGGATTTTATGACTCTGAAGGATTCTGAAATTATACCAAAATTAATTTGGAAATGGGGAAACTATTTAAGATGAGAACACTATTTCCTCTCTCCCTCTCATATACACAATCACATAGACATAAACTATAAAATAATTACACAATAGAAGCACAGATAGAGAAAGGCATTTTACTGTCTAAATACAAGTACAAACTTCTTCATACCTTTATAAAAAGCACTGTAAATTACCAGTAAACATAAACAGTAAGCCAGATTAAAATTTTGTTTATGAACAACAGAAAAAGTAGTGACATGCTTCCTTGGAAATAACACAATTTTCTCTTTCAAACATACTGAACGTCTGTTTACAGAAATCAGATCATACCTAAAACAAATTTAAGTGCCTAGAAAACAAGTATTTAGAAGAGGAAGAGGAAAAAGGAAGGATAGCCTAAAAACAAAAGAGGCACACCTACCATGTTTGAAATGTTAGCAAGCAAGAATATAAACATGTCCTAGACAGGAGCATGAGACCACAGGCAGAATGGAGAAAGAAAAAGAGAATACATTCTCCATATATGTGAAGTTTCCTAACAGAAAGGGCAAACAATGGGAGTGAATAAGCATGTGAAAATGGGTAGAACCCTGAGACTGCTAGGAATCCAATAGATATCAAAAGAGGACTTCCTCAGGAAGGTTGAGCTCACTGGGGGATGCATGGCTCCCTGCTATTCACACAGAAACATGAACGCTTTCATGGTGAAAGATGGCCAAACATTTAGAGATATTCTTCCTCTGCATGCCCTAAGGCTCCTGGATTCAAACTGATAAAGAAGACACCACAAAAAGCAGTTTCTCCATACTCAAAGAATAATTATGAGGACAGGAAGAATAGCACAGAGTACCTGACTTGCAAGCACAAAGCCCTGAGTTCAATTTCCCACCACATAAGCTAAGCATAGTGGTGTATACCTGTAATCCCAACACTCAAGAGGCTGAAATGGGAGCATTCTGAGTTCAAAACTAGTCTAGGCTACAGATAAGAACTCGTCTCAAAAAAGAAAAAAAAACTCAGTAATTATGGGTACCTACCATATGTTAAAACGAACCCTTAAGGGTCCTCCAGATTCTTCTGTAGAGATGTAAGAATCTCTCAAAAGCAGCGGAGATGCTGGAGGTATCACTGAGTAGAACAGTGCTTGCCTAGCACTTTGAGGCCCTAGGTTTCATCCCAGCATCACATCAGAAAAATAAAATAATTTAAAGGAGTATATTCTGCTAATAAATGGAAATAGCACACATTAAAAAAATAATTCACAGATATTAAAATATCTATAGTCCACAAGAACCAAAACCAACCAACCTTTTCATTAAGGCAGATCTCATGTTCCTGCACATGGACCTTTCTTCTATCCTTCCTTTAACCCCACCTCAGTGAGGTCACATCTCAGGGATAAAAATTCCTTCAGCCACTTCTGACCCACTGCTCCCTTTACCTGCTTCCTTTGACTCCCTTATGCTTATTCAAACAAGGCCTGTCTTCTCTACTCTATCAAGTTCCTTAAAAATGAAATATGTATTTGCTGCCTGCCTTGTTTCTCAAGCCAGGGGAAGAGCAGGCACTCGATATATGCTAAAGCCAGGACCGTTAAGAAAATGTTAGGAGTTACAATTAACCCAATGCCAAGGTATGCCAATGTGGGTAAGGTTAAAGAACAATCTCAAAAAGATACAAAAAGATACGGTGCTTGAAGTAACAGCAAGACACACAGTGGCCACACAAAGCAGTGTGCGAAAGACAGGTTTCAACTGGTGACAACTCAAAGTAGGGAAGCGAAGAAAGAAAGCTCAGGAAGATGAGAAAAATCATACCTGGAGGAAGAACCTGTCAAAGAGTACCAAGCTCAGCACTTAGCTGCAGAGGCTGCAGCAGAAATTTCAATAAGACAAAGTATGACCACTGGTCACGGGTGAACTAATACTAATGAGTTTAAAAGTATAAAGGACTGCAAATGGCAGTGGGGGGTTAATTTAATCACTAGAAGGTTACTGATGATATATCAAAAGTTATTTCACTGAGGAATAAGACATAAAGCACAAGTTCATTAAGTACTACTTAACGTGATCTATGCAAAAAAAAAAAAAAATAAAATAAAACTAAAGAACAACACCTAGAAGCCACTAAGGGGATGACCACACACAGAATGTAGAGATAATTCAAATAAGGTAACTATTCCTCTAACTTATTCTAAAGTTTAAAAAAGATCTTTAGATGAGCTTTCCAGACACTCTAGAATCATTTAGTAAGAGCTCAATTAAAACAAACTTTTAATAAAATGGGAACTGTTGCCTTAATATCATCCCAATATGGCAAAATTCTGGAATAGAATTTATGAGAAGGTGCTAACTGCAGTCCGTAAAAGTACAACTTGTAAACATAGATAAGAGAATAACTTAGAGATAGAAACTTTCCAAAGGTTATGAAAACATAGATGCAAAATCTCAGTTTTAAAAATGCTAACTAAAATAATGAGAGAATTTTTAAACCACAGATTGGGAAAGATCAAATTGTTTCAGTAAGATTATTTTGCTGGGCCTTAGAAAGAGCCATCACTGGTAAAACCTCAGTGGAAGTAAATTTAGCAATATCTATCAATATTTTACATGAAGGTGCAAGAAACAGATCGCAGGAGTTCACTTGTCCAAACGAAGGATGGACACGAGAGGAACAGAGAATAGATACATGAGGCTTCACTTATCTTTTTGCAAAAAGGGTGACCTTCCCACATACAAGTGAAGAAAGGCACATGGAAAATATGGTGGATGGAGATTTTAAATCCCTAGATTGCAAGTCCCTCCCCCGCCTTTTACCTATTAGCAGGGCACGCAATCTTCCTGATAAGATCTATGGTACCAGATCAGGGTCTACTGGGTCACTATGGCATGACCTTTTATCCCCCCACCCCCTTCCTCCTTTGTCTAGTCACCTGTCAGATAAAAGAGCAGGGCAACTGGAAGACCAGCATCTTTATCTGAAAATGTGCCACTGCTATCATTAGGTGTCATTCACAAAAGTATACACTAATTCAGAAACCTCACACTTAGCAATTTGAAACTATGGATATAGTTACAGGTGTATGTATAAAATAAGGCAAGAAGAAAGACATTCCCTAAACAACTTGCAAGAGACAAAGACAGAAAATACATTTTAATTAGCTGAGGACTGGCTAAGTAAACTAAGAACAGAGCAATTATACATGTATTCACATAGGCTATCTTTAGTTCATATTGTTAAGTAATTTTAAAACAAGGGGTTATGACTGGTATACATAACTGACACTTCTTCATTTCTTCTTCTTCTTCTTTTTCGAGACACATTCTCACTTTACAGCCAGGCTGGTTCTGAACTCACTATGTAGCCCAAGCTGGCCTCAAATCCACAAAAATCCTTCTGTTTTAGCTTCCAGGCACTAGAAGTATAGACATGCACCATCATACCCAGCTAATTTTTATGTGGTGCTAAGGACTGTAACTCAGGGCCTTATATATGCCAGGCAAGCACCATAACCCCTGAAGTATGCCCCCTAGCCCAAACAACATTTCTTAAATAAATATACATGTAGTTTATGTATAGTACACAAACTATGTTTGTGTAAGGAATTGTGTAAGAACTGGTGAAATGTGGAGGAAGAGACATAAGAAATGTACACTATGTTATCAATCTTAGTTACTTACTTGTTGTTCAGACAGAATATCCGACCTCCACAACTTAAAGAAAGGAACTATTTATTTTACCTAACAGCTTTACCAGATCTCACACAGTTTATTCAAGGACATCCAGGGCAACAATGTAAGCACATGGCAGAGGTGCAACCATAGAGCTGTTCATGGCATGGCAAATACAAAGCCAAGTGATGGAGGAAGGATGGAGCTACTCTTCCAGGTCCTTTTTGCCTTTTCTGTGTCAAACTCCAGTATTTCACCCTTCCAACGAGGCTCCACTTCTTAAAAGCACTAGGTTCTATAGGTATCTCACTACATCAAACTACTTGAGGCTATATCCATAGTTTCAAATTGCTATATGTGAGGTTTCTGAATTAAAGTATACTTTTGTGAACGACACCTAATGGTAGCAGTGGCACATTTTTCAGATAAAGATGATGGTCTTTCAATTGCCGTGCACTTTTACCTGACAGGTGACTAGACAGAGGAGGAAGGAGGGTAGAGGGATAAAAGGTCATGCCATAGTGACTGACCTGACCCTGATCTAGTGCCATAGATCTTATCAGGAAGATTGCCAATAGGTAAAAGGCAGGGGGAGGGACTTGCAATCTAGGGATTTAAAATCTCCATCCAACATATTTTCTGTGTGCCTTTCTTTACTTGTGTGTGGGAAGGTCACCCTTTTTGCAAAATGATAAGATAGATCCACAACATAATAGTCAGTTTTCCATTACTATAACAAACACTTAAGATAATCAACTTACAAAGAGAAATGTTTACTTCAGTTCACAGTTTTGGAAATTTCAGTCTATACTCAATGGAACCCATTGCTTTCAGGCATCTAGGGGGGAAGGGCAGCACATCATCAGTGCACTACATAGTGGAACAAAGCCATTTACCTCATGGCAGGGAACCAAGACAGAGAAAAAAAAAACTGGGCTGGAGTCCCACAGTGCTTTCCAAGGACATTCTTTCAATAACATACAAATGACTTCCCACCAGGCCCAACCTCTTCAAGTATCCATTATCTCTCCTGGTTTGGACTGGAATATCTCCCACGTATTAGTTAATTTCTTATTGTTATGACAGAACACCTGACATCCACAATTTAGGGAAGGAAAGATTTATTTTAAGTCAGTTTCAGGAGGTCTCAGGGCCATGGTGAAGAAGACACACAGCAGAAACTGGAGAGCTGATCAAACCACTGCAGACAGGAGCCCAATGAAGCAGGAGTCAAGCCCATCTCTGGGAACAGGTAAGGCTTGAGCCTCCCCAGGAAGAAACTATAACAATATTTCTTCTTGTTTCCTTTAATTACTTCTTTCCTTCTATTATTCAAGATGCCAGTTGACACCCAATCAGTGTGGGTTGACCCTCCCTCACTACCTGGCCCACAAGTCAACAATGTATACTTGAAAGGCTCTTCAATCTCAACAAGTTGACACAATCCTTCCAGGTCAAACCCCAAGCATCTGCTCCTTCCAGCCAAGCCCTACCTCCTAATAACACACAGTTCCAAATACATGAGGCTTTTGAGGGACACTCAGATCCATATCATAGTATCCCTGAAGAGAAGTCTCATGTATTTGGATGTTGAGGAATATCTTCAGAACCATGTGCTACTAAAAGATAGAGCATAGTAAGAAGTCAGAGGATACTAGGACTTAACCGGGAAGGGATAGATTACTTGGAAAGACCTCAAAAGGTATAAGTTAGCTCTGGCCTTCTGCCTTCACTTGGCTTTGTGTCTGCCAAGTAATGAACAGCCATCATTTGGCTACCCCTCCACAGTGTGATTCCACCATTATCAGTTGTCCATAAATGGACTGAGATCTTCTGAAATTGTAAGCTGAAGTAAATATTTCTTCCTTTTAATATGTGAATAGCACACTAATAGAACAGCAACTAATCAGTACCTATGCCACCACATCTGGGGACAAAGTACTTAACATATAGGGCTATACAGGACATGCCACATCCAGACTATCGCACCAACTTTATAACATACATACAACTTCGGGTTTTTATGATACGTGCTTTACAGCCTAATGACTCTATAGTCACTTCTAACTTACATTGTTTCATTATCGCCTGTGTTGGGTCAATTGACAAGACTTCTGTGTTTACAATTCCTCTGGCAATTTGCCCTCCATTCCATTCATTATAGCTTTGATACAAAGCAGAGACACTCAAAATCTTTCTCCTACATAAGTAGCCTTTAACCACTTTGCTTTGAAATATCTTCTCTGATAAATTTTATGCATTGTTCCCAGACCAGTCTTCCAAAGGCACAACTAAGTTTCCCAAGTCCAGGGTTCCACATGACCCAGCAAAAAGTTCATTCAACAAGAGCCCAAGCACATTCACTCCAAGAAACTTCATCCCACAGTCCAGGTAAATGAAAAAAGTCCTAAATTTTTTCCCAGCACAAAGCCTAAACTCTAGTGATCAACTCCTTCCATCAAAATGATGCCATTTCATGTGCATTCCTTCACCACATAAATTAATGAAATGGCTTGTGCCCTTTAGCACAAAATACAAATACCACCTATCTCAGGAACTTTTCCCCAATGTCCATTCAGAATTCATGATTTCCTTCTACAGATGTCTTGGGACATGTGTTTTTATGGCCCTTAGGAAGAAATGCCTTATATATCCTCTCACTGCAGCTTTCTTCTAAGCACCCTTGTCCACAATAAGCCTCTCACCCTAAGGCCTGCGTCTATTCTGTTCCTCCAGAATTGAACTGTCACAATAAACCTAAACAAGTCATTTCATAAGAGTAAAACACTTGTTTTCAAATTTCCAAAATTCCCAGTGCTCGCTAAATGACTAAAAAGCCTGATTCCGTTAGTTTAAACGTTCTTATTTTCGATGGGTGCCAAGTGTCCAATGTGATATTATACTGAAGAGATAGGACATAACAAAAACATTAAAAATAATTACTGACTTTTTTGTCTTTTTAAGTGGAGATGGGTTAAAAAAAATCTGGAAAACCAAGCATATACACAAGAAAGTGAATCTTATCACTTGTCACTTATGAAGGCAATTTTCTAGAATTATTCTTTTCTTAAATGAGAGAAATAATTGGAATCAGGGTGAGCTTGTAAGGTTAGTGATGGCTAGGAGCAGTGACTAAATTGAACGGTTTCAGGTCATATAAGGCCATTATACACATAGTTAGTCTGAAGTCATTTCAAAAGAAGGGATCCTTCTAGATTTACAGATATCAGTTCTATATATTGCCTTGAATAAAGACTAAGAACAGAAATTTAAAATCTATTATCAAATTTATAGGCATAAAATAGAACACTATCAAGGTCATAGAGATGGGAAAATGCTGAATTGTTTAATAGATAAGAGTTTGAGTTTGATATGATAAAAAACAATTCCGATGAACTGAGAATGGTGACGGTACAACATAATATACAACATGAAGGTACGTAATGTCACTGAATTATACACACAATAAAGTACTGTATAGTTTCTCGGACTTGGAAAACCCAGAACACAGACATTCTGCAGAACCACAAGAAGTGATAGTCAGAGTTGGGGGAAGGAGTCAGGAGGGGGTGGGAGGGTCAAAAATGGGAAGGGATTGTAAAGTTGATATGATACATATGTGCACAAAATACCCAAATTCATTATAAACATTATGTATTACATGTGTATATTAATAAAAACACTGGGGAAAATAGAAAACTTCATATTTTCACCAAAATAAAAATAATATGAAACTTGTCTCTGAAATTTTTCTTTAATACTGTAAAAGGCACAATGACAGGGTGTTCCTTTTTTTGTTTTTTTTTCTGGGGGGATTTGTTTTTGTGAGAGGGTCTCACTCTGTAGTACAGGCTGGTTCTGAATTCCAAGTAGGCCTTGGGCTCATAGCAATTCCCCTGCCTCAGCCTACTGAGTGCTGGGATTACAGATATGCACCACCAATCCCAGCTTTATGGCAGGTTTCTTATATTTCTAATTTAAAGTCTTGAGTCAACACAACATAAATTAACAGGACCAAGCAAACTGCAGCCCAATAACAGAATTATTCAATGTAACCCTCATAGGCTCACTCAAAAAACCAAGGTATACTTAAAAACTGCCTGTCCCACTTAGCCAGAGAAGGAAGGAGAGCCCCAGGAATTGTATTTTCCCCCAACACTTTTACTTATATGTTATACATAATGTTTACAAAGAACTTGAGTACCTGTGTACATATATATCACATCGACATTACAAGCCTTCTCATTTTTGGCCCTCCCACAACCTTTCCATTCCCCCTAACTCCCACTACCATGCCCATCTCATTCTATAGTATGCCTGTATTCTGAGTTTCCCAAATCAGAGAAATCACGTGATATTTAACATATTAAATCTGCATCTGACTCACTTCACCACTCAAATCACCACTCTTTAGCTCGGTTTCCCACCCTAGAATGGGCTGCAGTGTGCATAACTTGATGCCTCTTCTCTGGGTCCAGCTGAGCCCGTTAATTGGAGCCCCAGAAATTGAAAGAAGGTGACAGATACATCAGAAGCTAATGATGCTTACAGAACACTAAATTTGTTAAGGAACAAATCAACAGAAAGAGCTCACAATTATAAATATTTATGCACCAGAAAAGAGCCTCATCATGATATGCCACACTCACAACCTCAGAAATTCAACACAAAAAGAATATTAAAGGGAATAGGAAACGGACATTATTCTGCCAAGAAAGCCTATCCAAATCACAGCAGATTTCTCAATGCAAACCTAAAAGGCCAGGAGATCCATGAAGAAAACATTTCAGGCTTTAAGACAGCAAATGTCAACCCAGGTTGTTGCATTCAGCAAAACATCCCCTGAAAATTGAAAGAGAATTAAAAATTTTTCATGATCAAGAAATCCTAAAGAAATTTGAACCCACTAACTTAGCACTGAAAAAAAAAAAAAAAAACTTGAAAGAATCTTAGAGAGAGGGAGAGGGACTAGCAGCACCAAACAACATAGAAGAAAGGAAACATTTAAAGAGAGAATGTAACAAAAAGAAAAAGCAAACAGCCAACACTAGAAGAACAGGAATTCAGTAAAAATCTTACAATAATTATTCTTGATGCTAACAGTCTTAATTTGCCAATCAAAAGACACAGACTAGCAGACTGGATCAAAAGACAAAACAAAGGCATATGTTGTCTGCAAAAGACATGCTTGACCCAAAAAGAACACATACAGAAAGTAAAAGGATGGAAAATAATATTACATGTTGTTGGAGCCAAAAAATCAAATGATAAACACCAATTAACTGTGAATCAGCTTGTCTACAAATAGAAATGCTCTGAGTAACACTAAACTGCAATTCCTACTATGCCTTTATCCTGGTTCTCTTCAGTCCTATTTAATCAATGAATGACAAAAGTTTAGCTGTTTACTGAATAGCATCTACCTGAATTAGGCTTAAATACCACTAGAGAAAAAAATCATTTATTCTTCTAGGACAGCATTCTTAAGTTGGCTTAGGAATACACTGTGCCTGCACTGAGGCGGCACAGGAGGAATTCATTTCCAGGTATAAACATCACATGGACAGTCCCTGATATGCCTGATTTAGAGAAGAGACAAAAAGACCACCTTCCAGGTGCTCAGGAATCCTTCAGGGTGCTTTCCAGACTGTGAAATATCAGCTCATCCACTCCTCCTGGATGCCCCTTCACACACTATGAGCCTTCCCATCCTGCTCTGCACCTCTAATGTCAGCTTGGTTTGGGTGTGGGTGTGAGGGTGTGGGTGTGGGGGGCGAGGTTTACCTTTTAATAATTGTGTACAGGTCTTATGTTTATTTGGGGGAGTAAAATCAATTGAAACTAAAATGCAGCTTAAATTCTGAATATTACCCCTTGTCTCACCAAGGAATGACATTCCAATAAACCAACCAGAGTCTGAAAACAAGATAATTTGAACATGTATATTTCAATTACCATTTGGAATACCATTTTTACCAAAAATTATTTGCAGTATATAATAAATTGAGCACATATTTAATCAAACTGAGCATCACAGCTTAGCTTTGGTCTACTGCAGAGCACCTGTTGTTTCCCCTTATGATTGACTCACAGAAAACTTGCAGCTCCTGCCAGTACGCAGCATCCCCAAAGAGGATGGACCTAGTCATTGCTAGCCTGGAAAGAAAGCAAAACTCAAAACTCAAAGTACTGCTTTGACTCATTATTATTGCTTTGTACCATAATAAAGTCAAAAAATTTCAAGTCAACCCACTGTACTTCGAATGTACAGTGTCCGCTTCAAATGTACAGTTGACACTGTACATTTGTGGTACAGTATACACTGTATACGTCAAATGAAAGGAAACAGATTTGCAAATACTTAATGTACACCTAAAAGAGGTACTGGGTTATCATCTACAAAGAAAGCTCTGAAAGTGTTTGTTCTCAAAGATTTAATAAAGTCAGTCTTGCTTGCCTGGAAAACTAGGTATGAGTAGTTACTGTAAAATTATCAGTCACACATTGTCACCGTTGAAGGGATTATATCAATTTGAGGGAATTAGGAACCACACCTCCATTAGAATTTGGATTTGTGAACCACCCCTAGATTGGGGATCAAGAACTGGTCTGGATTAGAGTGTGAGGGTGGGCTGGCCAATGAGAGAAGAGCACCCACACAGATGGGGGAGGGCCAACTGGAACTCCAATGGTACAAAAGGAAGGAAGAGAGAAAATAGTTACAGCTTCTTCCTCTGGGAAAGCTCTCCCTTCATAATTGTCTGGGAACGCCGACTTGCTACACATCGCAGATCGTCAGCACAGATTCGCTCCAGTCTCAATTTCTGCCTATTTGCCTGTTGCTGCTCTTCAGTTGCCGATCTTCAGGCTTTGGTCTTCACCTGAGATCTACAGCACACTTTCACCTCACCGGCTCCTCTGCAGTCCCGGATGGGAGATCTACCTCATGGTGAGCAGTCATCTTGGACCACCTCTATCCTTGGATTTGTAAGTCTTCCTAATAGACCTTTCTGTGATAAAATCTGTAAATTCTGTCTTTTGAAAGAATCCAAACTAATACACATATTCAGCACTGAACCAAAGTGGCTCTCAATCCTGACTCAACAGAATTACTTGGAAAGCTATTTTAATACATGCCTATCAAAACACTACCTCTAGAGATTTTTGCTTTAATAATTGTGTAACCTCTCAATGATTCTACTGTGTAGCCAGAATAAAGAACCACTGCTGTAGTCCCCAGCAATTCATAAATTCCCAACACCATTATGTCTCAAAAGCCCTGAAACTGGTTTTCAAACCATCCCAGAGTTGGTTGAGTTCAGTTTTGAATTGCATGAAATAGTCTGGCATTCTACCTATAAGTTTTTTTCCAGATGTTACAAAAAAAAATCTGTTTCTGTAATTTGAATTTCAGACAGTATATAAATATAACTTCGGAGGCTATATGCACCTTTAGACAACCATTTTTGAGGGCTGGTGTGGCTAATTCTCCAACACCCTATCTCAAAAATAATAATAATCATCATTTATCATGAATTAGTTTCCCCAATTTCACTTTGATCACAAACACTACTTCATGTGAATTTCATTTTTCAATTAATTACTAATGTATCAAAATATCATTTGCTAACAATAATAATACTGTGCAAAAAAAGTGAGAAGCAAGAAATGCTGGACATATTTAGAAAGCTCCTGAATATAAATACTGGGCATATTTAGAAAGTTCCATATCTTCTAAGAAAGTTTTGCTGAAAACCAGTTCAAAGGAAGTTAACATCTAAATTCCAGCTACTGTATATGCAACATTAGATTTACCTTTATAGATTTGCTGTTAAGAGTTTGACAGAATTATATACATATATTATGGGAGGACTGGTTAAATGGTATAGTAAAAAGTCTTGGTGCAATGTTAACTGTCAAATATTTCAAGATTATGGGCAAGATCAATTCTAATAATTGCTTCAGGGATAGAAAGTTCAAGAAAAATACTTCCTTTACCTTGAAAGTACCTTCTGTCTCATGCCAAAGAGACTTACCAAGGGAAGACTAGGACAAACCACGCCACAGTCATCTGAGTTATTACTAGAGCTTTGGATACAGTGACAATTATCTTCTTCATGATATTTACATTACCATACTGAATTCAGGGATTTGTCACCACCTGTAATGGTTTTTTTTAAAAATGGCAAAGATGTATATGGGGACAATAAACAAAATGATACCTGGAATAATTTCAGTCAGTTGTCTGACCTGGGCCTGCTCAGTGTGTTCCTCCATCCACATTGACATCTTGAAGATTCTAAAGACATTATTGGTGGGCCCCATCCCAGAGATTCTGGTGCTTTGGAATGGGTATTGGTATTTTTTCAAAGATTCTCTGCTGTGTAATGTGACAATCAGGGAAGAAAAACAGTGGGCAAATAAAACCAAACAGTTCTCCATCTGACAGCTAATGTGACTGGGAAAAAAACTCAAGGACACACGATAAGACAGAGAATGGTCCGATCTTCAGGTTTAGTCAGACAAGTCAAATCTTTCCTCCTGGACAGACAGAGCAGAAAGGCAGTTTGTGAGAGAGGCAAAAGCTTGAACTTAGAATTAGGCAGACAAAAGTTTAAGTCACAGCTTCACTGCCAAGTTGCTATGTACCCTTAGCCCATTAAAGTGTATTCTTCAGTCTGCTTTCCCAGGTATAAAATGATACTCATTACATCTCAAATGTGTCTTACAAAGATTTAAATGAAAAAGATATAAAATGACTAGTGCTATAGATAACCCAAAATGAGAGCTGTGTCCACAATGAGCAGTTCAAATGAGCTGTCAGCAGTAAAGAACTTGGGAAGTTTATATCGCTACACATGAGAAGCAGTCAATTACCTCTCAAAAGTTCACAACTACAGTACAATCTCCATACTATTTTTTTTGAAGCCAGAAACAGAAATCTCCAATGGTAAATGTGTAGAAAAATCATAGCTTATTGTTACACAGTAATGACAAATTGAACAAAGAAGAAACGAATCTGAAGTTCTTTTTTTTTTTCTTTTATGCGGGGTGGGGGAGGCCAGGAGGGAGTAGAAAGTAAATTTATCAGGAGAGGTATAATGGAGAAGGTGAAAAAGAAAGTAGGCACTCCTCTGCAAGCAGGAGGAGGAGCAAGGGCACCAATTCTTTAGCAGAATCTGAACTTCAATGAAAAGGTTTTAGAAAAGTTCAAGAGGCTGTCATACCACTTCTAGAGAAGAAAAGAACACTTAGGTAAGAGAAAAAGAAGGAAGCTGAATCCTAGAACACACATGCTCCTTTACCTTTGGAGTCCTGAGTTTTTAGACTTAATGCTGAGCTTCAATACATCAGCTAATCCCATACCTAATAAGTTTTAACTAACTCCTCCATAAGGCAGATAATGCCATCATTCTCAAAGTTCTCATTAAAAACTAAAAGTGAGGATGCACAAGATGGATGCTAAGCAATCTACTTTTATTTTCCCTGCCCTAACTACACTTTCATATTTGTTCTTCTCTTCATGAATTAAACAACAGTCAAGCTGGTCATGGTGGCCCACACCTGTAATCACACCTACTCAGAAGGATCAGCCAGAAAGATCACAAGTTCCAAGCCAGCTTGGGCAATTTAGCAAAATCACTTTTTTTTGTTGTTTTTGTTTTTTAAAGTCTTGGGTTTGAGCTCAGTGGTAGAATGCCCTATGTTGAGATCCCAGTACCACCAATACCACCATCCAAAAATATAATCTTGAAGGGGAGCAAGGCAAAGAAGACATTTTGGAAATAATAGAAATTACATGGCTAGTATAGGTTAGTGGCATAGCGCTTGCCCGGCAAAGAAAAGGCCCTGAGTTTCTATCCCTAGCACCATAAAAAGAAAGATTGTAAGACAACATAAGGTTTTCTTAAATGAATTGATACAGCTGAAGAAATACAACAGAAAAGTAAAACAACCAAAAAAATTGGTATGATATCAGAGTAACAAGATGTCAAATAAGTAATAATAAAAACCTGGGTAGGATCAGGGAGGACAGGCCTGAGAAGCCTCAGGGAACATGAAGAAGAATAAAACCACAAAAGTAACCAAGAAGTAGGTGCTAGATACACAATGCAAAGGAGATCTAACTTCACATCATCAGTGTTCTTAAAGAAAAAAAAAAAAAATCAAGCCAGGGATGGTGGCATATGCCTACAACTGACCATGCTTGCAGTCTGAGGCAGGAGAGCAAGTTCAAGCTCAGCTTGGACAACTTAGCAAGACATTGCTCAAAATAAAAAAGGAAATGAGAATGTAGCTCACTGTAAAGGCCTTGGTCTCAATCCACAGTACCATAAAAGAAAGAGAAAAAATCAAATAGAAAAATACTCAGAGAAAACATAAAAAAGAGAAATACGTCCTACTTAAATCTGAAAATAGAAACATATAAGGCTCTTGGAAAAATTAATATGTAATGATCAATACACACTAAAAATATACTATTCCAAAGTTATTGAACTTCAGAGAAAAAGAATATATTACATAAAGCCATGTTGCAGAATACATTACTTAAAGGCATGTTGGGGCATGCTTATAATCCTAGCACTCTAAGAGAATGACACAGAAGGATCATAAGTTTAAGCCCTATTTGGGCAACGTAGTACCTTGGTGAGATCCTGTTTGAAAATGAAAAAGAAAATGGGCTGGACATGTAGCTCTACTGCAAAGTCCATGGATTTAATCCTTAAGATCATAAAAAAAGAAAAAAAAAATACGTCACACAAACTCCAAAAGGCAGAGGAATTACTCAAAACAGTATGAAAATATGGACACACATTCATGTTACTAAGATGAAAAAGCAAGTCACCAAGGAGAGAAAAGAGTCACACTGACATCAGTTTTAAAGAAAACCAAGGTTTCTTTCAGTATAGACATAACACATATTCTCAAACATGCAAGAACTCAAGGACATAACATTGATAAACTCTGCTTTGAAAGATAAAAACAAAGATTGCTTAAAATACATATCCAATAAGTAGAAAGCTATTTTTTAAAAATAACTGAATAATGAAACCATTTAAATGAGTATGGCTAAATAACCACCAGAGCTACTGAAAACAAAACAAAGTTTAAGACCTTAACAATATCAATATAAAACAAAACAAGTCAAAGAGTACAGCAGGGACTAAAGGGGTAGAAAATGAAGATACATTCCTTTTTATTTTTTTCCCAGCTTTCCCAGCAAACATGTATATACAAGTGTTGTAGTCTGGATCTGGAGTGTCCCCCAAAAGCCTTGTTTACCTACAGATACTGTGTACTGTCTAAAGGCGGGAGATGGTTGGAAAGGGCAGATGCTTTGGGCATAACCTGGATGGGAAGTGCGCTGGTTTCACCTTTCTTCCCAGATTTGTCTCTCTTCTGCCATGCTATGAGGATCTCTGCCCTAGAGCTCCAGCTCCAGCTCTGACCCCAACTCCAATTCCAGCTGCGGCCCCGCCATCTCCAGTTGCCCACCTGTGAACATCTGTGACCTACTGAAACCATGAGCTAAAAATTAATCTTTCTTGCTCTAATTTGTACATGTTAGGTACTGAGTTACAGCAACAAAAAAACTAACTAAGACACAAGCAAAAACTGAAACACTCCATGAAATATCACATGGTCAAGACATAAGCAGTCCATCAAAAGTCTCAAATTCGGCAACATCTTCAGTTGTATAATTTCTCTTACTTTTATTACATTTAAGTAAATGTAAATGTTTTTAAATTTTAAAAAAGACTATGTGTGCCATTATCCTATCTTTCTAGCTACTCGTCCAATTATCTACATAAAAACTCACAGCATTGATAAGAATGATGTTTATCAAACATTAACCACCATTGTTTCTAGATTATGAGTTAGGGTAGCTTATTTACCTTTACTTTTCTAATGTGTTGAGATTTTTAAAAATAGAGGCAAAGACAAAAAGGAAAGAAAGAACAAACGAATGAACAAGTGTGCTTTTCAGAAAAACCTATACGTAGGACATTAAATTGAAGCTTTGAATGAGGCAAAAATGAATAACTGTCCCCTAGCAAAGTCAATACTTCACAAAGGCAATGGGTGAAAGTCATTTCTGTACCTCTAAGACTATGACTAGTTCAAATATACAAAAAGGAGTCAGAGTGGAGGAAGGAGAGTGATTTACAAAAATTCCTTCAAAAGAAGCTTAAGAAAGCTCCTGGCCTCCCTCCCTCCAGGAAAGATGGGAAGGTATCCGCCTCTTTAGTTCAAGGAGTGGTGACTTATAACTAACTCCCTTCGGAGAAGGGATGGTGTGTACCCTATACAGTCAGGTAAGCCATAAATATGCACTCAACTGGCACTGGAAACCTAAGGGACAGCTGACCGCAGGTACAAAGGGATTCCTTGGGAAAGTCTCTGTGCAATGTCCAGTGGGTATAACTGCATCTCGTATGACAGAGGAGGGTAATTCAGGACAGTGCCTGCACTGAGCCATTATACATCTTCCCAAGAAGCACCTGAGAAAACCTGAGCATCTGTGGAAGAATCTGAGAACAGAGGGGGAATACAGCTTATTATTATACTGTCTAGCATGCACAAGGTACAGGGTTCAATCCCCAGTGCTCCCTGCCCTCCCCCGCATAGCCCACCTAAATGATTCTCAGAGGAGTCAGTGGCAAAGGATAATGCAGCAAGTCAAATATGCCTTTCGCTTTGAAGGAAGTTGGATTTGGAACCAATGGAGAACCCAGGAAAACATTCATTATATATTTAAACTACTAAGCCACCCGGCTAATGGAGAATGGTTTGATTCCTTCACTCTCCTCTCCCTAGTAAACCACCCTGACAGGACTTTTGAGAAATAGAGGGCCAATTCAGGAACGAATATAAAGAAGAAAAAAAAAAGCCATATACATTGCCACCCTTTCCTACTGCTGGATCCTTTGCAGGAACATTTGAAAAACACAGGTAGGAGATTATCTCCACTAAAGAAAAATTTAAAGGTATACTACAGAAAAAAAGTTTTCTTGACATATATCTGTGCTATTTTAACATATGGGATATGTATGCAACATCACCAAATCACAGCACAAATGTAAATGGGTTTCAAGAGAAGCTGTTACCAGATATACATATGCACAGCAGGTTTCTCCCTCAGTTCATAAATCAGTATTATGAATAAAAGCAAGTCAATAGCAGAACAGGAAAACAATTAGCATTTCACATTCTAAAGCAGAACTACTAGGATGGTATTATAAGCTATGAATACAGAATCTCCTCTAGGTAATGCAAATAAAAGACATGACAAAATGCAGACGTGGGAGGGCCGATGGACTGAAAAGCATGCAGAGCAGTGGGACAGAGGGAGTCAGTGAAAAGGTACAGTAGAGTAGGAAAATGGTTAAAATTCAGATTTTAGAGAAAGCTAAGTGAATAAACTGTTTGACTTTAAACCCCAACTAAACCACTTACATTTTATCATTCTAGAAGATTGTTATGAGTACTAGGTAAGGTGACACCTGATACTTACTACTCAACATCAATACCTAGCACATATTAAGCACGTTAACACAAATGGGAGCTAACGAGTGCTACAACCAAGACTCTCAGAGAGGAGCCATCTACACAGCCAAGCTATCAGAACAGACCCAAACACATCTCAAAGCTTGCACTGTTCAATTTCAAATACAAAAATCCTGCAACCTGAACAGAAATCAATTTTGAGGAAAAAGGAAATAATAAAACCAATGCACAGAAGTAAATCATGAAACTATAGCACTTAGGGGATATTCCACTAAATTACTAACAAATTAGCAAATATTTACCAAATCCTATGCAAAATACAATCAATTTAATAGTTTCTTTCAGAATCAACCTAATAGTATGCTGTTCCGTATATAAACAATATTGGAGCTACATTAGAAGTAAAATCAATAGACTGTATTGATATTTACAAAAAGGGTAGAAGCCAAAGATGACCTGACCCAGGACATGATTCGTAGATTGATAAGACATGTGTCTAGCACAGGAGGGAGAAGGGGTGTGTAAGAATAAGCTCTGAAGCCACAAGAGGGAAAGAAAATACATGGCTAATATGAGATAAATATCCCAACCTGATTACGACCTCACCAGGATTTCCCAAGCTATTCTAGTCTGAAAATAAATTTTAACTAAAAAGTTAAACAATCCTCCCCAACAAGATCAGATATATACTTTTGATATCCACCATATGACTCAGTTACTTGACAGCATTAATGAATCACAGTAACTTTTAAACACTGCAGCATATTGTTGCGTATTTTTACAATCATTATATTACCTGTATGTGTTTGAAAAAAAATTGGTAGACATATGTGTCAGAAACTGTTTAATGTATATATGGTGTTGGGGGCAAACAGAAATCCATAAGCCCTTCTATTTGTGGCTCCCACACACATGTAGCACACAAAGTGCAAACGATAGTTTAAGATGACTGAGCTGCCAGGATCATGAACCTTTAAAAGTTTACATTCTTTCATCTAAAATTGCACAACCTACAAGCTGGCAATTAAAAAAATTTAAAAAATTAACAGAAGTTGAAAAAAGTTGAAGGGGGAAAGATTCTATTAAAAATACAAAAACAAAGCTCAAGTTTTTTCAAATTACTGATCAAGTAGCAAACATTCATTAAAGGTATATTGTATTTATACTACTGACCACTCATTGTAATCATATTTAAGCATCTACACACCAATTGGATTGTTTTTAAGCCCAATGCCAAAGAAAACACAGAATAGCGGAGCTCCTAGAAACCTGAGAGCTTGAAAATAAATATTTACCCAGAGAAAAATGCTTACCCATTCTAAAAGGATGTTAATTATAGAAATTTTAACTCCATGAAATTAGATTTTAGTTTTTCAGGTCTGTTTTTCGGCTTCAAACTGGAAGCAAATATTTTAGAATCAAACAATCCTCAGTTCAAACATTAAATCTGCCATGGAAATGGGGCTCCCTATTTAAACTCTAAGCTGTGAGAAAGTTTCCATTTTTCCTCACTGTTGCTACAAAATATGAGTAACAGCTGCTAGTTCATTCAGTTACTATGAGAACCAAGAAAGAATGTATGTTAGGGGGCTAGAGGAATAGCTCAGAGGTTAAAGGCTTGCCTGGCAAGCTCAAGAACCTGGGTTCAATTCCTCAGCACCACATAAGCTGGGTGTGGTGGCTCATGACTGTATTACTAGCACTAGGGAGGCTAAAGCAGGAGGATTGCCTTGTGTTAGAGGCCAGCCAAGGCTACACAGTGAGTTCAGGAACATCCTGTACTGCAAAGTGAGACCCTGCCTCAAAAATAAATAAATAAATAAAAGAATGTTAGATACCTTTTGCAGGGTCTAGAAAGGAAGAAAGAACTAAGGACTGTCTGTGACTGTCAAGCAGAAAAATTCCTACAAGAGGTTGAAGGCCACATTATATTAACATGGAACCATCTTTCCCTTTTTATGGCAGGCAAATAAGTTAACAGACAATGGCTGTCTTAACCTAAGAAAGATGGAACTCCAGGACCCTTTCAAGGCACAAAGTACAGAGAGGGAAATGGGGGAAAAAAGGCAAAAACTGTGCCAATCACTTGCTAACAGGCACCTCTACTGACAAGCCTCGCTGCTATTTATGTTCCAGTTTATATGCAGAAGTTTTCTTTTTGAGTATCAATCAATATAGAAGGTTTTTATTAAATGTAAGTATGAACCCACAATCACTGCATTAAGCAAAATGATAAAAAGAATTAGAATACTTACCTTTCTCCCACACCTTTGTACAGCCAACCAATCATAAACAGAGACCCTAAAGCAATGAACACCATTTCATTTCACCCCTCACAACCAATCCCACCATCCATGAAGCCACAGCATTTTGGGGATCCAGACCATTGAAGAATCACCCCTCTAGGCAAAGGCTGGCAAGAATGCCATAATTCCATAAAGAGTAAAGGAAGTGAAGCAACTTAAGAGCCTTAGAACCTCAGTTTTTGCAACTTTCATCTCTGCTAAAAAGGACAACCTCTGGCCTTGTCATGAGTACAGATCTATCATTTTGTAAAGCCCCAATCTACAAGGATAGGCAGATTAACATAATCATTACAGAACAGGGTGTCAAAGTATCTCAGCATTTCCAAGACAGTTCAGTTTTACACCTGTTGTCCCAACCTAATTATTTCAGAGCACTCCATGTCACTGATCTCCAATTTAGGAAATGAATGATATGATCACTCAAATGTCAAATGACTTACTCAAAATGATACAGATAATCTATGACACATCTGTGAAATGCAACCAAATCAACAAAATCCTCCTCTATTTTTTTCCTTACAAACAAATATGTAGAATTTAGAATTATTTCAAAAGTACACAAATCTTCCTAATACCAACAATCTAAGATTATACCTTAGCTACTGAAAAAAGTGTATTTAAAAAATCTCTAAGTCCATTATCTGTCAATAATTCATACAATCCCTCAGCAGACTACTTTCTTAGAAATAAAATACAGACTCCAAATGGAATTCTAAATAATGTGCCTATTAACCCCGAGCAAAAATCTGCTAAAATGATGATGGTCATTACAATGCTTCCAGCATTATCCAAAAACTTAAAACAAGAACTTTACTACCACAGACTCTTCATTCAATTATAAACACAGGGCCAGTAAAGCAAGTTTTCAGATGAAGCAAAATCCTAGGAGAATAAGTCATAAGTGTCTGAAAGATATATCACTCTTGGAAAGAATTTGACATGATACTCACTCTGTTAATATACTAAGAGACAACACTAGTCCATTATAATTTTCATTGAAGCAAAAAACAAAATAAAATAAAATCTAGGCTCAGGACAAAGAATACTCCTGCAAGGACTCATCTGTCCTATAACTGCTCAAGTTTGGGCAAGCACCACCCTTGTTACAGATCCTGGAATATCCTTGTTATTAAGCCTGATGCCATCAATTATTACTTTGAAATAACTTACATAATTCTCCTCCTTTTGCTATTAACTTTTTTCACTCTGCCTTTCAAACACACTCCTGCTTTCTGTGGCATAAGTATGCTGCACTGCAATCCTTTCTGCTTATACCCAAAAAATATCACTGTTCTTTCGACAGTCTTCAATATTTAAAGGTTGATACCAATAACCCATAATCATTAAAATAGGTAATTTTAAGTTACGAGAGGCTCAGGCAAAAAATAAAATGTTGTAAGAAACAATGAAATTCAGTAGGGTGTAATTTAAATTGGAATCGGGAAATATTTCACTGAAGAAATGGCATTTAGACTCAATGGTCATGAATACACTGCAGAGTATGGAGAATATTAATTATTCAGGCCTGAAGTTTTCATGCAGAAACATCCTTAAGTGAATAAATGTTTGGTCTATGTGTAGACAGAACAAATTTCTGTAAGTAAATAAATAAATACATGAAAAATATCCTAAAGATGCCTAAATATCTTAAGTATCCAATCAAGCTTTTGGGAGGGAAGAGGGTGTCACAGTACTATTGAGTGAACCCAGAGCTTTCAGAGGAAAGTACATCCCCAGGACTTTTTCTTTTTCTTTTTTTTTATTTTGACATTGAATAACTAAATTGCCCAGGCTGGGCTCGCACCTGCTATTCTCCTACCTCAGCATTCTATATTGTGGGAATTACAGGTTTGTTCTACCACATCTAGCACCGTTGTTTTTGTTTGTTTGTTAGTGTTTTTCCGTGGGACATGTTCTCATTCTGTAGGCTAGGCTGGTCGTGAACTCACTATGACTATGTAGCCCAGGCTGGCCTCAAACTCACAGCAATTCTCCTGCTTCAGCCTTTCAGTGCTCAGATGACAGGCATGTACTACCACACCTGGCTTACGCAGTGCTGGGAAACTGAACTCTGGGCCTTGCACTTTCTAGGCCAGTGCTTTAACTTTGTACTATGCCCCCAGGCCCTAGCTCCAATTTTTAATAGAAAACAAAATCTTTTCTAAAAACCTTCAAACCAATTCCCTTTTGTCTCATTAACCAAATTTGTGCCTGAGTTTCCATTGGCTCTTAGAACTGTCTTACGTAAGCAAGACAACAACACAGAGGAGAAACTCCACTCAGTGAGGTTAGGAGTCCTTTATTATATGCCCACTGAGAAGGGTTTCATGCCCCCAAAGAATTCTCAGTTCTGAAAGTGAGACTTGGTAGGGTTTATAAAAGCAAAACCACAGAATGGGAAGGATGACAAGAATTCGAAAGAGGAAGGTAATACCTGTGAGTAAAGGGCTAAAGGCACAACCACCAAAATACAATTATTCAAGATTTATGCCTTGTGCCTATTTCAGGCAAGATTTCCAATACTAGCCTTGTCTTGGGGTCTGGAGGTCAGCAGACAGTGAGTCACCAGGTCACGAGGCAGCTACCCAGGGGAAGGGAGTAGAGCAAAGATGTCTGGAAGAATCTAAAATGAAGCTCTTGCCACTTCAAAACACAAATCTAGTAAAAAAAAACAAATGGAATCACATGACTGCCTAAAGCCATAATAGTTCACATGCAGGAACTAGGCACTGAAACAAAATGAGGGTCCTTATGGCCAGGAAGAAGTACGGTTGGTACCCAATGGCCACAATACAGACACTATGACAGGTTAACAGTATTTGAATTGAGTTTCCTGTTTCTTAAAACTATAACCATTCTCTGTGGAAAAGCAGTTCACAATACTAACAGGAGCAAAAGAGGAAGATTAGAGAAAGTACCTGCAAGTAAGTATTTCTTAAAGTGAGACCTCAACTAACACTATCTGCCAAAGTCAACCAATGATTTTCACTGGTATGTTAGTGTTTCTATGACTACTTGATTCATTCAACCATTAATAATCATGATTATCTAGGATGTACAATGCTAGCTGCAAAGTGTTGAGAAAACAATGGTAATCAATAACAGATACAATCCTTGTAGTCATGGAATATAGAGTCTGAGATTGGAGAAAAACATAATCACACAATGAAATGTACAACTGTCTTAATTTTTCCTTGCTGGAGAAGAACATTCAACATCTAAAACTTAGAGAAAAAATTTATTTTAGCTCAGTTTCAGAAGGTCAGTCTGTTCACAGGTGAGCACTTGGCAATGGCAGAATCACATGGCATGGATGGGGAAGAGTCCAGGGCCAGAGCAAGAGCTAGAGACAGAGCTCTTCATGGTGGCATGGCAGAAGGAAAAAAGTTCAAGAACTATGGCAGAACCAGCGCATATCCCTCCAGGTCAAGCCTCAAGCATACACCCCTTCCAGCCAGGTCCCACCACCCCCCAACAGAACAAAAAATCCATATGTACGTGAAGCTTTTGGGGGACACTCCACATCCAAACCACCATATTCTGTCAAGTATCTTCTTGTGTTGCCTTTGATAAAAAAAAAAAAAATTCTCCCGTTTATTGGTGATGATCTTAATTTTATGGTTTCTACCCACATGTCTACATATTCATCCCCAACTTTTAAAACCTATACACTTCAGGGGCAACTGGCCCGACCTTTGCCTCTAGGAATTAGGCAGGTGATTCAAGCCCACAATCATGATCCTCTCCCCAGCCACAGTTATCAGTTCAAAGATGGATGAATATATACCGCTGAGGTTCTAGAACTGTCAGGAGCTTTCCCCAACAGAGAAAACATGACAGCCAAAGAATGAAGCAGACATTAGATAAGAACAAGTAGAGAAAAGAGCAAACCAAAGTTTCTGGCAACACCAACCAAACCAATCAACTTTAAGCAAGTGGTTTGTGAACTCTCATGACACAGAAAACAATAAAGCCAGCATGATAAGAGTATTTGAATTGAGTTTCTTATTTCTTAAAACTTCCATCATTCTCGATTGAAAAGCAGGCCAAAATACTAACAGGAGCAAAAGAAGAAGATTAAACGTGTCTCCAAGTTTTTTCTTACTATGACATCTCAATGACATTTAATAGAGGGAAGAAAAGAACTCTAAAGAATTGTATTTTCATCTGCAAACGTTCCCACAGTAGGAGAGAATGATGTACTGAAAGAAATCAAAGACCTGGGCTGGAGAAGCAACACAGCAATTAGAGGGCTTGCTTACCAAAAACAAGGCCCCGAGTTTGATTCCCCGGCATCACCTAATTGGACCTGGTAGCACACTGTCTGTAATCATAGCACTTGGGAGGCTAAGGCAGGATGGTTGTGTATTCAAGGTCACTCTGGACTATAAAACAAGACCCTGTCTGGGGGCGTGGGGGGCCCCCCTGAGATCACATAGGAAAAATAATAGAATATAATATGTGGCTAGGTAAGTAGACAGGAGCCATATTCAGTTTCATATCCTGCCTTATCCTAACCCTACTACAAATTTTGAGAAAGGTAACACCGAACATTAACTCATACATCTAAAGAAAATCCAACTGCAGGATTGAAATCCTAGCACTCCAGGAGGATGAGGTAGGAGAATTCCAAGTTTGAGCCCAGCCTGGGCAACTTAGTGACTTAGTGAGACTGTCTCAAAATCAAAAATAAAACCATGGACTAGAGATGTAGCCTAGTGTAAAGTCTCTGAGTTCCAACCATAGCACTGCAAAAATTAAATAAATAAATGTGTCATGGACTAGTACTCTACTTCTGCAGTCCCCAGCTTTTTTGACACTAAGGACCTCTTTAGTTGAAGGCTCTTTTACAAGTTATCTCCTCTACAAAGTTCTGTCCCCCAAAAGTCTCATGAATTTGGATGCAACTGTGGACTATGTGCTTTTGGAAGATAGGACCTAGTAGGAAGGGGCAGATGCTTGTGTCTTGAACTAAAAGGATTGTTTCAATTTATAGAGCTGTTGTGGAGGGGTTGGCACTAAGAAGCACAAGGATATTAGGTTTGTTTTACTGACCTGTGGGCCAGGAAGTGAGGGAGGCGTACTCACCATATTTGTGGGAGAACCAAACTGCCAGCTTGAAATAAATAATGAGAAGAAACATTGCTACAATTTCTTCTTGGAAAAGCTCTAGCTTTGGCTGAGTCTATCCATCAGCTTACTCCCACCTCAGTTGTCTTCTGTCTACAAGGCTGTGAGTAGCTCTCCAGCCACTGTCATATGCCACCATTGCCAGCTGCTATGAATGGTCTGTGTGAGATCTTCTAATGGGAGCAAAATAAATTCTTCCTCCCTTAAACTGCAGATATTAAGTATTCTGTTCTAGCAACAAACAAGTAACTAAGACAGTTTACATGGAAAACTTTAAAAGTAGGGGCAACAGAAGACTCTTTGAAGATTGGAGCTTGGCTAAGGAAAACTCAACCATAGTTATTATCACACACACCTCTTAAACCATCCAGAAGCCAACAGTGTGTGATCTGTAAAGAGCTTAAAGTTATAAATGCTCACGCACAGACAATTACTTCAATTAAGTGTTCAAAGATTTAAAGTGCATAACCATGTCTGTTACAGTTTGGATTTGGAATGTTCGTGAAAAGCCCATGCTTGAATAGCTTTGTGCTACTAAGAGATGGTAGAATTTCTTATGAGGTAGAGCCTAGTGGAGGTATTAGGTCACTGGAGACATCCTCTTATAAGAGACTGAAAAATAGGTTTCTTTTTTCTTTTTCATGTCCTAGTGATGACATATGGCACTGTTTTGCCACAAGCTCCCTCCATGATGTTCTGTCAGAAGCCTAAAGCAACATGATTGGAGCCAGTCATGGACTAAAAACTCCAAAACTATACACTAAAATAAACCTTTCCTCTTTACAAACTGATTCTGTTAGGCATTTTGTTATAGTTATAGAAAGCTAACACAATTCCCTGATTTCATAAATACCAATAAAGAAAAGAATATGCTGCCTGCTAAATTTTCTTCTATTTCATCACTTTTTCCTTTCAGTTTCCTCTGTAACTCAGAATTCCAGGAAATTTTATGAAGATAATCCTTCCAATAAACTTACCTCATTAACTGAAGCTCACTCTGTTTTAGTATCAGCCATTATTACTATAATCCATCTCACATCCAAAAGGATGGCAAGTTCAAGCTCAACCTGGGCAACTTAGCAATGTGATGAGATTTTGTTTCAAAATTAAAAAATGAAATGGGCAGAGAATGTAGCTCAGTGTGAAGGTTCTGGGTTCACTCCCCAGGACATTAAGTAAATAAGTAAGTAAATAAGTAAAGTATGCTAAGAGTAAGCGCCACTCTCAGCTCATTGCCAAATTCTAGTACAATCTCAAACAGAATTATTGTTTAAAACATCATCTCCAGGAGGTACAGAAGTAGAGATTTAGCTTTAGAATGAAATTACTTTGTATGACTCCTCCAAGACAACAATTTCCAACACTTTGGTAAATCATTTTTTGCACTTTTGCGAAGACTTAGCTTAGCATATGGGGAAAATTCTTCAGGCCAACTAACTTTAACTCTTTATTTGAGCAAAGAAAATCAAAACAAAGTGATCTGAGAACTGGGCAATTCCTACAATCACAGCAGATTCTGAAAACTTAAGTGAATAATATGATCTGATATCATGTAAAGAAAAACAGAAGTGAGACACAGAAAAATTTGACTATCGTTTTTAGTCAGCTAATTGGTTCAAGCTTAAAACTCAACTGGGTATAGCCTAATTAGTTAAGTAGCTAACAGGCCTCCAAAGCTCATTTATTGTGGTCAAACTGTACTGGTTTTATCTACTGACCCTACTATGGGAGTCTATGGGAAATAAATGACCTCTTAATTTTATTTTAACAATGGAAACCTACCAATTACATAACTTCTCCCATTCCGTGTAGTAACAGCTGAGCAACCCACTCAAACAATTTAAATTGTTTAAACAATTTAATAATTTTACTTATTTATTCAGAAAGTTTTATTTGATCATGACAGAGCTAAGTCATTTAGTCATTACATAATTAATATGATTAAGTTCTTTGATATATCAGGCATAAACAATTGTACACAATAATTATTGCAGTTTTACTTTCAAGATGAAAGTCAAATCTGAAAAAATACCTGGCGTTCCTAATTATTTTAAACATGCCAAAAAAGATTCATGGTTTTCCTTTTCACTTTGACAGTTTTCTCTACCTTACATTAAGTTTCCCAAGAGCCACGTATCATTTTATAGTGTAATTATCATAACAGAAGAGCTTTGGATCTTACCCCATAAAAATGTGCGATTCCGTTAGTCTTAGATCATTAACAAAATCCAAAAGAAAAAACTCAGATAAACCCGAGGCAATGACCTGATTAACCAGCAAGAATGACAGTTTTACATACCCTGCAAAGAAAAAAAAAAAAAAAAGGCTGGGTGGGCCTGTAATCCTAATATTGAAAGAATGAGCCCTTAAAGACGGCAAGCTGCAGCCCAGTCTAGGCCATTTAACAACTTGGGAAGAACGTTTCAAAATAAACACAATAAAGCATGAAAAAGGAGAAGGCTGAGGATGTACCTCAGTGTGAAGGCCCTGGTTTTCATTCCCAGTAAAGATCTACGTTGACACTCACTGACATAAGAGACCTTAAGAAATCAAGCAGGATTTTTTATAAAATTATTTTCTCTTCAATACCTATTTTTAAATACAATTGCACCATTACTGATAAATATATTTACATGCAAAGACATAGGTATGTTAAGGTAGAAGTATTTGTTGCCCTTAAGGTTCCGGAGGGGAAAAAAAAAAGTCACTCAATATAGA
Source organism: Ctenodactylus gundi (assembly GCA_004027205.1). Lineage (NCBI taxonomy): Eukaryota > Metazoa > Chordata > Mammalia > Rodentia > Ctenodactylidae > Ctenodactylus > Ctenodactylus gundi. The sequence goes on along the minus strand of PVKB01003234.1, from coordinate 186,436 downwards.
GCAAATGTCGTGTCAAGGCCAGGTATAACAAAACACATAATAATGAACGTTTAATGCAAACTAGATTTCCATTCAGATACTCCTCTCTATGTTTTGGAACAGATAGTTGTGGCTGTTTCCCAATGTCGGTAACATGAAGATTCCAAAAATAACAGAAATGCTTTTCATTTCAGGAGGGAAGTAGGGCTTCACTCCCCGCGCCCAGTCCTACTGTTCAAAGACCATAACGAAAAAGTGTATCCACTGCTTTAACAAGCTGATTGAGAAAAGTTGAAGACTTCTGGGAAAAGCAATAGGTACCTTCCTTCCTTGACTTTGAAATATCAGGACTGTCCCTAAATTCCCAAAGAAGCCCTGATTAATCACGATGTCTATAATCCTGGATTCCCACTCTTAAACTGCAAAACTCTGAAGATTCTTAAGTCAGTAGTTAAAAATTCAAAAGCCTCAAGGAATGACCGGAAATGAGAAAAAATTCACCGCCAAGAGGGGACGTCCCACCACACCAACCATCCACGTCACACTCCCATGACGTAGCAAGGACAGCACTCACCCACTGCGCCTCCCGGAAAACTCAGATTTTGGTGTTAAAAATTAGAAGTCCAGCAGGACTGCTCACTCGCAAGAAAGGAACTTAATCTTGCGCTTCATCGGGACCCGTGACTGCTGGGCGCTGCCATTTTGACAGGAAGGAGGACCTGCTGCGGAGACCCCAGAGCCTGTCGCCCTGAGCGAAGCCGGCCACCCATTCAGCCAGTGGCCCGTCACCTCACCACCACAGACCCCATATCCCCCATCCAGAAGACAGTTCTCGAAACCACAACCCGTCTATGGGGTTAAAACAAAATAAAATCTCACTCGAAATCGGGCACAGGCGCTCAGGCAGCGCCGAGGGCAGCCACAGCCGGCGGAGCGGGGCGGGGCGTCGGAAAGGCGCGCTCGGTAACCCGGGCAACGCAGGCTTGGGCAGGTGCAACCTGGCCGTGCAATCCAAAATATAAAGTCTACGCCACGCCCCGAGGCGGTTCTCTGAGACACTCGGTGCTCTGGCTGCACGTCTGCCACGCTCCGGCCTCCGACAGTCAGCCCTCCTCCCGCCTAAGGAACGTGTCCCGGAGGCAGGACGGCCCTAAGCGTCCGGCCGGCCGGTGCAGGCTCCCGCGGCGGGCGAAGCCTCTCCCGGGGCGTGGCGCCGCCCCTTAGCTGCCCGCGGCCCTGCCTGCGCCCGCCTCCGCCTCGGCGCGGTCGGCCCGCGTTTCCCCGTGATTCTTGCTCAGGCCCAGCGCTCGCCCGCTAGCCGGGCGGAGTCGCGGCGTCTTCCTTCATTCGTGATTTCTGCAGAGGCTGACGTTTGGCCTGAGTTAAACGCGGGGCCTCGGCAAAGCAGGACCCCTTGGGGTTCGGGAGGTTTTGTTTTCCAAAATGGCAGCCTCCAGTCGCGCACAAGTATTAGATCTGTACCGGGCGATGCTGAGAGAGAGCAAGCATTTCAACTCCTACAATTACAGGTGACTTGGGAGGAGGGGACGGGAGTGCCGGGGACGTGGGCTGCACCACCCCTGCAGTGTCCTCTGAGGGCGGGAAGCAACTGATCAGCCTAGGGACCATGCCACACCGGAAAGGGTGCTGTTGCCCACAGGCATGGTCCGCTGAATCCCCAGGGAAAAGGCGCCAAAGACTTGCCCTTCACTGAACCAAGGGAAAGGTTCGAATCTCTATCGTTTCTCCTTGTATTGGATACTCGGTTCATATTCTAGGAGCACTGATGGGTGTCGTGTTTCTGCGATTACAAAAATGAATTAGACCTTTCACTGGTAAAAAGTTAGGACCGGCCGTGTGGTTCGTATGCACGTCTTCCCTTCACAAATGGAAAAGTTGAGAATGAAAGTGTAGCCCCGAGGTAGCACGCAGCCACAAAGCCGAAATCTTAACGTTAGTGCCCAGTTTTATTTACCCCCTGATACCTTAATTAGCGTTTCTGGTTGCAGGAATCAGATCAGTTCTACTTGGGGACTTGGGAATCCAGAGCATGAACAAGGTGGGGTAAAGGGAAAATGGTTTCACAGGTTTATGGAAGCCAAAAGTTAATTAATCCTTACCAGGTGGGAACCCCGCCTACAGGACTTTTAAAAGCAGGGAAATGAAAGCCTAAATTTTTTTCAAGCCTTTGATTTTTGATTAATCAAATTTATTTTTTAACTGACATTAAAAATCATACATACTGTTTCATATAAGGCTCACAATGCTTTTTATGTTCCTTGTTTCTGTCAGAGCCTCTGCTTCCACATACTTTGTGTTACTTCATAATTTCTGACCTGTCATTTCTGCATCTATCTTTTGAGTTCCTTTTCTAAATTTTTTCAGGTGTAGTGTGTTTGCTACCGGAGTCCTGAAATTGAACCATATACCCAAGAAGGAGGATATAATTGGGTCAGCTCATATGTTTACACTATATGTCTCATTTCATGACTGCCTGGGCTATCAGTTGGCATCATAGAAGCAGAGCCTACCCCTGGAAACAGGCTTGGTTTGGTAGGCCCCCTGCAAGCAGTGTTTCAGCAAACAGGCCCTATGCAGGTTAGGCCCAGTACAGCCTCAGTCAGTATGTACACGTAAGAACCTATGAAGTAGTGGTGGGCAACAATTTTTAGAAACCTGACTAAAAAATGGACTCATGCCAAAAATTTTAGAATAGCATCTAGCTCATACCCACCTTAGGTGGCTAGAAAAACTTTTCACTTAGCTATACCCCAGTCCTTTTATCTTTTTTTTTTTTTTCAATCTTGAGACAGCTTCACTGCCGTGCTACATTTCTCAGACTAGCTTCAATCTTCCAGTCCTCTTGCCTCCACCTCTGAGTCCCTGGATTACAGACATGTACCAATGCACCTAGTCATTTAATTTCATAAGTACCATAGTCTTTTGGGCCAAGTCCTTGCAAGGACAATTCTATCAGGCATGCGTTTCATCACCCTTGTCCAGAGTTCCTCCTCTTCAAGATTCTTTTCAGTTGTGACCTTCTCTGAGGAAAGGTTTCTTTTTCCCTTAATTTCACAGTCCCCTTCCCCTTACCCAAATAGATCTCATCCGTAGGTATTCTTGTAACTCAATCCTTCCAACAGACTTTTGGAGCTTGCTTTTCCTAGTGCTGTGCCAGGCCCTGAAGATGGAAAAATAATGGCTTTGAGCTCAACGAGGCAATCACCAGCAATGGCTTTATAGGCTTGTGTGGGACATGAATGTAGAGACAGTTTTTTCAGGCAGTGTTATTTGAGATTATAAAAAATATGCACAGGATATATAATCTAGATGACACTGAATCAGAGGCATGTTCCAACATTATATGCTCAGATACTAGCAAACAGTTGAATGTGATTCAGGGGTTGACAGGCAAGATTGAAGGTGAAAAGGTCCGTTTAAAGACTGGTGGGCCATGCTATGGTTTATAAACTTTATTCTTAGGAAATAGGCAGCACTGAAGAACTTTAAGTTATAAAGTGACCTGGTTGGATTTGTATTTAGAGAAGTCTATTTAGGAATATTAAAGACAACTTTGAGGGTTTAAAAACTAGGGCACCAAATAAGGAGCTGATTGTAACAATGCAAAAAAAAATCTAGAACCCTAATGTATTGTTGTTTAGATCTGGAATATCCCCCAAAGCTCTCATATATTCGGATGTTATGGATTGTGGAACCATGTGCCGTTGGCAGACTGGGGCGTGGTCTGGAGGGTTGCATTATGGGAGTGTGGATTAGATTACAGTATGTAGACGGGATTACATGCATGTAGATTGGATTGCAATCGAGTAGTAGGGACTTAAACCTGGAAGAGGCAAAACACTAAAACTGAATCCAGAGGGGCATATCACTGGGATGGAATATGCTTCCTGCCTTCCTGCTGGGACTTATCTTGATTTCACTTGGCTTCCTGTTTGCAATGCTGTGAGGAGCTGCCTCCACCTCCGCCTCTGCCATGTGCTTCACTATTGTCACCCACCCATGAGTGTACTGTGACATTCTGAAACTGTGAGCTAAAATAAACTTTTCCTCCCTCAAATTGTGGATGTCGGGTATTGAGTCAGGATGATTAAAAAGCAACATAAGACGTAAAGACAAATTGTAGAGGAAAATAGAGAAAAAGACATTTGATAAATATTTAGAAGGTAAAATTGTTGAACAGTAATGACTGGATGTCAATAGGGAGAAGAAAATCAGAGCAGAATCAAGAATGCCATTAAGGTGAAGCCAAAGCACAGGAAGTATAAGTAAATATAGATGTTGTTTAACTGACTCAGAAAATACAGAAATAGCTTTTCTCATGAAGAGAAGTTTTGCACTCGTGATAGGGCATCTTGAACGCCTAGCAGAAGCAGTTGATCACAGGCCTAAGGCTCAAAGTAGCCTTAGCACTGGAATCATAAACACTGCCATCTCCTCATAATCCTGGGCAGGCACACTTTCTACTTTGGCCTGCCATTACTAATTTGTGAAACGGAAATAATCATTTCCTGCCTCTTGCACCTTGTGAACATTATGAAGAGCTTTAATGTGAATTGTCCTATCCCTAATGTGAATAGTATTAACATCAAGAACTTTTTTACCTTCTAAAACAAGGCAGCTGCATGAAAGGCCCTAATGCCACCTGTTCTTCCCCCTTGAAACAAATGGACAAATCATTTTGTCCCCAGTATTTCTTGAAAACCTACAGTGTGTATGTGTGTGCATGCATATATGTATATACATATGTGTGTATGTGTATATATAACTACACTAGGGCCTGAGAGTAGATAGAATACAAACACAAGATGGTCCTGCTATTATAAGATTGTGGTATGGTTGGGCATAAGGACAGCACAAGAAACTTCACAGAGAAAATAGACAGATTGAAACAGTGCCGAAACAGAGATTTGCATGATGTAATAGATTTCGGGAGACATTCTTTCTAATGATATTTTGGCTATCCCCTATTAAACTACAAATAAATTTTTAAATAGCATTGTAGTGATTATTTCAATCCTCTAAGCCTATTTCAGTTTTAGTTCTGTGTATCTCATGTGAAAACGTCAGATTCTTAAACGTAGCTTTTATTTAAATAAATGTACCTGCATTCTCCCCCTTCCCAAACTCTTTGTTCTCTAAATAAAAGTGCCTGTTAACCAGGAATTACATGTGGGAAATTTCATCTTCCTGTTCTTTTTCGCTTTTTGTCCCTTGACTCAACTTAGAGCTACATATCACCTGACAGCTGTCATGTTGGTGAGCATCATGTGTTGAATTTTGACTGCTGGTGTATTCTTTTGTCTTTTTTGTGTATGTATGTGCACACATAACATGCTAGAGATGAAATTCACATAAGCACAAAGCTGACACTGAGCCTGTTTGTATATTTATAACATTATTAGGGCTTCTCCCCTTATCCGGGGGGGGTGGGGTGAAAAGGTTTTCCTTCTTTTCAAGTCGTGAAGTGATGCTTTTATGTGGACAGAGTGATGTGGGCTTGTAATCCCAGCACTTAGGTGACAAAGGCAGAAAAACCATGAATTTGAGCCCAACCTAAGAAACTTAGCAAGATCCTGCCTTAAAGTAGAAAGAATAATTTACTCTTAGTACTACAACGAAAAAGAGAAAGAGACAGAGATGAAAATAATACTTTTAGTGTGTATTATATAATGAAGTTTTGAAAAAACCATATAATTCTACTTTAAGCAGCCAGATTTTGCTCACTGTGAAATATTGAAGAAATCATGTCTTGAAAGCTGCCTTGACCTCATTGTGGGATTTGTAAGAATGCAATAAAAATACATAAATAAAATTAAAGAGAAAAGGACTGCTTTGTTAAATTTTCTAAGTTTCTTTCCAGATTAAGCCTTAACATTGTCTCTGATTTTATGCTGTTCAGCTCATGGCTCATGTGTATAGCCTGTGGCACTTTGTTAGAAAGAAAAAGAGGCCTGATAACCCTGGCCTCTTTTGCAGTGCCCTACAGGCAACTAGAGGCAATTCATGCCTAAAATGGTTTCTTAAGCTTTTAAAAGCTTATTATCATTAAATATGCATTTCTAACTGGGCATGGTGACTTACCCTTATAATCCCAGCTACTCAGAAGGCTGAGGCAAGAGGGTCACAAGCTTAAGGATAGCCTAGGTAACTTGTGGAAACACTATCTGAAAATCTAAAATCATAAAAGGAATGAGAATGTGCCTCACAGGTGGAAAGAGAGCACGTGCCTGATATCATGTACAGCATGTGCGTGTGCACTTGCTTAAAGTTCCTAAAAATTTTTTTCATTATGGTTGCAGAGTTTTGTCATGTTGAAGAATAGTGACTTTGAAAATGAAATTGAAATGATACAGTTAGAAAAGAAACCATTTAAAATAAAATTATTTTCAGCAGCCTAAATTTTGACAAATAAAAAGTAACATTTCTTTTTAGTCCACATGGTAGAAGAAGGTAGTTAAAAATTATTGGATCTCTGTCTTTTGTCATTGCTGAATTTATTTACTTCACTATTTTGTTACAGTTTGAATCTGGAAAGCCTCATGTATTTGAATGATTATTGGAATATGGGGGCACCCATCAGTGAGTTGACCCATTTATAATCTCTTGTGCTGCTAAGAGGGAGGGCCTGGTCTGAAGGGGCAGATCATCGGGGTGTGGCCTGGGAGAAAATATTTCTGCCTATGGCTCCACTCTGGTCTCTGCTTCCAAGATGCAGTGGAGTAAGCATCTGTTCTCCGGTTATCAGCCAATCATGCAAGGACTGAGGTCTCAAACTATAAGCTAAAATACACCTCTCTTAGTTGTGAATGTCAGGTATTATGTCCTAGTGACAAGAAAGTGACTAAGACAGTTTGCAAGTTGCACTTACTCTGTCTAGCCGTTGCCTTGACCTTAAAATCATTTTAAAGCATAAGCATATGCACAATAAAAATAATTGTTATAATTGAAAAATAGTTAATGAGGGGATCAAGGCAACGAGAAAAGGTAAAGCTATAAGAAGGCAAGAAATAAAGTTAGGCCTCAAAGTGCAATTATAAGTTAAGTAGAATGTTAATCTAACGTATCTTTAAATTATTCTGTCTTGCAGAAGGATTATACTATTTTTTATGAAATGTGTAACTGCAGAGCATTTTGTTTGGAAATGGTTGTAATAGGCGTAATTAAATATTGACTGGCTCTTAATGATTGACATCTGTACCCTTATGCAGACTGCCTGAGAATGAAAGGCATTTTGTGACCCAGGTATTCTAGATCACTCCCTTCCTGACAGTGAATCCTATTTCAGAAAGTAATAAATTTGTGCATTTGTCTTAGCATTTATTTCCTTAATTACCTGGTACCCAGCTAACTTAGGAAAATTACATTTAGAAACCAAGCTAAATAATAAATTGAGATAAATTATATGAATCAAGCTGTGAGTTTGTAGATGGTAGCAAGGTTTAGCTGAGTTAGGTTAGTCCTCTTGGCTGTGTCCTGGATCAGTATTAATGAGAGTACCTGGAATAGGGTTCTTTCAGATTATCTACTTCTATCACCTAAGATTAAAACTTGCCGAGTTAATGGAATAATAATGTATTACCATGTCATCTTACTCATCTGTATGACTTCATAAACACTTGTAAGTAGGACTCTTGACAATGTAATGGTTCTTTTTATTCAGATATTTTGATGCTGAGAAAAAGAAAAGATTTACAGGAGCTGGAGGAATGGCTCCTTGCTTAATTACAACGCTTGCCTAGCAAGTGCTAAGTAGTTGAGTAAGATGGTCCTGGTGGCGCACACCTGTAATTCCATCACTCAGGAGGCTGAGACAGGAAGATTGCCCTGAGTCGAAGGGCATCCTGGACTTTATGGTGAGTTCAGGACCAATTTGGGCTACAGAGTGAGACGCTGTCTCAAAAAACAAAATGGTTTTATAGAAATGACTTTTTCTCATAAAATACCATCTTCATTTTCCCCCTTTTTTCTCTGTGCTGTGGTTTAGAGTGGACTGAATGTATCCCACAGTTTCAGTGCTTGAAGCTTGTGCCTGCAATGGCAGGATTGACATGTACGACCTTTAACAGCGAGGCCTAATGAAGGTAATTAGATTACCAGAGTAACTTCGTAGGAGGGATGAATACTGGTCTCATGGAGTCTGTTCTTATAGGAATGGATTGTTGTAAGGGGAAGTTACCCCATATATTTTGCCCTTTCCCCCCCCCCCAAAAAAAAGATATTTTACTAGTATGTATTTGCAATACAGAATGGTCATGTTAAATTTAGGCATTGGTATACGTACGTATTGCATAGCCATCCAAACCTCCCTCTTCCCCTCCCACTCCCTTCTACATCACCTCTCTCCTTCCACAGATCTATCTCCCTGCTTCCTATCATCTCTCCTATTTAGCGTTTGTTTATAAAATACTTTGGGTTTGTCAGAAAAAAAACATGCACTATTTAATCTGGGTCTGATTCATTTCACTAGCATAATGGTAAAGGTACATCTATTTTCCAACTTAGCCCTTTCTAGCATACATACTTCCCTTTTATTTTCTCTTTCTTGCCAAAACGCAGCCATTGAGGCCTTCATCCCAGGCCAGACCTACGGAGTCACTCACTCCTGGATTTTCAGCCTCCAGAGGTATGAGCTGTATACTTCTTATCTTCATGAAGTATCCAGCCTAGGTATCTTCTTACGGAAAAACAGAATACTGTTTAAGACATCCAGAAATTGTAACTCCCAGGCTAATGTGCCTTATGAATTGTTTTCAGCATTATGAATAGGAGTGAGGCAGTCTTTTTTTTGTACTGGAATCAAACCCAGAACACTGCACACATGCTATGCAAGGGCTCTACCACTAAGTTATGTCTGCAACCTGAATGATGTGTTCTAGATTTAAAGATTCCTGCTTTTATATCAAGAAAACCTGGTTCAGATTTTAGGTCAACTAATGAATGTTTTGTTCTCTGACCCTGGTAGAAATTTACTTTCCTGTGCATGTCATCTATAAATTGAGAAAACTGTAGCTACAAACTTAGCAGAGTATTTGATACTCTGGTAGGTACTCCAAAATCACTTACTTCTTTAGCAGATACAATCAGCCCTCTGAATCTACCAGAGCAACATATATAGATTTTCCATCTGAAGATAAAACCACCTGGGGGGAAAAAATGTTTGGGGAAAAATTATATTATTGCTGATGAATACTATGTAATAATAGACTTACAGGGGTCCCATCTGTAGTGAGCAGTACAGAAAATTTGACTGGGATAAAGAATCACAGTGGTTTAGTCTGGCTGCAAGCAACTATTATCTCAGGCATGGTGGTCCTCACCTAGAATCCCAAAACTCAGGAGGCCGAGGCAGGAGGATTGTCATGTGTGCAAAGTCAACTTTGGCTATAAAGTGAGTTGAGGAGCAACCTGGACTACCAAGCAACACCCTGTCTCAAGAAAAAGGGTCTGTGTGGCTAGAGATATGGCTCAGCAATTAAAAGTTAATTCCCTAATGTGATTCCCTAGCACCAAATAAGCTGGGCATAGTGGTGCTCGCCTGTTATACCATCACTTGGGAGGCTAAGGCAGGAGGATTGCCATGAGTCTAACGCCAGCCTGGACTTCGTAGTGAGTTCAGGACCAGCCTGGAGTACAGATTGAGACCCTGTCTCAAAATAAAGAAATTAATTAAATAAATAAATAAAACTGCTTTTCAAGGGAAGGCATATGGTATATGTTTTTAGTTCCAGCATCCTAGGCAACTGAGGCGAAAGGCTCATAAGTTCAAACCCAACCTGGGCAACTTAGCAACTTAGTGAGAGTCTTTGAAAAATGAAAGTAAAGGGGCTTGAGGCTTAGGGTAGTGCAAAGGCCTTGGGTTTCATCACTAATATGAAAAAAATTGGGGGGGGGGTATTTAATCAAAAGCAAAGAGGATTTATTTAAGATATTTCTTCCCAAAGAAGTGATTTCTGGCTAAAATATCATTCCTAGAAATTCTTATGGAGAGGAATAATCACATGGGGAAAATATGTATATGGATGGGCAGAAAGAAACGTATGAACTCTTTGAATAATAATGCTATAGAGTGATATTAACAATTATGATTAGTTTATCATGTAATTAACTTTGAATACACTAAGCTAAAGAGATTGGGGACTAAGCCCACTCAGAAAACCACCTAGGAATCTAAGAATATAAAGTTAATGCATTAATATGATCAAACTAGGGTAGCAGCCATTTATTAAGTGATCTGAGAACAAATAATCTGAAGTGCTGATGAACATTAACAGGGAAATTAATAACAGTATTATAAGGAAGATACACATTAGAGAAAGAAAATGGCAGCAGGTATAGAGGACTGTAGATAAAGTTAACCACCGGGTCCAAATGCACTCATGTCACAAACCAACACCAAGGTCAACAAGACACCATATGTATGGATGGTTGCAGAAATTTCTCCAGTCTAGTGATGTTGCAACTGTGTTAATATCATAGAGCAATGCATTACTTGGGTGTTTGTGGTCTTGCTAGGATTAATGACGTTGACTGTGCCACAGGTATTAATGAAAGTAGGATGCTTACAGTTGTGTATAGTGCATAAAAACTGTTAACAAATGACTGTTAGGCTTTATATATTTGCTATAATTTTTATCATTAATTTGGGTTTCCTCATTTTAAAAAAGTTTACTGTAAAACAGTCGACAACATCAAGGTATGTCGACAGTGGCCTCATCCACCTCAAGTTTACCTTGTCTCTTGATTGCATCAGGAAGCCATGTCAGATGATTGGCCTGGAACAGGCATGACCAACTCATGGCATGCTATGTTTTTGCCCTTGATTTTAAGCTATCTTCTTATTCACTCAATAAATCTTTACTGAGAACTAAACTGCGTCAGAGCCCAGGGCTGGGTTGGCTCTCCAGACTTAAGAAAATGTTGAAATAGTAAATGCAGTTTTCACTGGCAGCTTAGTACTATCGCCCCACGCTTGAAAGTCTAAAAGAAGGAAAGCCTTGTGGGTGTATGTCCAAACTACAACATACCCCATCATGCAGCCTTTTGTGGGATACCTTCCTCGCAGGCTCTGCCACACTAGCTCAACTGTCCAACTCCTACAGTCAGTCTCAGCATCTGTCTTAGACACTTGTCCTTTCCCAAAGGAAAGGATTTCTTTAGAACCTTTGAGATTCCAAAACCCCACAGCCCATGTCTATGCTTCCCCAGGTTTCCACAGCCCATCCTTCACACTTCCTTTTTCCTACTCTGACTTAATTTTATCTCATTGCCATGTTTTCAGTTTCCTCTGTTAACACCCAAGTCTCTTGTTTTCGGCTCAGATCCCTCTTCCAAGCATCAGAAGCATCATATAGCCCAGGGGTCCTCAGCCTCCAGGCCATGAGCCTGTACTGGAAGAGACTCTAAAAAATGATAAATGGTATAGTACATATGTCACAAATCAGTACTTGTCCGTGACCTATTAGAAACTGAGCTACAAAGCAGAAGGTTAGCAAGGCTCATCTGTGTTTACAGCTGCTTCTCATTGCTCACATTTCCACCTGAGCTCCACCTCCTATCAGATCAGCGCAGTTGAGCAGCATGAGATTCTCATGGGAATGCACACCCCACTGTGAAGTGAGCCCACGAGAGGTCTCGGTTGTGTGCTTCTTTATGAGAGACTGTTGTCTGCTGATGGGAGACAGTGATGCTAGCACCATGCTTCTTAGGTTCCCGGTGGAAATACTGTCTTACTCAAAACCAGTCTCTGATGCCAAAAAGATCAAGGACCAGTGACTTAGCTGTAGCCTGCAAGCCCCCATCAGAGATGCAGAGACAGTTCACACCCCCTCCAGGCCTGCCACAACTTAGCTGGAAACTAAGCATTCATCTTTCCTTCTTAGACCTCTTTCAGCCCACGCCCTCCTTTTCATTCACACTACGTTAGCCCAGGCCCTGGTAAACTCAACTAAATGGCTACATACATGTGCTACTGTCAGCCTCCTCTGCACCCCTCCTTGTTTCTTTAGTACAGTGGCAACTTACTGAGCTATGTGACAAGCAGTGGAGTAAGAGTGGTATTTTGGGGCTTTTTGTAAAGAGGGAGTTTAATCATTTTTTCACTTTAAAGACCTTATATGGAGCAGAACAGAACAGAAATTTGAACCGGAAACTTCGGCCTTTAACTCCAGAACCTGTTCTCTCACCCAGCTCCTCTGACCCTTGCTTCAGTTGTGTCAAGAGCTTCTTGTGCTTTTTGAGATAAAATTGTTAGCTTCACATAGTACTCTTCTTCTACCCTCACTGTCTGCCCTTCATGTCCACCATAATATGCCTGTATTTTCCCAGTGGACCCCTTATGTGTCACATTTGATCCTTGTGTTTAATACACACTTCCCTCCTTGTAGGAAATTGCTGCTTGTCCTTCGAAAGTCAGCCAAAAAGGCCAGTTCTCGGTAAGCTCTCTGGAAACTCCAACTCTGCCCTGTTCCCTTGAAGTTTACTTGAAAGAAGAAAAAAAAAATGCCATAGCTGTTTGTCATTTTTAGTATCATTTCAAAAACTTTACCTACATAAGGTCTCAATTAACTATCTCTCTAGTCTAATGTCATCTTCCCATTCTGAGGGTGCACTTATCACCCTGGTCTTTTCTCAGCTTCATAACCAAGCTGTTCCTGTCTTCTGTGCTCAGGCTTCCAGGCCCCAGTGAAGATGCTCCTAGCCCTGTGCACTTCTCCCTAATAGTACACCATTTATAGATTGACATGTGTCTTGTGACTGTCTGAGTAATGTTTCCCCCAGTGGTCACAGCAGGCTCCCGGAGCCAAGGACTTTTGTTCATCAGTGTCAAATGACTAGTCCATAGAGAGGCGCACGTATGTGGCAAATCTTACAGATCACATTTGTGGCATCTCGTCCTCTTTCATGTCACTCATGGAAAGCCCCACCGTAACTTTTCCCTGTCACACTTGTCACTTGTTCGTTGGAATGTAGTCTTTGAGTGTTTAAGGTCTGTGTTAGAATCAACTTTGTTTCGTTAGTGGTAGCACACTGTAAAAGTGTAAGAAATGCCTGTAACAGCTTCCTAATAATCAGTAATGAAAAGATGCCAGTGTGCTGCTGTCAGGGTGGCCATGTTTATATCCTAGTCGCATCATTTTGTTTTCCTTTTTTCCTCATCACATATCTTTTTTTAAATATTATTGGTTTTTATTGAAATTATGCTGTATTAATTGAAAGTTGTAATTTGAACAATGACGATCGTGAAGACAGCAATGACTTATCCAAATCAAAAATTACACAGGAATCAAGAAAAATTCAAATGAATCTCTGACTTCAATACATTAAGGGGTATATAATTCAGAAATTTTAAAATTGTATCATGTATCTAATTTTAAATATTTTCTAGCCTAATTTTTGTTTTTGTTGTTGTTGTTCATGCACAAATTCCAAATTCTGTAATCCTTTACAGACAAGGAGTTTGGGGAATCCATGCCCTCCCTTTTGCAAAAATTCATCTCTTTCTTAACTAACCAATGCCCCTCTTTCTACCCTGTCACTCGTGTTGAGTTTTATGCCATTATTTTTGTGGATTTCCTTTTTTTTTTCTTTTTTTCCACTCTTTTTTCCTTTTTTTGAGATAGGGTCTCACTCTGTAGCCCAGGCTGGTCCTGTACTCATTGCTGTAGAACAGGCTGTCCTTGGACTTACGGCAATCCTCCTGCCTCAGACTCCCAATTACTGGGATTACAGGCATGCACCACCACACTCAGCTTTATGTGTTGCTGGGGAATTGAACTAAGAGTCTTGCACTTTGCAAAGCAAGCACTTTAACTGCTGTGTAATTCCCCAGCCCCCTTTTTTTGTGGATTTCATAAGAGGGACACTTGACTTACATACTCAGTGTGCTTTTGTTTACCACTATACTCAGTCTTTTGTCCTTGGTCCACTTCACTAGGCATTATTGACTAATGGTGGCCCCATTTTTAGTCAAAAGCTTCAGATCTGTCTTTTCTTTATGGCTGATTATTATTCCATTGTGTATAGGTACCAAATTTTCTTTAACCATTCCTCATCACATATCTGAATATAAAAAGATCTCACAGAAATCTAACATAGGATTCATTTTTCCCAAACCAAACTTGTGTCACTCTCAGGAATTCACCTTTTGTTTCTTTTTTCACCCTTTTTTAAAATTTATTTGTGATATATAATCTTTACAGTGAACCAGAGTATTTTGTGCACATACATATCACTGTCACATCAATATTACAGTCCCTTCCCCTCCCTATTTGTGGCCCTCCCACACGCTCCCCATCCCCCCTAACTCCTACCATCACATCCATGTGGTTCTATCCAATACCTGTATTACGGGATTCCCAAATCAGAGACCATGCAGTATTTAACATATCTAATCTTCTGAATCTGACTCACATCATCACTCAAATTACCACTCTGTAGCTCAGCTTTTTACCCCTAGAATAAACTGCAGTGCTCATATCTTGGTGCCTCTTCTCTGGGTCCAGCAGAGCCCATAATTGGGACAATTTATCAAAACATTTTTTGTGTATCTTAGTATATCTTTGTTAAGATTCTTTGACATCACTTCCACCAGTCCACATAGCAAAAGAACTATATAACAGTGAAATTTGTAATGGTAGAAAATGTGAGAAAGAAAAGGAGAGAAGTTAAATTTTAAACTCCTTAGCTGAGTAATGAAAGGTAAATGTACATTCAAAAGACATTCATGTTATCATTACATCAATCAATTTTCTTAGGATAAATTTATATCAGAGACCAAATAAGTAAATTGCTACATTAAGTGAACATACATCTATATCACAAGAGTAAATTACACATAAGCAGTAGATATGATGGCATACTTAGTTATGTCAGAATTTTTTTAACTTCCATAAATTATTCACATTACACTATTAACATTTTGCTATATTTGGTTGATCATTTTATTTGCCTATCCATGCATACATATTTTAAAGATTTTATATCAGTTCCCCATGTTGAATATAAGTATTATAGTTTGCAAACTAATATATGCTATTTAAAATAATAATTATGGGGGAAGTTTTCACAGATTTTATGAGAAGGCTGTTACTGTTTTAGTAGAATACCAGTCAAATGACTCAAATACCAGTCTATTCTTTTGTTACACTTTCTCTTTAGATGCTTCCTTTCCACCATGTTTTTTTGGTGCGACTTGTCTCTTTTTCAAAGATTCCTTCAGGTATTCTTCAATTTTCAAGGACAGTTTTGCTGGATACAACAATCTGGCTTGACACTTGCTTTGTTTTAACACTTGAAAGGCCTCCCTCCAGATTCTGCTGGCCTTTAAATTTTGTATTGGGAAATCTGCAGTAATTCAGATGTGTTTGCCTTGGTAGAATAATGTCTGTTTTTCACTTGTTGCTTTTAATATTCTCTCTTTATGCTTATTTCTGGGGTTTTGATTATGATGTGTCATGGTGAGTTTTGTTGCTGGTTGAGGTTATTTGTTTTTTTTTTAAGCTTCTTGTACCTGAAAATCTCTTTTCGTAGCTCAGGGAAATTTTCTTGGATGACTTCAGTGAATAAAATTTTTATACTATTAGTGCTGTCTTCTGTTCTTTCACCCACAGCCATAATTATAAGATTGGTTGACTTTGAATCATCTATCTGTTGTATATGGCTGCGTTGCTCATTTCTAATTATGGAGTTGTGCCTATATGTAGCATTTGTTTCCTCAACCTTGCCTTCAGGGTCTGAAAGTATCTTTCCTCACAATGGTTGAGTTGTCTTCTTCTGCTTTCAAATGAATTTTTCATATTCTGAATTTCAGGTAGATTTCTTTTCAAAATTTTTACTTCTTTACCGAAATGTTTCTTATCTTGCATTTGATTATTTATCTCAGCCAACTTTGTATTTGTGGCTTCAATATGCTCAATGAGCTTTTTATCCATGAGGACCACTATTTGTTTAGTAAGTTCCTGTTTATATCCACTGATTATTGCTTGCATTTCTTTGAGGATATCTTGTTTGAACTGGGTGTTCGGCTAATTTATTTGCTTTTTGACTTCCTTCCCTAGGAGTGCCACTATTTCAGGGCCATGACATTAATTCCTGGGGTCTTAAGCATATCTGTGGGTGCATTGTTGCTTTGTCTTCTTCTCATGTTTCTGTTGTTCAGGGCATTCGTTTTAAAGGCCTACCCTAGAGGTTTCTTTGAACAGGTATGAGGTTGTTGAGGGAGGGAGCTGAAATTCCTCTAATTTCTGTGGGAATAGGCATGGAGGGAAAACCTAACAGTCCAGTGGCCTCTGAGATGTCATGATCACATAAAGCCCCCTCAGCAAAGCTCTTAAGCCTGTCTCCGCTTCCCTCCTCTGAGGGCAGGACTCTCCACCCTAGGAGGTGCTCACATTATGGAGTTCTGGAGCCCTTGAGGAGTTCTCTGGCCTTTCCTCTCTGCAACTGTCTCTTTTGTGAATTCGTTCCTAGGCACTGTTTAAGAGTGACTCCAAAATCCTTGATGTTTTCTTCTGAGCATTCTTTTACTCTAATCAGTTCGGTCTCGTGGTCTTTTTTTTTTTTTTTTTAATGGTTCCTGCTTAGGTTACTGTTTGTTATGGCTGCCGAGCATTGCTGATCTAGGCTCCAGGAGACCTTGTCTGTGGGGAGCTTGCATCTACCAGCTGCTGTCAATTCCCACTTCTCCAGGATCTGTGCTTACCCCACTGAGAGGTTCTGGGCAGGTTTTCCTCATTCTGTAGTCCGGGCTGGTCCTGAACTCACTGTTTTAGCCCAGGCCGGCCTTGGACTCAAAAGCAGCCCTCCTGCATTAGCACCCCAAGTGCTGGGATTACAAGCGTGTGCCACCACATCCAGCTTTTGTGGTGCTGGGGAATCGAACTTAGGTACTTAGTCCTTGATGTAGGGCTTGCTAGGCAAGCACCTTAACCACTGAGCCATTCCTCCAGCCCCTTGAGTTGCTTTCTTGACTAGGAAGCTCAGTGCAGTGGATAATCCATGTGGGCTCATTCTAACACCTCTTGACTGGCATCCCACAGACAGTACAGTCAACTGTTTCATGCCTCTGTTTTGAATGTCCTTGAGTATGTACTGCCACTGTGACCTGCCATTGCTGCTGTTGCTGTGGCCCTCTCGCTTGAGCATATTAGGTGGGCACAGATAAGAAGTCCCACCTCTCTGTCCCAAGAGAAGGCAGGACCACTTCTCACCCCAGGATGACGATCTTAGGTTTCTCATTGATTCCTTGTGTGTCCTGGATGAATTCACACACCACCCCAGCAAGAAGTCTCTTCTCCTTTTCCAACACTTCTGCTCTCATTCCTTGAACTTCCTGTCACCTGACAGCTTCAGATTTGGCCTGTCTCCTAAAGGAGGTCAGATGTGGGAGAGGAGCCTTGTTATATAGATGCTATACTAGCATTTTTGTAAGAAAGTAGACTAAATTCAGGAAGCAATATGTGTTGCAAATAAAGTTTTTTAAAAATCATGTCCTAGGGCTTAAGGTGTTACTCAGTGATAGAGTGTATGCTTAGTGTGCTTAAAACCCAAAGGTCAATGCCCAGAACAAGAAAGAAAGAAAGAAAAGAAAAGAAAAGAAAAGAAAAGAAAAGAAAATCTTTTCCCTTTTAAAATGTAAAAGCACAAGAAAAAATACCCTGAATATTGAGACTTCACAGATAATGAACGAAGTCGGATGTAGGAGGAAGAAAGGTCTGTGTCCTTGAAAATGGCTTTTATGGTGGTGATTGTGGCCATTATGTATTAAGGTGTCACCATCTGTTTCACTGTCAGTTCACAAAGGTCAGAAGAATGTGAGATAATGTGTAGAAAAATAAGCCTCCTTGTTGAAAGTAATAAAAAATAATGGAAATGCAAAAACCACTTCTTGTTTCATAACCTCTGCTAATACCATATACAGTCATCTGGCAATAATGGTATTTCCATAGTAATTAACTTTAATCCACAGTCTCTTGAAAAGCGTCATATGCTTCAGGCATGTAATTACTACCACAGGGAATTGTTTCTCTGCATCCTCCTAACCCTCAGGAATAAGAGAGCATCCAGTGTTTACTTTTGCTGTGCTCTCCATTTTTTCTTAAGAATGGAAAAAAAGAGTTATTACTATGCAGCCTAACCTGTTTTCGTTTTGCATTCCTTTGTATTTTCACTTGCCAGCCTAAAGAAAAATGTGTTCATAATATTAGAATCTTAAAATATAACGTGATTTATTCTCTTCAGGTCTTTAACATGGGCAAGATGGGGAGCCATGGGTGCAGGACTTGGAAGCAGCATGCTCTGCATCCTGGTCAAGACTGTCTCCAAATTCATGACTAAGGGACAGAGTGGAGTTAATGAAAGGGCGCATTGGGGTGAAGGTAGAGCACCTGGGGCAAATCAGATAGACTGAGCAGAATTTGCTCTTGAAGGAGTCCCTGGTTCCTATCATATTTTGAGTTTTATAAAAGCAGAAATTCTGTCATACTCTTGTGAGATTTTTTTAATATTTCACAGCTTTGTATGAGGAAGGAATGCTAAAAGTAGGAATGCTGTTGAAAAGTGTATGTAAGCAAGCCAGTAAATTATAAATGAGAAAATTTGTGTGTGGAAGCTTTGTATTCCATAAAGAGTCTGCAAATTAAGTTAGTCAGGTTATGAGTGGGAATGTTTGGGAGGTTCTTATTTAGATTGAAATAATCAAATCTTGAGGCCTTGTAAACAAGGTGAAGACCCATTAGAATCCTCAGTATTCTAGTGTCAGACCAATGCTATATACCATTATTTTTATTTTAAACAAATAAATAATAATGATTAGCTTCCAGCAATCTCCATTTCTATTTTCTTCTCTAATTCTTGTATCATTTTGGAAAGACATTTTTATATAAAACATGTGCCTCTGAGCCGTATTCTCTCAGTTAACAAATCCTTGTTGAGCTTCCACTGATTTAGGCAATAAGAGACACGGCAATAAATAAATTGTACAAATTATTTGCTCTCTCTCTCTCTCTCTCTCTCTCTCTCTCTCTCTCTCTCTCTCTCTCCCTCTCTCTCCCTCCCTCCCTCCCTCCCTCCCTCCCTCCCTCTCTCTCCCTGAGACAGTATCATTCTGTAGTCCATGCTAGTCTTGATCTCACTCTGTAGCCCAACCTCTCCTCAAACTCATCAGTCCTCCTTCTCAGTCTCTCTGGTGCTGAGATTACAGGCGTAATCTACCATGCCCAACTAATTTGTCTGTGATTCTGGGGAATTGAATCCAGGGCTTTGTGCTTACTAGGCAAGCACTGTAAACACAGCAATACCTCCAGCCATGTTTTCATTCTAGTAAGATTGTCTCATAATAAAGTATTCCAGTGCTTTTGATTACTAAGCCTACTAAAGGTAGTAGTCTCATAAATGCCTTTGCTGTCTAGAATTCTGTACTCGACTGAGGCCACATTACAGTTTGATTCAAGACATCAGAAGCATTGGAAGAACTGGTTTCATTCAAATTCTTATCAAGAATATTAACAGTGTTGGTAAGTCAGTATTTGACATGATACCGTTTTTGCCTTAGGAGTATCTCTCGCAAACTCACACAGATCCCCTCATGTTTGGTAAAAGGCAAAGAAAAGAGGGTAGTAGACTAAATTAATTGAGTTCTTGCTGTATATAAAACAGTAAGCATTACAAATTTGATGTTAGCCCATTTTACAGGTATAACAATACCTCTTTTTTCAGTTAAGCATTCCTCATGCTTGGTATTTCACAGAGAGGGCCCTTTCTTGCATTATCTCACTTGAGCTTCAGGGAATTTCTATGAAGTAGACACTTTTAATCTACTTTATTTTGGAAATGAGGAAGCTGCCACTCATAGAATGAAAGAAGCAAACCCAGAATCACGTAAGCTGCTGTGGAGCCAGCTTTACACCTGCCTCTTGCAACTCCGGTGCCTTTTCCTTGTGTTGTTCAGATAATCTGCTTCATCACTACCTCCTTTGCCATCCTTGGATTCCTCTCCACGTAAGAGAGAGACTGGCATATTCTGGTATCCTGCTAAATGGGCACTTGGGAGTTAATTGTGAAAATCCCAATTGTGGAGCTACTGCTAGCATCCCACTGAATTTTTTTCTATACATTTGTCCCTCAGTAGCCCCAAAATGATTGGTCCCAGGACCTACCTTGGATGCCAGAATCTCAGATGCTCAAGTCCCTTATACACAATGGCATAGTGTTTGTGTAGTACCTTCATACACTCTTCCATATACTGTAAATTATATCTCTAGGTGACTTTCAATAACTAAGGCTCTGTTAATAGTTGCTCTGTTCTGTTGTATAGGAAATAACAAAAAAAGCCCTGCACATGTTCAAAACAGACAAAATTTTATTTTTCAAGTATTTTCAGGCTGCAACTAATTAAATATATGAATCTAGAACCTACAGATGTGGAGAGCTAACTGTACTTCCTACTCATTGACTTCAAAGTGCAGGTCAGAATTTGGACTCTTCAGTTGTTATTCTTAAAATGATTTTTTCTTTTTTCTTCTTTGTAGTTCTTCCTTTCACTGGCCTTGCTCAAAAGCTAATATTCACATCGAATACAGTAATGCTGCTGAGAATTCACAATTCTGTCTCTGGAGAAGCAAGCCCTTGAATACTGTGCCTTGGGACATTGTGTCTTTCAAACTCTTCTCCGCACATTGGTGTAGTCCTACATAATTAAAAATTGTACTTTTACAGTTGATACTTTAATATATATTGGTCCCAGCTGCTATTCTGTTTAACAGTTCGTAAGTAAATATTTTGTATATGCATACCCTAAGGCAATATTACCACAAAGGGCACATTTTTATAAATGCAAAACAAATTAACTTGAGTACATGCCGTATTCCTAAATACCAGGGGAGGAGTGGGCAGGACCAGGAGTAATGAAAAGCATTTTGTCTGCAAAGCAGTATAATGAGAGACCAAACAACTGAGAGAAAGGAAAGAGGAAAGATTTACTCTGAAAAGCAGTGAGAAAATGTATGTGTGATCAGGAAATTGTTAAAAGACTGTTAATGTGCTCTGCAAAGGAGAGTTTTTCAGCAGTACTAGCAGAGCTCGGTTCATTACTGAAAGGTGATCTTTCCAAGGCCTGCAGTGTTTTGGGTATCACTCAGCCATATTTATCTTAATGAGCAAAAATAGTGCTGGACCACGGTCACTAGTTTCTGACTCATCAACCACTGCTGCTAGAGTCTCATTGCTGGTAAGGTGACCAGCTTGTCTCTAGGACTTCTGTCTGCTCACACACTGGTCCCACCGCATATCTGGGTACAATTGGATGGTGAAATGTTGCAGAAGGCTCAAGGAACCTTGTCGAACAAAAAACCCAGGACATATCATTACTCTAAAAAAGTCTGTAACCGTCTAGAAAAAAAGACCATTATGGGCTGTGTTTGTGATAATCATGTTATACTGACAGACTCCTACGAAACAAGGTGTCCCTAAGTCACTAAATTGCCTATGCTGAGCTGAAATATGCTGTCCTTGTGCCTCAGCCTGCCAGCGTGCTAGGATGGCAGGTGCATAGCACCATGCCCATCTCGCCTATTACTTTCTTTGGCCTGTTTATTCTATCTACAGCTTTGGGCATCTCCTTTCTTTTTTTCTTCTTCTTTTACAGACACCCCCATCTTATACACTGTCCCTTATCTGTTAACAGTCCTTCCTTCCTCTCTACTTTGATATTGGACGCCCCTGTATTTCATGATCCTCTCATGCCTTTCCCAGATGCTTTCACTAATTACATCTTCAATCTCATATTGTTTATCTTTATCCCCTGGTTCACAGTCCATCTTCCAAGAGGAATCCTGGGTATTTTCTGGTTGTACTACCAATACCTCAAATTGATCAGGTCTGAACTCCAACTTCATGCCTCATTCCATCCCATTGCAGCCCTCCCAGAGGATTTGGCCCTTCTGCATTCTCTCCCATTCAAGTCAGAAATCACCTGACTTCGTCGTTTTACTTTACCCATGGATAGTTGGTTATTACCGCTCTCAGATGCTCACATATTTCCTATTTCCCTTTGTTAGGCATTCTTTGTGTTCCCATAGCAGTTGCCTTTGTTGGCTCATCAGTTTTTTTCTACATTCTTCATTAGCCTGCTATTGGTCTCTCTTCCTTCAGTCCTTTGTTTTTCCAGGCATCCTTTCTACTGCCATCAGATTGTCTTTATACATTCTAATCTGGTTGTGCCACTTTCTGAACTCGTGTACATAAAAGAAGCATGAAGGGTTAGAAGAAGCACAGTGTGTTTACAACAGCAATTTGTCAGGAAAATTTGGCTAGATAGAGTTCAAATGAACAAATGTTGAAGGCAAGCCAGACAAGTAACATAGGACTGTGAATAACTATGTCCAAGACATCATTAAGTTTGTGTGTATGAAATATGTTAACTTTACTTATTAAAGTCAGGAATTCTAATAGTTTAGTCTGCTGTGGCTGGGAATATTAAAGATTGACCTTGGGTCAAAATTTGAATTGCTTTTCTTCATGTAGAAGCTATAGCAAAATAAATAGGATCATAAAATTAACATTTTATTGTTCTTCAAAGATCAGTATTCACTACTGTCACTGAATTAAATTACTTGTTTATATAAGGAAAAAGAACAAATCAACTTGACTAAATAAAATATGGATTATTTACAAAGCCCTTGAACTTTCTCTCATTTAAATGCTTATGAATTTATTACTTGATTTAACTCATGTATTTTAGTGTGTATGAGTTTGAATAGTCAATGATGTCTTTTTAAACATAAATTCTCTAGTAAAAATGTTTAACATGAGTATACAACAGCCCTGCTGAAAAATCTTGAGTGATACTGGATTCTCTTAACACTGTCATTTTGCTGTATAATAGTGTCTTAGTTACTTTCTCATTGGAGGGACACAATACTCAACATCCACAAGTTTAGGAAGGAAAGACTTATTTTAGCTCACAGTTTCAGGTCACAGACCATTCCTGAATAGGCGGACAGGAAATGGTAGAATCATATGGTGGCACTGGAGCCAGAGCTGGAGACAGAAATCTTCTCATGACATGGCAGGACAGAGCAAAGTCTCAGAAAGGGGAGAACCAGCATACATCCCTCCAAGTCATGCCTCAGTCACCTACCTTTTCCAGTCAGGCCGAACCTCCTAACAGTGCATAGTATCCATATATCCATGAGTATAAGAGGCTTTTAGAGGATAATCCAGATGCAAACCACAACAACTAGTGACAGTAAATTTCCTTGAACTGTTCTGGGAACCTTACTGTCTTTTAGTGCTATCCCAAATTCTCAGTTAATGAATAAGAAGTTTAGGAGATAAAGATATAAGTCAGTGGTGAATCATTTCCCTAGCACGAAGTCATGGGCTTAATTCCAAACACCATGAAAGGAAGGAAAGAAGGAATTTAATTTAAAAAAAACAACAACATTTTTGAAACCTTGTTTTGTCTCATGTAAACTGAAACCAAACAGTATTTAATTTTAATTTGGTTTAGTTTGAGGTTTTTGTGGGGGTTGTTTTTTATTAACCAGTCATCATTATATGTAGGTTTTTTTAAGCAAAAAAAGTCAGGAAAATAAGGGTAAGAAAGCCAACGTAAGGCCTAGGATGAAGTTTGCAAGCAACTAAATGCTTAGAAGGCAGGATACTTGGTAGCTGAGGTGTGGCTCTGAACCTTCCAGTAGCCAATGTAAGAAGAAGAGCATGGTTGATGATGCGGAAGAAAGTAACCATCATATGAAAGCAACCAGTTACAAGAATTACAACTCTTTCTGATAGTAAAACCCAAGAAATTTCTTGTCTTAGTTACTTTCTTGGTTGTTGGAACAGAATAACCAACATTCACAACATTAGGGAGGAAAAAATTTGTTTAAGCTCACGGTTCCAGAAAGTCTCAGTCTGTTCCCTGGTGGGCGGCTAGAAATGGTGGAATAGGGCCAGAGCTGGAGAAAGAGCTCTTCGTGCCATGGCAGAACAGGGCCAGGTATAAGGGAAAGGGCATAACCAACATATGTCCCTTTAGGTCAGCCCCAGGCATTCACCCCTTTGAGCTAGGCCCCACCTCCCAACTGTGGGCAGCTACATGATGCTTTTAGGAGACACTCCAGATCCAAACTACAACATTCCACCCCTGGCCCCCAAAGACTCATGTTGCTTCTGTATTTAGAATTCATTTAGTCCTTTTCTAAGAATTGCCAAAGTCTTAATAGTTCCAGAACTGTTAAAAAGTCCAAGTCCAGGGCTGGAGGAATGGCACAGCAGTTAAGATGCTTGTCTAGCAAGTGTGAGGATCTAAGTTCAATTCCCTTGTGCCACATGGAGCCAAGAGTAGTGGTGCATGCCTGTAACCCCAGCACTCAGAAAGCTGAAGCAGAAAGATTGATGTGAGTTTGAGGGCAGCCTCGGCTATATAGTGAGTTCAGGACCAGCCTGAACTGCAGAGTGCAAGACCTATTAAACTCATTGTGGAGCCCAGGCTGGCCTTGAACTAATGGTATCCCTTCTGCCTCAGCCTCCAGTACTGGGGTTAATAGTGTGCACCACAACTCCCAGCTTTTGTGGTGCTGGGGAATCAAACCTAGGGTCTTGAGCTCGCTTGGCAGGTGCTTTGACCGCTGCGCTGTTCCTCCAGTCCTCAAACCAAGTTTTAAATCCAGCAGGGCAAGAATTCAATCCTGTATCTGCATGTGAAACACCTAAGGAAAACTGGCTGGGTGGGGGGGCTTCGAGGGCTTGAGTGGCTCCCACCTACAGCATTGCCTCTGGGTACAACCTCCACCTTCTCCCCTTTGGGCGCCCTCACTCATAGCCTATAGCCTTCCTCAGGGATTGATCCATGCTCCTGGCTTCTCCAAATTTTTGAGTTTCCACTGCACCTTAGGCTTTGTCACAGCTTCAGGCACTGTCCTCCCAGGAGCACACTGCTTGGCCTCCAGCGTCTTCCTCTGAAATCTGGGTGAAAGCCTCCATGACCCTACAACTCTTGCACTCTATTAGCCTATAAAGCCAGAACCACATGGACATCACCAAGCTTTGCCACTGGCTTGTGCAGTAGCCTCACCCCCTTGACAATCACAGCTGAGGTCTCCGAGAATTTAAGTTAATGAACTCCAGATGGCTGGTCTTTGGTAAATATTTTTTTCTTTGCCCTGGGATAGCTTCTCAAAGCAAAGTCCTTTGCAACTCCACCTTTGAGCTGGTAAAGGGTAGGGTCTTGTTGACAGTTAAGGTACCCTCAAAGCATCTTTTTTATAGTCTTGAGTATGAGTAATTGGCTTCTTTTTGCTGCTAATCTCTTTCCCCATACTCATCTCTCTACCACTGCAGGTTCTTTAAATTTCTCAAAGCTGCTCTTTTTCCCCTGCCATTTTTTCTTACCTTTTGCCATAGAGTAGGCAAAGAACCACAAACAGAAACCATGTAACAGTATGAACGTTGGACTGCCTTGAGATTTCCTCCACCAGAGTAGGTAGTTCATGACCCTTAATCTCAGTCTCAGGCAGTCTCTGGACAAGGGCATAATGCCAACAAATATTCTACCAAAGCATAGCACGTATGGTTTTTAGACCAGTTGCCAAGACGGTTCTCCTTTCCATCTGAAACTCTTGAGCCTTCCCTTTCCAATCCACACTTCTATCACCATTATGGTCTTCTGATCTCCAGCCAGAACCTCCCATGAGGCTCAACTCAGAGCATTCCAAGACTTCTCCAGCCAACATCCTCAGACCTTCTTAGACTCCTCCTACTAACCAGTTCCAGAGGCTTGCAAACCACATGATCAGGTAAACTTACAGCAATGACCCTACTTCTCAGGTACCAGTTTCTGTGTTAGTTACGTTCTCATTTCTGGGACAGTGTACCCAATATCCTCAACTTTAGGGAGGAAAGTTTTATTTTTCGCTCACAGTTTTAGAAAGTCTCAGTCCATTCACAGGTGGGGGCTGGAAAAGATGGACTAGGCCCAGAGCCAGAGAGGAAGTTCCCCGTGGCGTGGCAGAGCAGAACCAAATAGGAGAGGAAGGGCTGAACCAGCAAAGGTCCCTCCAGCTCAAGCCCCAAGCATCCACCTCTTTCACCTCGGCCTCATCTCAAAATAGTACACAGTATCCATAGGTTTATGGGGCTTTTAGGGGTATTCCAGAACCAAAACACATCTCTTCTATGGATTTTTCTGTGAAGGTCATCATCCTCAGTACAAACATTGTTTAAAAACAGATTCTTTCTGAAAAAATAGCTGTTAGTTCATTTTATTGTTCCCCAGGCATGATAGAATATAGTTTAACAAACTAAGATGCTGCAGTATCATGAGATGATAATAATATAGGACCACTATCATATATGTATTCCAACTTTTAGTAAAACAAATGTGCCCAACGTGCCACCCACTGGTTTTTTCACTTGTGTTTGTTTGCTTGTGTGTTCATTTTTGCTGAGTGAAGAAGACCTGTCTTGGGCCACATATAAAATGAACTGCATTAACTTCAAACTGTACAAATTTAATTTCAGTTAATCTGGTGCCTCAGTAGGTGAGTGTGTGAGCAGACAGGTGAGCCAGTGATGTGCCTTGGGTGGTAAGCACAGTAGGGTACACGTCATAAAAGTGTGTTGTTTACTTTACAGTGATATTAATTACACAAATAGGATATTTTAAAGCAATGGTGACAATTCCCCCCAAAAATAATTTCTTTCAACTATAAAGTAATAATAACTTTAGTCATCTTAAAATGACGAAGGCTTTATCTTGGTCTTTTAGGATCATGATAAAAGATTTATGATGTATTCTGCTTTAGGAAATATGAGTTGAAATTAGTCATTTTTAGTCATTCTTCTTAAACAAAGTGAAATGGATGATTCTGGTGAAGGAGTAAAAGGACAAGTGGGGGAAAGAAGTTTAAAACTCTCCAGAATAAAAAATGCTAAGGCTAGACCAGGCTTTCCATCCTAAAGTCACCATGTTCTCAAAGCTAGGACTGCTGTTGACCCTGAACAGTCCCGAAGACCACTGTGACCCAGCTTTGAGGCCTGGTAGTCAACCTTTTGGGAAGAGGGATAAGAAACATGTTGAAGAGCTCTGTTGTGCCTGATTGAATTGGCACATGTACCTGAAATCATCTAGTGCATAATTTATGCCGAAATACTACATGCAGAGACACAGTGAAGTGGTTAAAGATATGCCTGGTTTTCAGTAAGCTTGTTGGGCACCTTATCTCTTATGGAGAGAAGAATTGGATTTGGTTGTGATACACAAAAAAAATAAAATAAAAATAAAAAACCGCCTTAAAAAAATTGCTAAACACCTATATTGTTCCAGGCCCTTGGACATATTGGGTTAGGCTCCAACATTTGACCTCTGCATGCACTACCTAGGCAGAAATCGCGTCCTAGTCAACATTTCCCCAAATGGGTGCTACAGCAGATGCAGAGGCTCTGAATGAATACAGGTGCTTTAGTTTGTCTTTGTTCCCAAGAGACTTCACTGCTATCGTGTGTAAATATTCTTTGTCAATCTTCCCAAGGTGTTAGGATGCTGTTTCTTCCTCTTCCCTCAGGACCTGTATTTTCAAATAACATATACTGGTTATTGTTGGTTGATAAGTCCCATCTGATTTCACCTACTTTAGTATTCTGGTCCATTAGCACTCCTTTGTGGCTTCAACTGCAAGATAGACAGTTTTAAAAGATTGATCATTAGTTAAGATTGAGCCCAGTTACATTAGTTTGTCCTTTATTAAAATCACTGAATACCCACTGTAAACCTGGTCTTTCTTGATTCTCAGCAGGGCTTGTTGGTTCATGCAATTACGCATGATAGCAAGGCCAAATACCTTCTTGCTGTGAGCATTTATGTATATTGAAAAGTCAGCCTTGGAGTTAGGCCAAGTAATAAAACTTTCATGGAACTCAAAATGAAAGTGTGTTGCAGATTTCTGATTTCTGAGGGTTTTAATGCTAAAAATAAGCAGGAATTAAGGAGTAAACCCCTTCATATTTTACCATGTGCAACTTGGTATCTACACAGTTACGGATAGTAATTGTTGTCTGTTGAGTACTTAGAAAAAGAACATCAAATTTTAAAAGAAAAATTCCAGTGAGAACTGTAAAAAATCTGTTTGCGACATAATGAATTCCTCCTTTCTACTTGTTTGCCTATCTTGTCCATCCCTTCCTCTAAACGAGGCATACGCCTAAGTGAAGAACTAGCACTGCCTTTGAGTCCCACCTATATTCCAACACAGTTGCCCAGTTACTATATGAAGAAAACTTAGCCTTGGGAGTTCTGTGTAGTGACTACAGACTAATGGAAAGCTAGAGACTGACCAACTTCCTTCTAGGTGGTTGTGCTCTGAAGGAAGATGCCATATTCCCACAGGTATTGAGTAAGGAATGCCAGGTCTACAAGATGTGGGCAGAATATGGTGAATGTGTAACTTTTCAAAAGCTTATTTCAGTGAGAACATACTGCCATCAATCTTCCTCAGATTATTCCCTCTCACTTCCAACATACTGTTATTCTGAGCACTTGTGGAAGTTCTCGTGAGTGTCTTTGTGAGGTATGGTCACATATACAGTGAATGCTGCTGCCAGGTGCCATTCAAGAGAGTGGCAGCCTTGTGAAAATATGATGGTATGTCTTCATCGACTTTCTTCACTGAATCTGACACCATGTAAATTCTGTTCCCAACAGTCAGAATGATCATGAAAGAGATAAACATTTTGAATCAATTCAGGACATGATGGAAGGCTATAACAACGCAGCTAACAAAGCGGTCTAATCAAAGAGGACTGCAGGATGGCTTCTGAAATGGACAAGAATGATGGGATTAGTGTGTTCTTTGAGAGGGACAGTACTTTTAGGAGAATTAATGGCAGTGTGTCTCTTACTGTAATTTTTTAAAACTTTAAACATTAAATCCTAACACAAACACCCACTGGATCCTATAAAAGTAAATAAATTATTTGACCTTAATATAAGATTCAAAAAGTTGTTAGCATTGTTAATAGTCAAGTAGTCAGAGTTTCAGAGTAATACAGGTCAAAATAGCCATTTCTTTGCTGTTGTGATGCATATTATTCTATTATTTTAGCCTCCTGTGGACTCCCAATAGATGAAGAGACCAATTTTATTTTTTTCAAATTCACAGAATTTTAAACTGGGCAGGATTTAGAGATAACTCTTATCTATGAGAAGTAAACTCTGAAACTGTCCAAGGAAGAAAGGACAGAGGGATTTTGTCAGTAAATTCAGGGGCACTTTGAATTCAGGTTAAGTAGATGGTGCTTGGGTTTGATTCCAGGGCCTTAAACTTGCTAAGTATTTCATCTACCTCTGGGCTATACTGTCTAATCCCCCCTCCCTATATTCAGGGGCAGAGGGAGAAAAGACCTAGCTTGTTCTCTGCTGTCCTTTCAAAGCCAGTATGGTCTAGGAAGATCTCCTAGGTTTTGACCGTCCTCTAACCTCCATGAATTGTCCTTTCTTCTCCCTTCCCAAATAATTCATTAATCGTTTTACATATTGTAGGAAGGACACAATTGTTCTGCATTTTGTTGCCCTGAATTATCCTTGATAATAATATTGAATTAGACCCAGTAGTGCAGGGCTGAAATCTCAGCAATCTGAGAGGCAGAAGCAGGAGTTTGAGCCTAACCTGAGCAGCCTAGTAACTTAGCAAGCCCCTGTCTCAAATCAAATAGTGAAAATGGACTAGGAATATAGCTCACTGTGAAAGCCCTGGGTTCCATCTTCAATACCAGAAAAAAAATAATGTTGAACACAAGGTAGATGACTTGTATATGTCCCCTTCATTTATTATTTCTAAATGACTAAGGGCAGTAGGAAAGGATAAAGAAAAAGTGCTTTATTTGACTCAGTTTTCAGGAGCATTGGTAAGAAATTTTAATGAAGGTGTTTCACGTTTATTGAATAGGAAGAATTTCTATAACTCAGACTTTTATTTTCCCCCATAAAGCGGAAAATACAAAACTAGTTGAGTAATCTTCTGTAGTTAGATATTTTTTGTAAATTCTAAATAATTTAAAGGTCATTTCTTACATTGGCTGGTTCATTGCCGGCTGAGTTTTACCTTATTACATAATAAAAGCTTGAGTTTGCCTCATACTAGATTAAACTCATTAATTCCTGGGAGGATCAGGGTAACACAAAAAAAAAAACCTCATCCCTTCATATGTCACAGTACTTTTTAAAGAAATATGACAAATTTCATAAGAAGAATTATAAATGTGAGGAAATACTGGAATATTATCTCTGTTTCCACTCACGAGTAATTTATTGGAGTTCACAGATGACAGCTATTCATCTTTCAGTCTGGGAACACTTGAAAAGGAAACCTGAGTCTTGAAAGTAGCCACCAGCTGTGAGATTCCAGCTTTCAGGGCATGGCACTGTCTAGCCATGTCTAAAAACGAGTAGAAAGGGCCCTCGCCATTACTTGATCTGTGTGCCTCATTACAAACAAGCTAAATATGTTTTACTGGTGGCCTTTACTTTGATCAATTGATTTACATTTCGAAAAATCAAAATGTTAGTGTCTATGAAGATAAATCCAAGCAATAATGAGAAGTTTAATTTTGATAAATTGTAGGGTAAAGATTTTAAATGTTTTTGAACACCCAGATGGATGCCTGGACAGAAATACACCTAAACTGTTCCCTTAAGGACAGGGAGCATCTGCTACAGAACAATGTATTTTCCCCCTCTTACTATAAATTTTTATGATAATGTTAAACAGTCTTCCTATATAACCTCACCTGAAAATCTACTATTAAATAAATTTGTTTTTTGTCATATTGTTCTAACAGTTTTTATTTGCACATAATTTTCACATTTGTTGTTTAAAAAATGTACTTTATTAGCTTACCATAAATTCTGGGTTTGGGATATGTCAAACCCCAACCTTATGCATCTAAGTAAGACACACGATGACTGAGCTACACTATACCCCAGGCCCATTTTACTGAACTTTTTTTTTTTTTTTTACTTTTTTATCGACATTTAGATTAAGTCATGTGTCCTGCAGTGGGTGCTGAGTCTGGAGATAACTATGTCCTAATAACTGGAAATTTGAGACTTTTGTGACTATCAGAGGAAAAACTCATAACATTATCCATTTTGAGTTCTGAAAAGCCTCTCTCCATCTTTGCCCTCTGTTCCACTGTGTATCAAAACTGAGTCTGTGGAGGTACTCAGACTTCTGTCATCCCTAACTACACCTAGGCAGCTGAAAATGATTGGAAGGAAATGGCGCCCCCACCCCCATCAGATGTTAGCAGCCTTGACTACCCTTTCATTGTTGGCAAGTTCTGGGCTACCTTGCTTAAATTTGCATTTCTTTGACTGAAGCTTAACATTCATGCATCTATGACTGTCTTTCTAAATTTAGTTGTTCTTTGTGCTCTATTGTAAATTAGTGTTTCATGCTTTGTGCTTATTTATTTACTGTGGCCTTGATGTCTATTTGATATATATATATATATATATATATATATATATATATTATATTAAGGATATTAATTTTTTGTTGTGTTTGTTTTTAACTGAGTTAGGATTTTAAGAAGAGAAGGGTGCTTGATTTGTGGAGAAATCTGAGACCTCGAGGAAAGAGCTGAGGAAGCTGCAAGGTTTCCCGTGGGACTAGTGTTAGTGAGCCGTGCGGGCAGGTTCTTAGTCGGGTAGCAGAGGTGAGCTAGAGTCTGGGGAGGTCTGTATTTCATCCATGCTAATGTATTTGACAGTTAAGACAATAGAAAAATGTTAGGAAATTTTAAATGGAGGCATTTGCAGTATGTTACAATTTATAACTGCCCCAAAATTCAAAGCTTTGAACTCCAAAGTGGATTTTCTTACAGTTATTTTACCACCTCACTCTACAACTCTTCCTTGGTCTCTGTCTTTCTTTTTGAAACAATTAAATTCAAATTATTTTACTTACTCTTACAGCTTATCAGTAGCTCTTTCCCTTGTAAGGCTCTTAGCCACATATCTTTTCATAAGACAAATTTGGCACTTGAACTATTTGTGGTAATACTTGAAGCAGTGTTTAGAGATAAAATGACCTTTATAAGCTTTGCAGTGCCAGAAGATAGCTTGCTTAATGCCTTTTCAAATGAGTAACAACTTAACTTAAACAGGTACTTATCAAAATTTGGATAGCTTATCAACCTCTGGGGAAACAGTAGGTTGAAATTGAAAAATCTCAAACCCATCTTAGCTTGGTTTGGAGTCAAGTTCTGTCACTTACAAGACATCGGTCTTGGCCTGTTTTTTTTTTTTTTTTTTTTTTTTAATCTTGTGAGGAGATAGTATCTGTGTTAGGTACTTAGCACAGTACTCTGGTCGTGTTATTTGAGCTGTAAGTTATTGATATCACTTTGTTGTCCTGTTTGATTTTCACAACAGTACTTCAGGTGGAAAGCAGCCCTCTCTTTGATGGGTTGGTTGGCTAATTGGTTGGGTGGTTTTATAGATAAGATCTGACAGTTTCACCTAGGCTATTCTCCAGTTTGCTGTCCTCCTGCCTCAGCCTCTCAAATGCTAGGATTATAGCCATAGCCACCACTCCTGTCTGCAAGCGGCCCTTTTTAAGGATTTTGAAAATGCAAGTCTTAGGACATACTTAGGTAGAATCCATCCAGGTTACCTACTTAAAGTACATTTGTCTTTCTGTAAGCATTTTTTTTCTTGACCTTGGAGTTCAGGTTTTTTATAAGTAAATATCTTGGCATTGTACCCTGGTTGTTAAATCTCAATGAAGCTTCCCTTTTTATAATCACTCCTGGAACATTTTTCCATTATAACTTCAATCACCTATGCAATTCATTTTATTCACACTTATTACCCAAAGGTTGTATATGTTCACCTTACTCTGAAGGTTATTTTTTTTCTTACATGTTTCTCACGAACTGATTTCATTTTCCTGTGTTGTAGATTTGAATTTAGAGTTTGTTTTCTATTTTGCTTTCCGTAATTCAGTGCTAATTTTTACTTTTCTCAGCTGCGTACATATTCTCTTTCATTGTAGTCTTCTGCGTGTTCTTTGCTGCACTTAAAAGTTGGAAAGTGTAATTTCCATGTCGTTCATTTTTAATTTTCTTTAAAAGTCAACTTCTTAAAGAATAATTTATATACAATAAAATCCATTTTAAGTGCACAGTTCAGTGTTTTGACATATAAGCCTGCAGAAGCACTACCTCAGTCAAAGAGAGATCTACTCCATTACCCAGAGCATATGTCCTTAGCCTTTTTATGTTGACTTTGAATGGCTTTGGTTTTCTGTTTCAATTCTTTATAGTAGACTTCATCGTCTCTAACCCCGCACCCCCACCATCACCATCAATTATCCTTGTTCTTCTCCTCTAGTCCCCAGCACCTGGGAGAGTGCTGACATAACAAGCCTCTAGTATGTGTTTCCTGAATGGATTCTAACTAGATTCTGCTTCCATTGCCTTTCATATCTTAATTCTAATCTGTGTGCTCCAAACTTCTTTTTTCATTCTGTTCATTTTGCAGTCTCTTATCTGTTCCATCCTTTTTGATAATTGGTATTTTTCTTGAACATCTTTTTTTATACTGTCCACAATATTTCAGTGCTCACTTATCCAATAAATATTTTTTGAGCACCTTCTCTGTACCAGACAAATTATAGTGGTGAGCAAGAATGCTTACCTACCCTGATGTGTGGGACTTAGGAGCAAGTGGGAACTCACACTTAAGGAAGCTATCTGTTCTATTCCTCACCCTTTCACATACCCAGAGTGCTTCTACTCCACACACAGACTTCATAATGCCAGGCTGTTGAATTGTTGTGACAGATAACCTGAACCAAGATCAGGAATGAAGAGTTAGAAGAACTGGAAGGTGATTCAAAGGGAAAGAGATTGAAATAGTAAGTTTTTTGTGATTGATTGAATATAGGAAGTTACAGGAAAAGAGGAATGTATAATAAATCGTTTGGTTTCTTACTTGGGCAGTTTGCTGCATTAAAAGAAAAGAAAATGGGCTGAGGATGTAGCTCACTGTGAAGACTTTAGGATCATTCTGCAATACCACCAAAAAAAAAAAAAAAACTAAATTTTGGAAGGAATACCGATCATTGAGGGCAAGAGGAAAAGAAAAGTGACTTGACTTTGAGTTTTGAATGTCTTAAAAGAATAATCTGAACTTTTTGCCGTCTATTGTATAGAAATTCTAGTAGGAAATTGAGTGATAAAAATTTAACCTTGGAAGGGAGGTCTCGACTAGAGAAATATTGGAAGCCAATGGCATAAATATAGTAATTGACACCTTGGACACAGAGATTTTATTTAAAAGAAGCTTCTCCATAGGCCATAGAGAACACAGCATGTGAAGGCAGCACAATACAGTGAGCCCACAAAGGAGACTAGGAGGAAGTAGTAGGTCAAAAGACCAAGAAGGGAAGCAGGTTACTCTGATAGACTCTCCTGCAAATATAGATGCCTCTATAGAAGACTGCAAATGACAGAACTGGAGAGAAAGAGCTCAGTAGTAGAGCATGGCTTATGTTGCGCAAGGTGCTGAGTTCAATCTCCAGCCCCCCAAAAGGAAGAAGAAAGATTTCAAGTGATGCCCCAGTAAAAGGTTGCAAGTTGCTCATCTCAGTACTCACATTGATTTTAAAAGCTTTTTTATTTAAAAATGTAATAATTTCTTTCTAATGACCTACCTAAACTGGTGGTCTGTATAACACACTGAGTGCCCTTTGATTAAAAGGCTTGATGAATCTTCAGAAGTGAAGAGCTCACAGTGTCAGAGGCCTGCAACAACATACTCACAGTACAGCTAAATGCCAGGGTTTCAGAGACACTTGAGGGTGAACTGATGGTCTAGGAGCAGCATAAAATACAGGAATACACTAGCTCTCTCCTCTCTGCCCCATGGAGTCGGGAAACATGCTGGAATTAAGCGTCTTTTTCATGACCGTAAAGGAAACGTTGTCCTCAGGAGCAAAGCACATTTTAGATGAGGAAGATAGGATGACATGTCCTTCCATGCCATTGAAGATGAATGGGAATTTGCCCCGAAAGAGCCCCGTAGAAAAGGTCAAGCTCCCTTGATACTGGGATGCTTCCAGAAGAGCAAGAGATGCAGGCGATTTTACAGGGTGGATAAGCAGAGAAGCCAACATGTGGGATGCAGATGAAGAGTGACAGAAACAAGAGGTAATACATTAGCTGGTCACATCACACTATGGGCGCTAAAGCAGATGTGAGCGGCCAAATGCTAGAGGCTATGATTATGGCCTGCATTTGGCTCACAGTGATTCTGGGAGGGGAGAAAGTGAAGCAAGACCTCAGGCACTAAAGAGCTTTTCTAACTGCCAGCTATGTTGCTTGGCTGCTGGGAAATTGGAGTGAGTGGAGGAATCTAGTGAAGCAATTTGGTCCTTATAGTAGTATAAAGACAGCCAGTTAGGAAACCCTGTGGTACTTGAGATATAACAGCAAATCAAAGGACAAAAACTGAGGTGGAGAAGGAAAGCCCAATGGAAATCTGCTTAGAGAAGCACCAAGAAACTGCCCAGCTTCGGGAAGGAGAGGGAGAGTGCTGCTGGTGGGAACGACATTGGCATACAGCTCCTCTGGAGGCAGTTTGCATCCTCCTGTGTGGTTCAAAGTCCTTTCCTTTTTTTCTTTGTCCTTCTTCTGTCCTCTCCCTTTTCCTTCTCTCTTGCTTCCTCCTCACTGCCACCCTCTCAGTGATAGTATTTTAACCAAAATGAATGGACTAAATTAAAACGAATGAACTGCAATGAATAATCTTAAACAAATGGCTGGACTGTACTATGTGCATCATAGTTTTCTTCTGTTTTGGATTTTTTTAAGACAGGGTTTTACCATGTAGCCCAGGCTGGCCTCAAACTCACAATCCTCCTGCTTCTGCTTCCTGAATTTTAGGATTACAGACTTGTACTATGCCTGACTCTGAACACATATTTAATGTGTTACATTTCCTGCTTTGTTGCAACAGTGTCTGACTTCTAGAAGAGTCATCTTAATGCAAAGCATTGCATACTAAGGAGACACCTTTTTCGTTACAGTATCTGCATGTTTTTCTTTGGAATGTTTTTTGCTCAGTGTTATATTCTGTTACTAAGTTTCCCATATCTCTTTGTTAGCGAATGAACCCCAGTTAAATTGCCCAACAGCGACACATAATGGTTGTCTCCATTTCCAGTGGTTGTAGCTCCAAGATTAACACGGAACACTCAGACTCCTCTACCAGTTCTCTAACTGGGTCTCAGGGTTCAGGTCAGAGTCTCAATATTGCTTACAATCTTGAAGTAAGTTTGTGAACTCTACCTTTCTTCTGTATAGTTCCCAGTATTACAAGATGTAATTGCCTGTAATTGAGAAGTATCTGGCACTTATACTTCTAACATAATTCTTCTTTGCTTTAGAAAAAAATGTGTACTCTTCAGATTTTTTCATGTGTGTGCATTTCTCAACACTCTGCCCTTAGCCCCCAAGAACATTCATATCACCTTTTCCTTCTGCTGTTGCTAACTATTTTTATTGGTATCACATGGATCTGGTTCATCAAGTTCAAAGGGAAAGTGATTGGAGATCATTATAAAGACTAGAGAAAATGCTGTCTGACACACTCAGACCGCTCCTTAGTCTCTTGTCTTTCAATGAGGAGTGACTGAAGTATGCACAAGAGTTAAGGCCGCAGCTCTGCATGTGGGATCCTGTCTGGTTAAGGACCTTTAACTCTTCTGTAATGGCTAATTATTCAGACCACTCTGCCCTCTGTGCACACACTGTGATGTGCCCCTGCATATGGGACAAGAGTGAGTCATGATATATGGAAATGAGTATATTAACTGTATTAAGCTATAGGAAGAATAATACGAAAAATAGCTTTTGTTTGTAGATTTTGCCTAGTCTTCTCAAAGTGTAATGGATTGGCTTGTACCTCTGGCAGATAGAAGTGGATTATCAATGGGGGAAAATTAGACAAGTTAATTCTAGAGGAAAAGCTTTTAAGTTCATTTATAATCTTACCTTCATATATATTGATACCTTTTTTTTTTTTTCTCTGAATTCATTTAGAACCTATGCTATCCGTAGGATAAGAGATGCCTTCCGAGAAAATAAAAACATAGAGGATCCAGTAGAAATTCAAACCCTAGTGAATAAAGCCAAAAGAGACCTTGGGATTATCCGTCGACAGGTAAGCTGATTCAGAGACACAGTGTCTTTCTTTAGGAGTCTTCATCTTTGACATTTTCTCTTGCTTGGACACCACTGCTTTTGGTTTTTATGATTTATACCACAGGATCCTGAAACATGGTTCTTTTTTGTAATACAAACATAGGAAGGTGAACTGTCATATTACGGAATGTGAGGAAAGAAAAATAGCAGCTTTTAAGAATTATTAGGAACTGCTTCTACTTGGGAAGGTAAACTCTCATAACTTACTAAATTTGATTACTTTAAGCATGAGAAACTACAGTATAATAACTTCTTTAAATCTAAGATTTTGTGAAATGTAGTACACATGTATATGTAGACATATGCTAGAGTGTAAAATATATTCTCCTTTTCCTAGTAGTTTTCATCAGAATTGAAAATGAATAGTGTGGCGATCAACCTGAACTAGGATGCTACATGGAAGGTATATCCACAGGTCATATATACAAAGCACAGCTGTTTTGAATACTGACCCCATAAAGGACCTTGGAAGATTTGTTTGTTTGTTTGTTTGTTTGTTTGTTTGTTTGTTTGTTTTTTCATTCCCTACAAGTATCAGAGTCCTCTGGTTGGGCTAGCTTTTCTCATTCGTGAAGTAGGTAGAGCATCTGTGGCAGGCTGATCTCATGAGTGGTGTAACATGTCTGTCTTCCACAGAAGAAATTAGTGTGTCAGAGGCTATAGTAGCTTTCCGTTGATTGATTTTCTCACCCTACAAAAAAATTGACCTTTTCACTGTTTTTCTTTGATGTAGCTCCATTTCTACTTTCATCTGTTCTTCTCTTTCACTTGCAGTAAATTTGTTTGAAAAATATGGAGAGGAAACCCCTTACATTTTTGTAAGTTGTGCTTCTGTGACAGTCTCTTTCCTCTGCCTCTTTGCTGACATTCCATCAGACTTCGTTCTTCCCTTGACCTTTCCTCATGGCTAACTTGGAGCAATTCAAACAAGAAGCAATATTAAAAATTGTAGTCGCATTTTCTGTGAAGGTTAAGTCAGTTCTATTGCCTATCTAAAGGAACAATCTCTTATCGAACAATATACTGTGATAATCCTGAGTTCTGCATTCACATTCGGAGGGACCTAGGAAATTATTGTTAACTAAAGACTTGGGAATAGGACAGTCAGAAAAAAAGTGATCTGCACATTTGTGTGTGCTTTGAGAGTGACAGATAAATGAGTCGCTATTTAGAAAACTCTCGAATGATAGCATTTTCCAGTCACCAGCAATTGAATTTCATAGCAGTGGAACATAGAAAAATAAGCAGCCCAAATCCATATTTTACATAAACTCAGAAACATCCAGTTCTTTGGCACTTCCTCTGTGTAGAAGTTGGCAAGCATTTCTAAATCAGGCTGGTTTTATGTTTGGTATAAAATTGTTCAGAACAGAAACTCTTAGAAAAGGGGCCTGTAAATGATCTGCGCCACTATTCCTTGTGTTCTGCCTTGTCTGTGTCACTTCTAGGTTTGAAATGATAAGAACTACTCTTGCCAAAAAGATCAGGGCTGGCAGTGTACCTCAGTAACAGGATACTCTCTTGGCATGCCTGAAACCCTGGGATCCGTCTTCAGCACCACACACACAGAAAAGACCTACTGTGGCCCTACCCCCTGTCTTTGGTGAATCCACCCTGAACACATGCAAGCATCGTGGAAGCAGGTGGACAGTGAGCAAGGAAAGGGTGCCCTCCCAAGGCAGCTGGATAGCTGGACCTTCCCATGAGGATGCTTCCTGCCTGCATCCAGCGCCAGGGCTTCCATAGTAACCTTTTTAAACAGTTTGTCATCCCCTAATCAGGGAGACCCTAACAAATGAAAGCATTCTCATTCCATCAGAGAACTACCTATATAGTTATGCCTCAATAGCTGGCTAGTTTCTGCTCACTTCTCCTTCATGGCAAGTTTTGAATTCAAGGACACCATTTACTACAGAAAGTGAGATGTGGGCGAATTCCTCAGGCCATCTCACTACAAGCTGGATTAAGTTGGCATTGGACCAACAGCCTGAAATACAGTAGAGTCTGTGCCCAGTTTTTAGTTTCTCACGAGGAATTCCCTTACTTACTACATAAAACAGCTTCCTCCCACCCCTTACTGTGTATCAGCATTCATTAGTACCTAAAATAATTTTACTTGTCTTTTTCTCTTCCTCCCTGAGACTAAGTAGGGGCTGTGAGGACAGGAATATGACCCATCGTGGTTAACACTACCTGGGGGACAGAAGCAGGGCTCTGGGGCTAGCCTACTTGTGTTCAGGACTGATTGGGCCTACAAGCTTTGTGACCTTCAGCAGAGATTGAACCACAGTGCCTAATGGAAGATGCAAATAAGAATAGTGGACTTATGATAAAATGAAATAAATTAATATTTGAGAAGCCCCTAGAGTAGTATTGACACTTGTTAAGCACCCTGCAACTGTTCCGTTATTATTATCCCAGTATCTGGAACAATTCTGTATAGAGATGGATGCTCATATGCTGACTAACTGAATGCATGTTGTTGTGGTTAGGATCTGAAGTGTCCCCCCAAAAGTCTCATGTCCTTTAATGTTGTGGATTGTCTATGGAACCATGTGATGTTGGTGGATTGGGGTCTGGTCTGGAGGGGTGGATTACAGTTAAGACTAAAGGTGTGTAGTGGCCACACCTGGATGCTGGAGGGACTGGTTACTGGCGGAGACCTGAAAGGATACATAAGCTGCACCTGCCTTCCTGGAGGACTGGGACTCGTCTCAACTAGTCTCAGCTCGCCTCAGCTTGTCTTCCTGTTTGTCCTGGGAAGCTGCCTCCATCTCTCTCTCTCTGCCATGTACTTCAATTGTTGCCAACCACCCCAGAAGGGACTGTGACCTTCGAGACTGTAAGCTAAAATAAACCTTTCCTTTCCTAAGTTTGTGGGTGTTGGGTATTGAGTCACAGCAACAAAAAAGTAAGACATATGTAAAGTTTGTTCCAAGATTGTACGCCTCGGGAGATGGGTCTGTGCTACCAAAATCCTATCTTCTTGACCATTCCTCCTTCCTAGAGGAGTGAACTTCATACCCTGTGGCTCTGTCAGTGGACTGTGTGACTGTCATTTGGACCTAAGTCCCACCCACCAGTCACTTAAAATACCATCTTCATGTTTCCATAGACAGGAAGCTGACAGCCAGCAATCAGCAGCCAACTATTCTCATCTTGATGGCAATACTCCAACAGAAATCCTCCACCCTCAGCACGAGTAACCTGCATCCCTGCTTTCTAGTTGCTCTTCAGGCTACTTCTTTAGTCCCTTCCAGCCCCCATTGGCCTCATGAGATTTTGCAGTTTTTAAAGTAGTTTGTGAACAAGATATTCCTCCCATTTGGGGAGGTGGAGAAGTTAGACAGGAAAGAGATGCCTTTTCCGCATCAGTAAAATAATCTGGGAAGTTCAAAGACATGAGCTTCTAAATTAGTAGAGACAATAGAGCTTAGAAACATTCTTTTTCTTAATTTAGCTTTTTTTTTTGTAAATACTTGAATTCGAAATTCTATAACACATTACAACCATGGGGCTTGGGGAATTACTGAGCGTCTATGCCCATCCCTTCTTCAGAGGTTCACCCCTTTTCCTATCTGACCATTGCCTCTCTCTACCCTGCCATTCAAGTTGGGGCCTTTTATGTTATTATTTTTGTGCATTTCATAAGAGGGACACTCATCGATAATCAGTCTTTTGTGCTTGATTCATTTCACTGAGCATTAAGTCATCCTGCCATTTTGCCCAAGGCATTTAACTTGTCCCAACCTCTTCTAAGGGGTCCTTGATCTCCCTTTAGATTCTTGATGTGCTAGGAGTGTAGCACACATTGACTACCCTGAGGGATTCTAGAGAATATCAGTATTTCTTACAGACTTCACAGACCTCCTAAGGATTACTCTCATTTCAAGAATTAACAAATTGCTTTTTGTTTGATGGTAGAAAATCTTCCTCCTTTTGCATGTTCTTCAAGATTGTGGCCAGGCATGCACTTTTTCTTTGATATTTTTGGACCACTTCTTCCCCGGAAAACTGTAGTCTGGTCTGTCAATCTCAGATCTTTTTCCACTTACATACATATCATATCATATTCCAGAACTAGGGAAGACATTCTTTTCCTTTTAGTAAACTGCTGTTATTTCTAAACAAGTTACTTCTGGAAAGGCAAACAGACCCAGGCAGCTTTCAGCATTCTTCTCTGTTGAAATTAAGTTCTGAACTAGCCCCCACTAAATTTAGCTCCTCTAGCTGCTCTTCAGATTACGTTAGAAAGGTTGGAGAGACCATTGGTGGCGGGCCAGGTGGAGCTGGACAGGATGAACACAGTTGGGCTCTAGTGTAGGTTTGGGCAAGTAGCTCTTAACAATATGGACAGCAGAGAAGCATCCGGGGTGTTTGCCTCTGACAAGAAAGCTTTTCAGGCCTTTCACATGAAAAAGATGAGCAAGAAAGTTACTAAAGTTGATTTTATCGTTTTTCATTTCTTTTTTGGGGGGAGTGTATATGCTATTTTTTCTGGTTCCTATTTATAAGATATTATTAGAATCTCAATCAGCTAATCACCAAAGTTTACCCAGAGACTTATATAGGCTAGTAAGTATTCTCCTCCTTATTTACATCCCCAGGTTTTTTGGTTGGTTGGTTGGTTGGTTGGTTGGGTTTTCTTTCTTTTCTTTAGTACTGTGGGTTTAACACAGCTTTTTGCTCTGAGCTACATCCTTATTACTCGTTTATTGTTTGAGAGGGTCTTGCTAAGCTACCCACGCTGAGCTCAAACTTGGATCTTCCTGTCTCAGCATGGCAAACTGGTAGGATTAGAAGCTTATGCCACTGAGCTTGATGTGCTTTTTCAATAGTTATGATATGCCTTGTTATGTTATGTGTTACTGCGTTTTGCACATTAGCACCTTTCTGCTTGCAAGTGTCTTCTGAACATGTGGTATTGCCTGGAAACCTTCTCTCCCTGGGTAGCTCATAGAGATTTTCAATAACAAAATATTTTCCAAGCATTTTGAAATGGAACTATAATCTTTGTTCTGTGTCTAACTTACCACATGTCTGTGGGAGAGAAAGAAGAGAC
Source organism: Ctenodactylus gundi (assembly GCA_004027205.1). NCBI lineage: Eukaryota > Metazoa > Chordata > Mammalia > Rodentia > Ctenodactylidae > Ctenodactylus > Ctenodactylus gundi. The sequence goes on along the minus strand of PVKB01003234.1, from coordinate 144,111 downwards.
TGATAAGAATGAGCATGCAGCAGCAAAGCCTGACCTAGATTGTATGTTGATATAATTCCCTTGAACATAGGAATTAAGATCATGATTTCAGGAAATGCTAATACGTAGCAATTCTGTCTTGAATCCTAGTGAAAACTAATCTGTCTGCAAAGTTTGAGTGCATTTATAGTTAAATGATGCCTTCAAGGTTTATCAGAGTGATATGACCCTTCAGTTTGTCTGTTCTCATTTCACAGCAAATCTTGGTAACAGAAGTTGTTTGGAGGACAGGGATTGGAGAGAATGTGTTTTGTAGATGGACTTTTTTCATGGTATGGTATGACCATGTGAATCCATGATCAGCAGGAAAGGAATGGTTGTTTTGTATTAAGGGGTGCTCAGCCACTAGTTTTGGTAGGCTAGTCAATTTAACACTATATTTCACCAAGGGACTACTTGTTTACCTTACCAAGGACAAGAAGTTCCCAGAAACACAAATGCTTTCTTTTACCCAAGTGTTTAGGTAAAGAATTACATTCATCTACATGATATATACTAATGTAGATAACGTCAGGGATCAAGAATGATACCGAGGACTGGAGGAATAGCTCAGTAGTTAAACTGCTTGCCTAGCAAGTGCTAAGTCTAGTACTAAGTACCAGAATTCATTCCCCAGCACCACATAAGCCGCGTGTGTTATGCACGCCTATAAACCCAGCACTCAGGAGTCTGAAGATAGCCATGAGTCCAAAGCCAGCCTGGGCTCCATAGTGAGTTCAGGAGTAGCCTGAACTACAGAGTGAGACCCTGTCTCAAAAAAATAAAAAAGAATGATACTTACATTGCCATCACCTTTCAAGTGTTCACTATTTACTACCCCAGTATCTCAGGATTGTCAACCAACAGTTGTCAGCAATCAAAGTACAGTAGCTAGGCTTGAGGCCACATGCCTACGATCTCAACCCTTGGAAGGCTGAGACAGGAAGATTGCAAGTTTGAATCTCACCAGAGTAACTTATCAAGATCCCATCTCAAAATACATTAAAAAATGACTGGTGATATAGGTCAGTGGTACAGCATATGTGGGTTATTAGCGAAATGTGGGCATTATTTACAGCTGCTAAAGAAGAAAAGCCAGTACTTAGCAAGCTGAAGCAGGATTTTGACTTTAAGGCCAGCCTGGACTACATGGTGAGTTCAAGGCTATTCTGGACTACATAGTAAGACCCCATCTCAAAACGAAAGTCTAACAAAACAGATGGAAAGAGGAAAGGATTGATACTATTGCATTTAATGTGAAATTTTATTAATGGGAGCATATGTGTATGTGAGATAAAATATTTTTGATGTTTAGCTTGACACACTTATTTGTATAGGCTTCTAAGAACACAGTAATAATTCACCTATCTTACTGGTATTTGGGTGGTAGTAGGTGAAACTCTATGTATTTTTTACTCTTATTTGCTAGTTTGTGGTTAGTGTTTAATTGACCATTCAGGACAAATGTTTGCTCTCCAAATGTGCTGTTTTGAAATGAGAAGCTAGTGAGCAGTGCCCAACTGTCTACCCTACTCCCTGCACTGTCTCCACCATTGCCCTAGAAAGATCATGGGTAAAGCCTAAATAATAGTGGGGAAAAAATCCTGAAAAAAATCTCCACAATCCTCTTCCTTTTAGAATAGCCTGTTTAAAAGTATATTTATCCTAAGTACTACAGGAGAAAAGAACACAGCTTGTATCTTTCCACATGTGTGCAGTTTCAGTTAAGTACCATTTTGATAGTTCGAGAATTTCTGAAACATACATCGTTGTCATTTTGGTGGACTGTAGGAAGTCAGTTTCTCCATTGGGAACATTTAAAACACATGAAAAGGATTATGCACTCCACAAAGACCAAAAGACAGAAGCACCCCAAAAGGCTATTAACAGGTGAATGGATGAACAAAAGTACAGTCTGTAATTTATGCCCTCAGCCTTAAAAAGGAAGGAGACCCTATTGCATGCTAAACGTGAGTAAACCTTGAGGGCGTTATGCTCAATGAAGTAAACTAGAACAAAAAGACAAGTAGTAGTGGTTCCACTTAATGAAGTATCTAAAGTAGTGAGATTTGTAGAAGCAGAAAATAGAACGGTAGCTACCAAGATCTATAGGGAAAGGGGAGGTAGTTGAGTGGATACAGAGATTTTAAAAAATTCTATAGATCTGCTTCACAAAAGTAAGAATATATGTAATACTATTGAACTATATTCTTAATAAAGATTAAGACAGTTAATTTTATGTTAACATATTTTCACAATTAAAAATTTCCCCCCAAAAAATGAATCATAGTTAGTAATTGATATTTTTATTATTAGGAGAAATAAATTTAACTGCTTCATATACTGCTATTTGAGAGTTGGGGGCTTAAGTCATTTGGAACTTAAACTACTGAATTTATATCTATGGGCCTTCAGTTGTCTTATCTGTAAAATTAAAGGACTATATTCTGATTTCTAACGCTGCTTCCATTTCTAAAATCTCATAGTTCAATATTGTCACAAATACTTGTCTCCTTCTGCATTTACAGAAACTAGTGATGCATTCTCGAATAAGTGGCTGTGCCCAATTTTTCTTACCAGGAACTTAACTTTATAGTGTAGGTTGTAGATGAGCAAACTTGCATGCCATTATTTGTACCACCATAAGTTCCCAAAACTTCTCTTAGTCTAACATTTCTGCTACCAGGAAATTAAGTTATTTTATTTAGGTTCCTGGCATCTCTGTCGTTAGCCTTCTTTCATGGTAGAAGTTATTACCAGTACTAAAACAAATCTCTGATGAAAACCGTTTTGTTCCATGAGAATGAAATAGTAGCTGAAAAACAATAGTATAATAGCGTAAAGGCAAGAGAAGATTAAAATGCTTTCTCTGAGACCCACCAGAAAGTCAGAAGTAGTGTCTTGGCTGGACCTTTCTGTTTTCTGGCTGCCTTCTCAGCTGCCTCAGACAGTGTCACTAGCTCCTTCAAAAGCAGTGTGTACTTTTCAATGCCACACCCATGGTTTCCTTCCCTAGATATCTGTTGAGCATCCAATCTATGCCATGTAATTAGTAGTTGATTCGTTGAGCTCTTTGGAGGCATAGAAAGACGGAATTAAGAAGTCTGTAAGAAAAATGTAGAAATTATTTTTCATTTTGGCTCTTTTCATTTCTGTATTCCATCTATTCTCACATATAGTAGAGAAGAAATGAGTTGAAAAGTGACACTTTCCTCTGTGCTTATGGAGATCAGCTAAGATTAGATCAAAAGTCCCATCTACATATTCCAAAAATACTGAAGCAGTCAGAGGCAAATGAGATGTAAATACCTTGTCTTGGACTTCAAAATAATCCTCAAGAAAACAAGATGAGGTTATATATAGCAACTGGAATTACCCCCCAAAAGAACCTTTATCTTTTGGGTATATGAAGTTTTTTTTATTATGAATGAAAAATTCACCAGACCCCTGCCCAAGTTTAAAGAGTGGGACAATAAGAAGTGTTACTTTGTTTTACAGCTTGGCCTGTGTGTTACATTCATTTTTTTTTTTCAGCCTGTGCAATATATAGCTCCTCTGAAGCTATAAAAAGACCTCCTAATATAAGAATGTAAACTAGTTCCCTTCCTCTGCTTTTTCTAGAAATTGCAGTAAATGCTTGAGTCTAGCACAGTAGTGTTCCCACAAAGGCATTTTTGTAGAGAGGATGTTTCTTACCTAGTTTGAAATTGCCCATTAAATTTGTATGCCCAGTGTTGACTTGCTTAAGATTTCATTTCCTTTGCAGACAACTGCTGTCTTAGGAATTTTTTTTTTTGTATACAACAATAAGGTGCTTTGTTTGTTTGTTTGTTTAGTATATTCCCTTATGCATAAAAGCTACAAAGAATGCTGTGCTTGGAAAACTTTTGCACAAGACACCACACCAAGCACTTAGAATGCACTTTCTCAGCTTGCCCTAAGAGGAGCTTTGTGAGAAAGTTACCTATAAGGTTCATTTATTAAGTGAGAAAATTCAGATTTGGCATGTCAAGTAATCCTTCCACAGATATATGATTGAAGTAATGGAGACCCACACCCATTCTCACTTGTGAGTCAGCTCTTAGAAGAGACTTCCACCGTGGATGGCTCTATCCTGAGAGAAGGCAGGCAAGACTTGAAGATGAGAAAAGGCAGCAAAACTTGTGTTTCCTTTTCCTAAGCATTCGTTTAGAGCTCTTATTAAAAGGTAACAGTTTTCCCTCAAAGCTCATGAATAGCTTTGTTTCTAAAGAACAGACTCCTTTATTCTTTTTAAAAAAAAAAAATGCCTCTGCCATCAAAAGAAGGAAAAAAAAGTACAAAAAATACACTCTAAAAATGTTAAAGTTCAGCCACCTTATTTATGAAGTGTTTGCTCAGAATTTCCCCACAGATCTGAAATGTCACAGCTCCATTTGTGCTCTTCTTGACAAGCTATCACTGAAGTGCCCTTCAGCGGAAACCTTTTGATGCCTCACTTCTTGCCTTGTCCTTTAAAGTAATCAAAGTTGACTCTAGTCATGCTTACACTGAAGATCTTCTCTCAAGATGACAAAGGAACAGTGTCACATCTTTTAGGAAGGGCAACAAAAGGGGTTTCCCCTTGTTTATGTTAATTTGTGTTTTCATAACACATCCTCAGAGGAGACAGGGAACTAGTGACCCCATGACCAGAGCGCATATGAGGAGTTAGACTCATTTCACGAGGACTTAGTACAGACAGTTGAGTTTTCTTTTCAGATTGGGTAGGTTTTACCTAAGTGTCTATAAAAGATAGTTTTCTTGATGATGGTAGAACTATTTCTCCATATTATACAGCTTTCAGTCTAAAAAACTATTTTGAGACACCCCATCTTAGACATAATAGGAGTAGAGGTGAAAGAAGAAAAGAGGTTTCAAAAGAGTGTATCTCTGTTTGAACACGTAGTAGCTGTTCACCTTGGTTATATTTAATCTCTCAGAATAAGTTGTAATCTTTCATTTGTTTTTCACTAAAGACAAAGCAATGCCATTCTTATTTTTCATACTGGGAATGGAACACATGCTAAACAAGCACTCAACCACTGTACCTCCAGTCCTCCCATTTGTAAGTTAATGCTAGTTTTTTGCTTGATACAGTTTTTGAAATATTAGTGCCAAGTCCTATCTTCTTTGATCTGTTAAATAAGGCTATCATTTCATTAGTCAATTATGAATAGTAAAAGAACTCTAAAATTTCTCTAAGTTGTACCATAATGATCTTAAGTTTTCAAATAATGCTGATATAGAATTAAACGGCACTTTAAAGATTTTCCCTTTCTCCAACCATTTTCACTTCAGACAGCCTAGGAAGTGCCCCCCACACCATCTCACCCCATTAGATGAAAATAACAGCATCCCCAAATTCACAAGTATTCCTCTTTAAAATCTATCACAAATAATGACAGGATCACCAAGAAGTCCACGCTCTTCTAGCATCACCTGTAAAAAATAAAGAATTGAGCATAATTCCCAAGATTCTTAATAATGTAGGATTTTTTTCTAAAAATTGACTGTATCTCACAACCGAAGTTAAACAGCTTTGTTGAGATTACACTTGGGTTTCTTTCCACAGTTTACTCCATTTCACTAATAATTCAGTTTATTTCAGAGTGCCCTAGATAATAAAGACCTATCATGCAGCCCAGTAAATACATGCTTACTGGCTGATGGCCTAGGAACCATGAAACCTGCATGCTTTTCCCACCCAACCTCGATGGCAGGCAGCCTTCACATGCCAGCTTTCTTCTGAGGGTAAGAAGAGGGTCACTTCCTGGACCTCAGATGTCCATTTCATTCCAGACATTTTCTGACTGAATATAAATGATAATACGTATTAAGTCCCAGAAATGTCCCTGTTAGTGTTGAAATTTGGTTAAGGATAGGCTGTGTCACTGTCCCCTTCATTACAGAACTATGTAGAGCTCACAGACAGTGTGCTGTGTTGCATGTTTGGGGAGTAGCTGAGTTATGTAATGGCCAGTTATGTAATGTGGATTCTTCACAGTTGGCCTTAGTAGCAGGGCCTAGTTGAGAAAAGCCTTTGGCTACGCTTTGTGAAAGCTTTTAACACTCAGTGATGACAGGAGTGTTACACAGATCGTGTTGACTTCAGGGGGTTGTGAGCTATGAAGCAGAATCTGCCCTCTCCCGGAGGTGACAGGGTGTAGATGCCTCATTTTTTAATGAACTTTCTTTCCTGAGATTCAACAGAGCTTCTAGAAGGAGTAGGGTAAGGAAGAAAGAATAAAAATAAAGCTTCTTGCTCTGAGCCAGGTTCTATTTACAGAGCTAAGCTTCACATTTTGTTTTGTTTTGTTTTTAATAATTCTTGGCTACTGTTTAAAGTTTGCAGCTGTTTATGTAGATGTCCATATTTTTCATAATATAATATTTTTCTTATTGGAAATAATTTTTGGAGTTCAGCCCATTTTGGTTTTCATAATGATAATGGCTGCATTTTTTTTTTCTGTTCCAAGCACTTGAGAGAACCACTCAGAAAATGTCTCATTCTGAGCTGTTGTTCTGTACTTTGTGTACTTCATCTCAAGACATTCTTAGTTACTTCATGACCACAAGCCTGTATTCAGGTACTGGCAGAATCCCTGCAAGGCTGAGTCTTTCATGCCTGTTGGACCTACCATTGCACAAGGCGCACAGACCAAACCTTTTTTCATTCTCTAGAGAAGGCCTTCAGTGCCCTTCTATTACTCCTTTTCTTGGCTGGTGAAGTCTTGTCAACCTCTGGGCCACCAAAGCACTCAAGTGTGACTTTAGAGTGCTTTTCACATTGTTTTCAATGCTAAATCACTAAGTCATCTTTGCCGTTGCTTCTCAATAGACAGGGCTCTTCTCTTACTCACCGTGGTTCCCCCATGCATCATGGAAGTAATAAGCGCTTCACTGCTGCTTCATAAAGGCAAGCTTGCTGGGCGGCAAGGTACCAGAAGAATGACAATATCCTGGAAGACCGAACAGCAAAATGTTTGTGAAACATGAAACATGGTGCTCAGCCCATGGTGAAAGTTCTATTTAAAGACATTCATGGCATTGATCATGCCTCAGGTTGTTTTTATAAACTCATTTACTAAAAATCAGTCCCCATGGTGATCTTCTCAGACTGGTGTCAGACCTCCAGGCATGCAGGCAGAGAGCAGCTGCCAGTTCATCTTTAAAGCAGTTTTGCTCTGTGGCTACATTTGCGCCAACCATGTTGGAGGCCTGGCTAGTGTGCAGCCTCCTGGCATAGAGCACGTGTTATGATATACGTCAGACATCCCCAAGTGCTTCTCAGTGCTTCAGATGGAGCTGTGAAGACTAAATTCCAAGTGACAGTTTGACTATAAAATATTTATTGCTTGCTGATAAAAATGTATCCACTGAATAGAATTAGGGTGGCTAAGCAGAAATTCAGCCCACATAAACTTTCTTAATTTAAATGTTCTCATCACATTATAGACTGGTAGGCAACAAAGTAAAAGGCTGAAGGATAATCACAGCAGGTAGGGCAAGTTGCTATTTAGAAATTAAAACTGGGGGTATCTTTGTTTGAATAAAGATATCCTCAAGTTCGGAAGACGAGGAGGCAAGACAATGAACCATTAGTAGTCCTAGCAAGCACTGTTCCAGAGACTATACAGGTAGAAAGGCATGACTCCACAGGTGTCCTTCTATTTCTGTAATACTTGTCTCAGCATCTGTATTCCTAGGCACCTTGGAGTACTCCTTCTTATGAGATACCAAGGTACAGTAATCCCTTGGATCCACGGGGAGTGGTTCCAGGATGCCCCCTACAGGTGCTCGTGTCTCTTGTACTAAATCGTGTAGTATTTTCATAGAACCTTTGTACATCTTCCTGTATATGTTACATCATCTCTAACTTATAATACATAACCCAATATAAATGCTCTGTTGATAAGTAGACTTATTGTTTAGGGGGTAATGACAAGGAAAAAATGTTTTATGTTCAGTATAGATTCTTTGCTGTTGTTGCTGTTATTCTTGTTGTCATCATTGTCGTTGTTGATATTGTAGTGGAGGCAATATCTCATTATGTTACCCAGTCTGGCCTGGCACTCGGGGTCTACAGTGGTGCTCCTGCTTCATCCTCCCAAGCAGCTGCAACTACAGGCATGCACCACAGACCTGTGGGTCCAGAGGATGGACTGTAGGGGAAGGTGGGAGGAATCTGATGATGTGCGTGGGAGGAATCTGTTTGTTTGGTTTTGGTCCTGGGAGTCAAACTCTAGAACACTGCTCGTGGGCACACACCTACCTCTGAGTGATCTCCCCAGCCTTTTTGTGTATTTAATACTTTGAGGTGAAATTGCCTGACTGGATTCAAACTAAACAATCCTCATATTAGCCTCTGGAGTAGCTGGGATTATAGTCAGGAGCTATTGCATCTGGAGAATAACCTGCTTTCTAATGGCAGAGTAAGGACAGGCTTCATGAGTACATGTTTAAACACATGATTCTGTACAAGTGGACAAATAATAAAAGCCCATGTGACTTCTTGGTTTTTTAGGGTCTTATGTCCTTGTCTCCTTGGGGAAAAAGACTGTCCTTTCTGTACTCACACTTAATCACAGTGTCCTATACTGATAGTGCTTAGAGAATATCCCTAAGTGAAGTGCATGCTGTAATTTCAAAGGTTTGAACTTATACATACTTAAATTTCTTAAAGGTAGCTCAAGTAAAGCAAAAATTTCTTAAGCTAACCACATTTTTATCTATGCGTAGGAACAATGATTAGAACCTTAACGAATTCTCTCTTTGGAGAAAGTTGGCAGTCACAACATGCATACAAACCTACAACAATAAGCTATAGTTTGAACCTTGATTGTCTCCACAGGCCTAGTGTTAAAGGCCTAGCTCCCAGTTTGGCATTTATTAGGAGATTGTGGAACCTTTGAGAGGTGGGGCCTAGTGAGGAAAGTTTGGATGGCACATAAGCGCAATGGGATGGTAAAACTGTGACCCCTTCCACTGTTTTTCCCCTCCTCGCTCCTATGAGGTAAATGATTTTGTTCCACCGCACACTCCATCATAATGTGCTGCCTGTTGCAGGCCCAAAAGCAGCTGACCAGTAAGTCATGATCAACCTCCAAAACTATGAGCCAAAAAAATAAACCTTTGCCTCTTTGGTTTTTGGTTTTTGGCAAACTCTCACCCTGTAGTCCAGGCTGGCCCTGGTCTCACTATGTAGTCCAACCTGGCTTCAAGCTCACGACAGTCCTGCCTCAGACTCTCCAATGCCGGGATTTTGTTTTGTTTTGTTTTGTTCTGTGTCCGGGTCTCTCTCTGTAGTCCAGTCTGGTCCTGAACTTACTAAGTAGCCTAGGCTGGCCTTGGAACACACAGCATTCCTGCCTCAGCCTCCATGGTGTTGGGAATGCAGGCTTGTACCACCACACCAAACCCAGATTTCCCCTTGCCACTTAATTTTTGTCTCTTGAGTTTCATGGAATACAGGTGATTTAGACCCACAAGTTCTTAATATAGTGTAATTTACTCATTGTTTCCCCAAGATGTAGAAAGGGTTTTTAATTTAGAAACAAAGGACAAGTGAAAGCTGTTGCTCTCCAGAAGGTGTCCCAAGTGGGGTTGCACCTAATTTGCTTATCTTTATCTGTATAAGAACCCTATTTTTGTGAATTAAGATATGCCTGAAAATACAGGAAGATTTCTTGCCAGCTTTCTTGTTTTCCACATACTAATGATAGGGATTTGGATTTTCCCAAACCAGAGGCTCATTGAGAGCCCATAAAACATGATTTCTGATTAGGACTGCTATGGAGATAGAAGAAGTTCACTTTACTGATCTGCTATATAGAGGGTGCTCCTGTTGTCAGGCACAATGACCTTTGAGGACCTCTTTTACAAGTGAGCAAACTGAAGCTCAGGTAGGTTCAGAAATCAGCTCAAAGAGCTTAAGTTGGAGACTCTACACCAGTGAAAGTCAAAGCCAAGAACTGAGCTAAGATCTCCTTGACTAACATGTTGCCTCACAGCAAGATCCTTTAATTACATTTTAATAGAATGAATTTTATAAAAATTTGAATTAAGCATACTTTATATCCCTGGCTAATGGCTTTGAACTGAGAGCCATTGTCAGTGAGTTTCTACCCACAACCCCAGGACTCTGGACTCCCCCTTTTCTGTTTCCTGGGTCCTTAGGAGCACATTAAGAAATGAATCAAGGTGACTTATTATTCCCTTGGAGCAACTAACAAAATAGTGAGGTAAGCCAGGAGGCCCTCACCAGCACTGTGTGGAAGGCTACCAAGAGGATTTTGTGTGTGATCCACTCAAAGAAGAGGAACACAGATTGTGGCATGCACTCGTCATCTGTCAGTTGATGTCAGTGGAAGGCTTCAATATGTTTCCAGGCCATTATCAGTATCTAAGGTTGTTGTCTAGACAGACAGGACCCTGTATGCCTCCCCATGCATTTATGCGCCCAGAACACAGTAAACGTGCACACTGGGGCTTCCCTGATTGTGGCCCTCCTTCCTTGATGAGATGAAACTAAATGAAGACCAGTGCATTCCATGTCAGTTTATTGACATCCCTCATGTGCTTAGATGTATGGACACCGGTATAGTTTTCCATTACCTAAACACTTGATAGCGTGTGGAAGGAAAAAACAATGCCAACTATGATTCATTTCTCCCAAGGAAAGAGAAAAGAATTAATCTGAACATTGAAGTGTTTTGTGTCTATAGGTCATAGTGCATTTGATATTTAGTTTCACTTTACCTTTACACTGTGAAGACGAAAGGTTTTCTGCCCTTTATTAAACTCCTCAAAACCAAAGCCTGCACTTTATGTTAGCAGTTTTCAGTCTGCTTCTAGAACCACCTGGAATAGTTTACAAATCCTGGTGGCCCAGTCACTTCAGACCAGTTGAATTTGAATCTGTGGAGTGTGCCTCAGGCATCAACACATTGAAGTTTCCCTGCTAATTACAGAATGCAACCACAGCGTCACTTACACTGAGCTGGGAGTGGATGTGGGCCAGGTGTACTCAGCCCTTCAGCTCCACGCAGCTCATGCTTTCCACGCGGCCAGTCAGGGCTGGTTTTTATTTGTTGTGATAATTGTCTCTGCTGGCTCTTCCTAAACTAATTATTTCTTCTTCTTCTTCTTCTCTTCTTCTTCTTCCTCTCCCTCTTCCTGTATTGAGGATTAAACTCAGGGAACAAGCCTACTAAGCAAATGCTATGCTTCTATCATTTTTGGGTATTTTTGTTTCTGTGCATCTTTTTGTATACTTGTTTCTCCAGGGAGTGGTGTGGGGTGGGGTGTAGGGTAGATGGGTGGGTGCAGCAAGTATGTGCCATGCTGGTGGTTATTTTTATTCCGCTGTATTTTGACAGAGTTTCACCTTCTTCTTAAGTCATGCTCTTAAGACTCTTTCTAGATGTTTTTCTTTGCTTATCTTATCATGAATCACCAATGAGAATTCCTTTTTTTTTCTGTGAAATATTCCTCGAGGTTCTGTTAGATATTCCTTGAGGTTTTTTTAGATATTCCTGTTGACTACCTGCCCATCTGTTTAAACTCACTTTAAATGTGAAAATACCCTTTGTTTCCTGGCAGCCTAATTTCTCTCTGTGTTTATAGTGGTTAGATGTGTATTGATAGCTATTACTCTCTAACTGCTTGTGTCAGAGCACTTTGGGAAGCTCATCAATCTTGTGCCTTTTTTAATTGACATCAATAATATGTTTGCATTTATCAATATCTCCTAATTGCCAAGTTATAACAGTGGAACTTCTATAATAAATCATGCCCACAGATAACTGCAGACGTTAGGGCTTAAGGTTCCTGTCAATATTTTTGATATATTATAGATTGTTTCTGTGCAGAACTTTTTTCTATAAGAAAAGAGGAATTGTACAGCAAGAGGCAAAACATTGAGCCAGTGTGTCGCCCTTTAAAATTAAGTTAAAGAGCCAAATGTTCCCAGGGAAAATACAAGGAAGCCATTTCCAAAGCCAGTGTAACATCCCCTGAAAGTTCAGCGCTGCCATCAGATTAGTGGTGCTGTGTCTCCTCCAAGAGTGATATGCTGTGCCGAGGAAGGAAACTTGAATGAAAGTGCAGCAGATACTCTTTACCCCTTAACAGTGAAGTTAACCAAACTCAAAGGAGAAGGCCACCCAGGTGCAGAGGAACTGAATTGGCATCATCTGTAAAGAAGATGCAAGTCCTAGGATATTAAGCTTGGTTTTGTTTTTATCGTAATTTAAATCCATGCACGATTCTCGTGTTAAATTTTATAATCATGTTGCTTTAATCTTCTTTAACCCAGAAACACTTTAAATTTTCATTTTGCCAACATATTTAGTCCAAATTTATTGGATTGTTTCTCTGTTGTAACACACAGATTAACACTTGACAATAAAATTACTTAGGTAATACTATGCTAGTGGGAGGTCCAGAATATCACTTGTATCATTCCTGCTTCATACTGAATTTGATTATTTGTTAGACTGGAATTGCCCAAGTATCTCCATTGAAAACATGCTGTTGCTGTTTTTAATTAATAAATGAAGATCTGACCCTCATCAGCCTTTCACCCAAAGGTTTCCAGACTCATTAATGTACATTAGCTGATTAATAGTTGGAAAGGGATTTTCTCATTCGGTTATCACCTATCCAACTTCTGTGTTACTCATTGTGCTCACTTTTAATGAAAATAATTTCCAGAGCGTAGTTAGGTACATTTCTTACTAATCTATCTTGTTTCTCATGCCTAGTTGAACAAATTCATGATCTTAGCCCAAGACTTAGTGAAAATGCTCCCCCTGTATCCCATTCCCTCCCCTTATTATGGAGTGACAGTTTTCTAGAGTGCTACCTGGCTCCATTGATTCCACTCAGAGACTTGGGATCAATCTGTTGTCAACCAGACTTCAGATCACTTCCACAGGCTGCCTGTGACAGTCATTCAACCTGTTCTCATCAATAATGTGAGAAGCAGTAGAAACCTAGGTTCCCCTTTCTGGTGTCTTTGGTCATACCCTGCTCACTGGGTTTTGGACAGCTTTCTGCCTATGTATGGTGAACATTTCTCATAGAATTCCATTCTCTTTTGGCTCATTTATTTTTGGTCTGGGTGTGTGTGTTTGTGTATGTGTTTGTTTCTTTTTGAGACAGGATCTCACTCCTTAGTCCAGGCTGGTTTTGAGCTTGCTATATAATTCAGACTGGTCTTGAACTCACAGCAGTCCTCCTGCCTCAGCCTGCCTACTGCTATGATTACAGCACCACCACGCCCACCTTATGTGGTGCTGGGGAGTCAAACTCAAGTGCTCGGGACTTGCTAGGCAAGCACTCTAACCACGGAGCTATTCCTCCAGCCCCACTGATTTCATTTTTTATAGATTCTGTATTTCATTTCACCATGATTTGTTTATTCATTTCCGCAAATATTGCTTTCTTTATTTTTTTCTATTATAGTATTGTTATGAATGTAAGTGTATACTCCTTGATAGTTGTCTTACAACATATTCACAGCACTAAACTAAATGGGTTATATTTTATGCTGATATTTTATGTATATGCATGTATATTGTTACGGTGTATAAGGCAAGATTTTCTTTTTATTATTTGAATATCATATCCCTTTCTGCTTCTCACCCCCTCAACCTCTCCCCCACATCCCTTTTCCTTCTCCACAGAGCTTATCTTCTTACTTTCTTCCATCTCTCTTACTTTTTTCATGGTTTGGTTTTCTCTAATAGAGAAACCATATGGTATTTAACCTCTGTATCTGATTTATTTCTTTAAGCATAAGTGTCTCAAGGTTCTTCCATTTTCCAACAAGTGCCTCAAATTTGTCTTTCTGTATGGTAAAGTAGCACTTTGTTGTGTATATATGCCACATCTTCTTTATCCATTCATCTCTTATTGGACATATTGGTTTCTTCCAAGATTTGACTATTATTAATTGTGCTGCTATAGACCTGTGTATTCATATATCTCTCTTGTGTGATAACTTTAAATCTTTTAGGAAGATACCCAGAAAAGGTATAGGTGGGTCAAATGGAATATCCATTTTTCAGTTTTTGAGGAATCTCCATATTGCTTTCCGTAGTGGTTGTGTCAGTCTACAGTCCCACTAGCAATGTAGGAAGGTTCCTCACCAGCATTTGTTGTTTTTTGAGTTCTTAATGCCAACCATTCTTACTGGAGTTAGATAGAACCTCACTGTTGTTTTGATTTGTATTTCTCTGATGGCTAAAGATGCTGATCATTCTTTTCATGTGTTTATTGGCCATTCAAACTTCTGAAGACTGTTTATTCACTTCAGATTCCCATTTTTTGATTGAGTCCTTTATTTTGGAGAGCTTAGTTTTTTAAATTATTTGCTTATTCTTGATAGTAGTCCTCTGCCTGAGGTTGGCTGGCTAATAATAATAATAATAATAATAATTACCATTCCATGAGGGGCCTCTTCACTCAACTGTTTCCTTCATTGTACAGAAACTTTTGTATTTAGATATAATCCCATTTGTTGATTCTTGGTATTCCCTCAAGTGCTTTGGGTGTTATATTGAGAAAGGCAAGGCAAGATTTTCATAAAATACTTTTTATTCAATAAAAACTCTTTCCTCAGAAGTTGATACACATATATTTAGAGAGAAGGTTTTTGCATTACATAACTGGGAGGTTCTGAAGTCATAGGCTTAGGCTCAGAAACTTTGACTTGCAAGATTGAAATTTGAAAATTACCCAAGACCACATTTCCTAAGATGCTCTTAGACATATTCTGATCACGTCGTTCTGCAGATTCAGGTACTGGATTTAATTTAAAGTTAGAATCTTTTTCATTATGTGTCAATAAGAAATATTTACAATTTGCATCTAACATTTTTTTGTTTCTTGAAAGTGGAGTTGAAATGTTTTATATTCTTAATGGGTTCCTGCAGCTTCTCTTGTAATGCTGAGTATCCAGTGAACATTTCATATGTTTGTACCCTGTAACCAAAGAACTAATATAACTGTAGGGTTATGGCAGTTTCCAAAAATAAATTCTTTAGAAATTCTTTCTATCAGAGTTATATCAAATTAATTGTTGTAATCCATTCTATGCATAATTTGAAGCAATTATAGAACCTTGGACTGGCCAATGGAAAGCATTAATACATTTTTCCATTTAGAATCTTAAAGAGTATGCCATTATAGGGAACTATACCTTTGTGTTGTTGATCCTCTACACCAGGAATATTCCCACAGTGGAACTGTAGTCCCTGTTTCTCTTAATCCGTTTTTCAGCGGTTGATGAAACAAATTACCAGTGCATTCTTAGTAGCCTTAATGAAGGAAAAGATTGTGATGTCAGGGTCACTTAATAAATCAAGAGCTGTCCTTCCACCTCTCCCGTGAAGCATAGACTTTTTTACTTACCCAGTTTGCTTCACTTTCTCTGTGTGCTACTAATTTCTTGGCGGCTGTGTCATGGCACAGAGATTTTTACTATGCTGTGTCCCAGGAAAGAGTCTGTGACCCAAATTACTTCCAGGGATTGTCAGAGGAGGATGACCTGTTTAAAGTAAAGGTTTATGTAGCTATAGTTGAGCGTGGTAGAACACGCCTGTAATTCTAGCACTTGGGAAACCTGAGGCAGATGGATTGCCGTGAGTTTGAGGTCAGCCCAGGCTGCATAGTGAGTTCAGAGCCAACCTGGACTACAGAGTGACACACTGCCTCTCCCCCCAAAAATGTAATGCTTTCTGGAATTAAATATTTTGAGTCCATGAAAGATGATCTTATTATGTACTGTGTGCCTGTGTGTGTTTGCATGTGTATGTTTGGGGGGGGGGGTTATTTTTATTAAATATCATTTAATTAAATTTTCAGTGTCAGGGCCTAGTAGAGCCATCATATTCAATGGGCTTTTCATTAGGGTAGTTCAGAAGAAATAACAGTACTACTGCAGAATGCCAAATGTGTTTTCTTTCAAATAGATTTTTTTTCCCAAATGAGTTAACATTAGCCTAAAATACATGTATGTACTAGGGCAACATTTAGGATTTACAGATAAAAAATTTTGAACATTCTTACTTCGAGCCAAATCGGTTTAAAAAAATCAAATACCTCATGGAAGTCAGTTGTTTTGAATATATTGATAAATTTACCAAGACTCTAGTACTATCTACTGCGTGTACCTAATGTTATACTTTATCATTCCAAAGTAAACTTAGAACTAATTCAAGGAAAATCCTATGAAAAAATGAAAAGAATAAAGAAAAATCCCCTTGTACAGTTTATGAGGCAAATTAGAAAGCATGAAGCTGTAAAATCTGTCTCTGTCATTAGATCACTAAAGAACTTTGGGGAAATTACATAAATGCTCTTCACTTGCTCTTTTAAGTAGAAATGCAGGCATCAGTCTACTTTGCTAGACTGGTAAAGAAAATGTTGCTATCAGGCCAACTTATAAAGATTCACTGAACACAGTAATATTCCAATGAAAATGCTTAGGTTTGGAGACGACCATGATCATAAAGATTCACAGATTAGATAACGTGTTAATTTGTTTTGACAGATGATTTAACCATTTTTGTGTGTTCCTTTTCTACTGTTTGGATTATTTCTACTATCATTTGTAACATTACAGGCAAATCTAAACTCTTAAAGGAAAGTCACTATCATCAAAAGAATTGAAATATAAGTAGCAGCTTGCCTTGCTCTGTCCAAGGCACTACATGGACTAATCGTAAGACTTCGATTTCGATCCCAAATGCTTAGGATTTTAGGATCAGCCTAAATGCTCAGCAAAACAGCAGGCCAAGAGAACCCCTTGATCGTACATTCACCTGTACTAGAGGAGGAAATCCTTTCTCACAAGTTCTGCTTTCAAATTTTAGGAAAATGAACTTTGGCTAACTCCTTAATCTTTTCAAAACTAAAAATGGGGCTGCTGTGAAATTTAAATAGAATAATACTTTGTAATCTAAAACCTTTTTTTTTTTTTTCTTTTTCAGTACTGGGGATCGAACCCAGAGCCTCATCCTAGACAAATGCTAGACAGACAGTACCATTGAGCTACCTTCCCATTTATAAAAACAGTTTAACAAAAGGGAAATAATTGTATCTGATACAATGCCCAAAAACACAAGACAATGAGAATCAGTTGCTGATAACAGTTATTATGCATGCACTATGTAACAAGTCCTGTGGTAAATGATTTCCAGGCAGTGTCTTACATGGTCTTCCAACAGGTACTATGACATTAGGAAACTAAAGTTCAGAGAAGTTAGTTAACTTACTTAATATCATTCAAAAAGTAAGGGAGCCAGGATTCATACTAAAACCATATAGATGAAGAACTCAAACTCTTAAGCAACACTTAGTTATTATTATCATTATTATTATTTATTAGAATGAAGAGAAACAAAAACAGCCAGTGTATCCTCACTTTATTTACCCTTTGATTTGCAACTTAAGTAGCTTGGTCTTTCAGAAAATTATATTTATCTATTCATTCATTTATTTATTTATTTTTGTGATGCCAAATGTAACTCCTAAGGCCTTCACATCCCCAACCTATCTTTATGTTTTTATTTTGTGACAGGGTCTTCACTAAGTTCCTGTGTTGCATAGGCTGGGCTCAAATTCATAATCCTCCTGCCTACCCAGAATACTGGGTTTGTACTCAATAAATTAACTTTATTTATTCTTTCATATCTTTGTAATCAAAGTACTCCTTTGTGTATGTGTATGTATGGGTGTGCCTATGGGGAGATACTAGAGATTGAACTTAAGACATTGAGCTATATCCCAGCCTTTTCTCTTTTTTTTTTTTTTTTTTTTTAAGGTAGTGTCTTACTAATTTGCTAGGTTGTCCAGGCTGGGCTTGAACTTGTGATCCTCCAGCCTTCCAGAGTCTGGAATTACAGGCCTGTGCCACCAAGCAGCTCCATGTTCAAGGTTAAGAGAAAGTAAAGAATATCAAAGGCAAAGAGAAAATTCTTGTCTTCTTTTCCTGACTAGATTGATTTTCTATATTAAGATTTTTATGTAATCTTCTAGAAGTTTCCTGTGCATCTAGATAGAGATTTTTTTTATTTGTTTTAACAGGCTACACTGTAATTACTATAGTCTTCCCTTATCTGTGGAGTGTATTTCTAAGACCCTGAATATGTGCGTGAAACCACACATAATACTGAACCCCATATATACTGTGTTTTTTCCCATGTGTATATACCAATGATAAAGTTTAACTTATAAATTAGATGCAATAAAAAATTGGCAATAGTCAATTTTAGCAATTTTTTTATTAAGTCAAGAGCTTTTACTTTTCACCTAAAGGAAGCACTTTATGTATCTAAATTGCCAGCATTACTACTCTTGTGCTTTGGAGCCATTCTTAAATAAAAAAGGATCACTTGAACGTAAACATTGCCATACTGTCACAGCTGATCTGATAATGACGTAGCTGGTGACTGAAGGGTAGGTAGTATATACAGGAGAAATATGTTAGACAAAGTACAACTCACATCCTAGGCCGGATGGAATAGGACAACATGGGATTTAATCATTCTACTCAATCATTGCAAATTTGAAAACTTACGAAGTGCTTAATTTTGGAATTTCCCATTAATATATTCAGACCACAGTGGAGTGTGTATAATTGAAACCATAGAAACCAAATCTTGGATAAGGTAGTACTACTATACTCTTTCAGAGTTCCCCTTTTTCCCTTCCACAAACATAATGGGTACTATGCATTAATCTCTATCATAATGCATAAATTCTTTTCTTTGTGATGGTATTACATTTTATCAGTCCATTATGTATAACGGGTCTCACCAGCCCCTTATTGATGGATATTTACATTGTTTTCGGCTTTTGCTGTTACAAACATCTTGGTACCTGTGTCTTTGTAAGAGATAAAGGCCTACGGGTAGGAAAGCTGTGTCACAGGCTGTGGGTATTTTAACATTCCATCACTGTGATGAAACACTTAAGATAATCACGTTATAAGGAGGAAAGATTTCATTTGGTTCACATTTTCAGAGTTTTTAGTCCATGATCTGCTGATCCTATTGTTGTGATCCTGTAATAGCTCCATGGGCCAATGTTCCAGTATCACTCTCAAGGGCAATTCCTTGTGACATAATTTTTACTTCACGTAAACCACACCTCATAGAGGTTCTACCGTCCCCTGCAGGCTAGCAACAACTCCTTAGCTTCCATATCCAAACTACAGCAGGTTTTTTAAATGTAGACTGAATAACTTACTATTCTGTTCTGTCCATCTTCAGCCCTTGAAAGAATACACATTTTCATCTTTATCGATTCATTATGTACAGCAGAGTCTTCTTGGTTATAGGTCATGGTAAGGACATTTTATGTATATTAGTCATGTGTGTGTATGTCATCGTTACTGTTTCTCATATTTCTTAGACATATAGTTTCCTCATTTGCCTTTTTTGTCCTTCTTTACTTTTTTATAGATTTTAATTTTTATGTAGTTATTCTTTACCTTTGAATCCTATGTCATTCTCAGTTCTTACTCCAAGATTATAGATTTTTTAAATTTTTTTCTTCTAGTGCTTTTTAGGGTTGTTAATGCTTATCTTTTGATGCATGTAGAATTCATTTTCGGTGTATTTATAACTTTAGCCTTAATTTTGTCCAAAATGATATCCTCTTCTCCCAGTTCTATTCATTGTATCAGGAGAAATTTTAATTGTGGTCAAATGTGCCAAGACCCCAGTCTGTAACACTTTCAGTTCCTGGCATTGTGCTTCAAAACAAGCATCTGTTGTTTTGCCAGAGTTACCAGTTTTGGACTGCTGTCAGGGTCAGTACCTTGCTTTCCTCTTCCATAAAATGTTCACCTACTTAGTTATCCACTTTTCTAAATCTCCTTTCTTCCTCTCCCAAATATAGCCTCCCAAGTCTGGAAATAACCTTGGGCGTCTTCACTTTCACATGTAGTCCTGCCTCTCTCCTTGTCCCTTTGTCTCTTTATGCACTCATAAGCTCCATCTTTTTGCCCTTGACACTCCAGTCTGCTGTCATCAGACTGTACCCATCTGCTGTGCTAAACCAGGTCCTACACAAGTACCCAGGACCGCAATTGCCAAAGAGAGAGCCTGTGCCTGTGCTCGTTCAGCAGGCTGACTGTTCTGACGGTCCCTCCTAAGGTCGCCAGCCATGTCTCAGTCCCACCTCACCTCCTCTGTCCCCATCGCCTTTACCGGCTCTTCTCCGGAGTCCTTCAGAACCTAAGCATGCCCTACACTTCCATTGTTGGCCAGTCTCTGTCCCCGTGATCACGTCCACCACTGTGACATATCAGTCACCTGCAGTGACAAAGCTCAAGTCTGTCTCCAGTTGTAACTCCTCACCTCAGTGTGTTGCTTCAGAGCATAGATATGAAAACCAGACAGTCTGAATTCAGATCTCAGCTTAGGCAATGTCCAGCTGTGTGATTTAGAAAACCACTTTCTCTCGTCTTCCATGTGTATCTGTCTCCTGCTACAGTGTGGGAATTTCGTGGACAGAGTATTATATGCTGTTTGAACTGGCATTTTTTTTCTTAGTTTCTTTGTTTTGGAAGGTTTTTGGTTGGTTTTTGGTTTGTTTTTTGAGACATGTTTCACTCTATAGTTCAAGCTGGACCTGCGCTGACCAGCTAGCCCACGCTGCCCTCAAGCTCATGGTGCTTCTCCTGCCTCAGCTTCCCAGGTGCTAGAATTACAGGCAGCTGTGTATCAGCACACCCAGCTAATCTTTGTAGGGACTAAGGAATCAAACCCAGGACCTCGTGCATGATAGGCAAGTACTCTGCTGAGCTGTGCCATCAGCCCTAGGCTAGCTGTGACCACGTCAGGTGCCCACTTAGTGTCAGGAATTGTACCGTGCATTTTCTATTGCCCCTTTCTCAGGAGCCTTTTTCTCTTTTTATTTCAGTCCAGAGCAATTTGAATCCAAAGCCCGTCCCTTCCAAATACTTGGTAGTATGTTTTTATAAGCTCTTATGTTATCAGAAAGACAAATTGTGTTGTCTTGGGAGATTCTTCTTTTGTAGTCATTTGAAGTGGCTGTGCTCTTTCCCTTCAGCATGCCAGTTTACCAGCTTTCTGCTGCTTTCTAGCTGTGAACATAGCTTCTCTTACTCATTCTGTCACTCATTCATTCATCAAACCAAAATTTATCCTTACCTCTGTGCCAGACTTTCATCCCAGTGTTAGGAATTCATTGGTAATGAGACACAGATTCAGCCGTTAAGAAACAAGGTCAAAAATTATTAGAGTACAGGGTCAGGAATGTGCTAAGCAGGGGAGAAGGGGCCTTTCAAGAGCACTAGCTCTTTTGGGGCAAGTAGACATTTTCCAACTAAAGTCAGGGACCTGAATGAGACAAAGCCAGTGAGATGAGCACTAGAGACCTGGCGGGAATATGCATGTACCTAGGCTCCGTCTGAGGGAGGGGATACCAAGGTTTCACAGATGGGACATGAGGATTTCTTTTTTCATACTCCACAGGTCCCTGTTTTCTGTACTAATATCTGTACTAATTACTTGCTCATTTACCACCTCTCAGAAGTGCCTTAAGATTCCGAGCTGTTTATTTAGTACCAGAATCCAGAGCATTACTTGATCCATCGTCAGCACTGAGTAAGGGTTTACTGAATGAATGGGTAGACAGACCTTAGAATTCAGGATTTACAAGCAAAGTCGTCTCCTTATCCTCAATCCAAAGGAATATTCTCATGTATGCTGAAGATTTGTATTATTTGGAGAAAAACATGCATCTTTTAAATACCAGATGTCTTAAACTTGCTTATTGAAATATTAAGAAAGTTGATCTATATAAAATATAAGCAGGTTGTTTTGTATGGTTCTAGCAACATCTCCATAGAGTAGTGCCAAACCTGATGAACAAGTTGCCTGTTGCCATTGGTGCCATTTGAACACTGAATTGTCGAATATTTGTTACATTCCTGAAAAGGGGAACGAAAATGTTAGGGTTTTTTTCTTTTAAACGAAGAATTCTTTTTAGAGAGAGAGAGGGTCTATTTGTAATTTTAAAGTCTTTTTATTTTTAAGTAACTTGACACTCATTATTTATACCTTGCTTTAATTTTCTCTGATTTATTTGAGAACGTTGCACCTACAGTGTGGTCCTTTCAGGATACTTGTCTTTAGTGATCTATATGATAGGCTGTACAGCTCATTCGTAGAGCACTTTGCTGCATTTCTGAAAAAGAATTTATATTTTTTAAAATTGTTTTCCTATAAGGAACACATGGCTCAAGATAAGAAGATAGACTAAATGAGCCAGGACTGTAGTCAGAGTACCTTAGGAGGCCAAGACAGGAGAATAGCAAGGTCAAACCCAGCCTGGGCAGCTTAGTAAGACCATGTCTCAGATAACAAAAAAACAGTCCCCAGTATCAGAAACAAAAACCCAGTTCCTTATATGAAAACTTTGAGAAATAAGAAAAAAAACACACATTTACAACATTGATTTCTTTTTTTGTTTTTGAGACAAGATCTTGCTATGCTGTCCGTCTTGCCTCAAACCATCAATCTTCCTGCCTCAGTATGAGGACTGTTCCTATTTTTAATTGACAAATATAAAAAGCATATTGTGATGCTTTGATATGTATGTATATATGTATATATGAGAGAAAGGTAAATGTGTGAAGCGCCTGACCGTATCCACTGCCTCGTGTACTTTCTGTGGTATGAACATGTGAGATCTACTCTCAGGTCTTCAAGTACATTATTAGCAGTAATCACCGTGTCATACAGTAGATCAGCAGTGCTTAATCTTAACTTCAGCAGAGCTTTAAAATCTGTGGTTTATTTAGTCACCATGCTCCTTCTCCTACATTTTCTCATTTCTAGTCATACAGCTAAAAGTGGGAAGTCACCACCTCAGTGCCACATGCTTGATTTCATGGATAAGGAAGGGGAGGTGGGCTGTGAAAATAGAGAAACAAGGTGCAGTGTGAATTCCATGTGGGAGATAACCGCGTAGTAATAAACTCACCCTCCAAAAATTCATTGCTCACAGGAGTCTCAAGATTATTTTATTGGTGTACATTATTTCTTCTTACTTCACTGTATACAGTATAATAACTACCATTGATTGTGTTAGCAAACACTAATATGCATTTGCTGTCTAAACTTAAAAAGAACAATGCGTGCCTCTCCACACCGCAGAATTGCACATGTAAGTGTTTAAGGTTATTTCCCCACCAGCAGACAGAGAACACTATGCTCGGGTACATGAACAGGCAACCCTGCGTTTCTGTGGCGTAGGAAGGTACATTGTAACACCGCAGAGCTGTTTATGCTGTCTTTCCTTCCTGCACCCTTTTGCGAATAAACTCTGGATTATCCAGTTAGAGATCCTGTCACCTGAAAACAATAAATCCATATGATATATATATATATATATATATCACACAGAGACTAAAGCCATTGTCACGGAGGGCAGGATGTCAGAGTCATGTGCCAGAAGTTTGCACTGAAAATCTAAGATTTATGCTTTCATTATACTTTCTACTACTCTTTGTGGTCAGTTATTACAAAAATAAAGCGTATGTGCAGACTTGATCTTTTTACAATAAAAAACACTCTGCAACATAGTAATATTCCTCATTCTCAGAATCAGTAGCCTCCTTGAAAATTGACCCATTTTAATTAAGAAATATAGAAGGTGTATCAGTATCACATAAGATATTTGACTAATACTTTGTTATTCACAGACATACGGGTTATTATACTCTCTGTACTGATAAAAGATGAACTTACACAGTGCTTCTGAGAAAAGGTCATATATCAAAGCCACCTTTCATAAAATTTATTTCAGCACACCATTCTAAGCACTTACCCTTAGCTCTTTAAATCCATAGCTGTAGTCTGTTAGGGTGAAAAGAAGTATGTGTGTAATGTACATCTAACATGTTGATTGGCTTTAATATCTAGAGGATTTCTAACTATCGATAAGTGTATTACCAGTGTATTGACCAGTGTATTCTTTTTGCATATCCAATAAATTAAACTTCAAAGTGAATTTTGGCAATCATTTAAACATAAACTAAATGCAAATTTGTAGTTTCTATTCAATTTAAAAAGCAGTTAGTGATATAATATAGCTTTTTCTTTTAAGCTCTTCAGATACCTTAGACATCTAAATAAGTACAAAAATAGTGATTATAAAACCAATAACTATGCTTGCACTTAAATCTACTCTAAGATATTAACACTGTTTTAATTTTAGTCTTTATTTTATCTGTACAGTGTCATAGAGTTCAGAAATGTCACATTAATTAATGCCTCTGTTTGTTAGTGGTCCGTAGCAAGACTTGGAGATATCACTACCTGTTCCTGGGTAGAGCACTGGTCACCGGTGGGACTCGGTTCCAGGAATACTGTTAGCAGCAACACAGACCAAGGGTGGTTCATGCAAAGGAAAGAAAAGTTCTGCTAGAGACAGAGTGTAAGATGCCAGTACTGCGTCTTTTGGGTGCATCTAACAAACAGTTAAAATGCAGAACTATAGCTCGATCACCTGGTAAGAGGTAAAACTGGACTTTGTAGCTGGGAGGAGAGGCATAGAGAAGAGGCCAAAAAGAGGAGCAGGAAGAGAGTGGCAAAGTGTAGCACTTGCTGATGTCCTTTGCTTACAAAAAGCTCAACAGGGAATGCTGGGTGGAAGGTCCTTTGTAACAGAGTGGCCTGGCAGAGAGCATGTCAGTGGGCAGAATGCAGCGGTACCAGTGTGGAAGCGCAGAAAAGGATAGTGCAAGTTTTTGCGAATTTAGAAAATGTGTATGTGGGTTGTCTGGCACAGGATGGATACAGTGCCACTGACCTCTAACCCCAGGAACAGTCTAAGCAGTTACTTTTCTTATGAATAATAAAATACCCTGAATGATAAATTTCATATGTATTTTACTACAATAAAGAGAGAGAATGCAGCCTTGTCTTCAAATTATTTTCTCCTCTTGTTTTTTTCATTGTTCATTTACTTCTCAGTAACATTATGATGTGCATATCATTTTCTCACCTTAGAAGGGCATATGTGTATCTATGCACATACATGTGTATATCCATGTTGACGTGCTGCATTTTGCTTTAAGACTACAACAGCATATTTAAACTGCCGGGTAATCTCCTTTTAAAAAATGGACTTTATTTTACCCCTTTGTAACAGGGAAATATAGCCAGAGGAAACGCAACTCCATGCATGCTTATTCATATTTATTCTATTTCTGTCTGGCTTAGAAAAAATAAAGTACGTTAAAAAGTCTTTCAGAACTGTGAAACTCTGTTAAATGCAAGGCACTCAAATTGTGGTAAACTGTTTACCAGTTTCTTCCAGTTGGATGACAATCAAGGCAGAAGACCATCTACATATAGCAAGGCAGTTTTGGCGCCAAGGTATCTCCTATTCAACAGAAAATTTTGTGAAGAAAATGCTCATGTTTCATACCATGCAGAGGTTTAGATCTTGAGCTTTTGTGTTAGAGTCATGGTCTCTAGTTTGGTGAGTTTTTTCTTTCTTCTACTGTGTAGTTTACACTTTCCCTTAGCCTGCATCCAGGCATATTTAAGATAGCAAACCTGTGAGGTGAGGTCCATGTCCAGAACAGAACCCAGGCCCCTGACGTGAGATGGCAGTGTCTCCAACACAGTAAGACTACAGCTTATCTGTGGCTTCATGATGTAGCTTCGCAAAGGATTACTGTGCTATTTGGGAAACACCATTTTCTTGTTAGGACTGTAAAATAAATATGACGAGCTAGCAGATATAAGCCCTTTTCCCATTCACACAATTTCCTGATTTCCCTACCTCTTCTGTCCTCTCATTTTTTATCTTCTGTAACTGCCTTATCCTTCCTTGCAGTTTGAGCCACAATACCTGATAGATGCCAATAAGCCTTTTTTATGTTTCATTCAACATGCTAAGGAAAGATTAGGGGACAGGGAAGGAAAAGTATTGCTGTTGATCAAAACAACTGAATTCTCAGTGTATTGAAGTATTAACTTAATGAACTGTGACTTAAGCCAGGCTCCTGGAGATCGCCAGGGATTGCCATTAGGTTTCATAAAAATCGTAATTGGTCTCATTTGAGAATGTTTTAAGTAAGTATTCAAGAGATGTATGACAGTCTCTGCTTTCAGGAGCACAAAGTCCACTTGGATAAATTCTTG
Source organism: Ctenodactylus gundi (assembly GCA_004027205.1). NCBI lineage: Eukaryota > Metazoa > Chordata > Mammalia > Rodentia > Ctenodactylidae > Ctenodactylus > Ctenodactylus gundi. Next base: position 117,874 of record PVKB01003234.1, on the reverse strand, counting down.
ACTAAGACAGGTCTTTGTGTGTATTGCTTGTTCATGTTAATTTCAGCCTACGACAGCATAGTACGTCATAGAATTCATGGCAAAAGAAGCTAGTCATATTGTAGCACCAAGAACCAAAGAGAGACTGGAAGGGGAAGGGGCCCTGTGTTCTCTTCAGGGGGTGTCTCCAGGAGCCTAACTTCCTCTCACTAGGCCCTACCTCTTACAGATTGTACTACCCAGTAGCATCACACTGACATCCAGGCCTCGAAGACATGGGCCTTTAAGGGACCATCATGGTCCAAACTCTAATAGTTTCCATGGGAACTAAGAAGCAAAGATGGGCTGGAGGAATGGCTCAGCAGTGTCAAGCACTAAGTATCCGAGTTCAGTTCCCCAACACCACATAAGGCAGGCATGGCGGCATATGTCTGTAATCCCAGCACTCGGGAGCCAGAGATAGGAGGATTGCCCTGAGTCCAAGGCAGCAGCAGCAGCAGCAGCAAACATTCACAGATGGCTAAGTAGTCTTTAAAATTCAGTGTCAGAACTAGTTTTATTAAATACAAAATGTAACTTGCATGTTGGTGAGCAGTATTGTTTCTTTTCTCCTTGTCATTCACATGAACAACGTGAAATCTGATGTCATTTTTTGTACGATCTTTGTTTTTTGTTCTTGAGACAGGATCTCACTCTGTAGTCCAGGTTGTTCCTGAACTCACTGTGTAGCCCAGGCTACCCTTGGACTCACGGCAATCCTCCTGCATCAGCCTCCCAAGTGCTGGGATTACAGGCGTGCTCCACCATTACTAGCTTATGTGGTGCTGGGGAATTGAACTCAGGACCTTTCACTTGCTGAGCAAGTGCTTTAACTGTTCTGCCATTCCTCCAGTCCTGTATATGATCTTTAAAAAGATTTTTGTTTCAACTTCTTTGGACTTCACTGAAAAAAAGATTTTAGGGATTAAATTCATTAGGTTTTTCTTCTCATTTTTGACATGACTGATAGAAGTTGTAAGAGGGGGGGAATTGCTGTGACCTATTAAAAAGATAGTTTGGTTCACTGGTGATGTGTATGGTTTACTGTGTGTAATTCATACCCTGTTTAAGGAAGAGGAAGAAGAGGTACAGGAGACACCTTGGCTGTGCAGGTTAGTGGCAGAGTGCTTGTTTAAGCGTGTGCAAAGCCGTGGCTTCATTCCCCAGGACTGTAAAAGGAAAGGAAAAGGAAGGCAAGAGGGGGAAACAAAAGAAATTCCAAATAAATCAGCTTTTCACATGTCTTTGTTTGGACTGAAAGTTGGCATTTTAATACTTTAGCACACAAAAAATAACACAGACCTGGAAAGTTAAATATTGCATGTTTTCTCTTATATGAGAATTCAAAGATATAAATAAAGGAAGGGTGCCAGAAACCTGGAAGATTTTGAGAGATGTGAATGGGAGTCAGGGGAGAGAGGAGGAAAGGCGAGAAGTAATGGGATTTCAAGTGATCACGGTTTGTTAAGTGCAAGTGCCAGGTTCCTAAAATGAACCTCATCATTCTGTATCCCTGACATGCAGTACTTTTCATAAGAAGTTATTGGAATAAGAGTCCAATAAATAGAGACCTGGAAAGTATTTTATTGATAAAATTGTAAGTTAGTTGTATATAAAGAGTGCTGGCCATAGAGGGGAGGCAGCTTCAGCCCTGAAGCGCGATACCCATCTAACCTGGATCCACAGCTCTGCTTCACTCTAATTTACAGGGACGCATATCCTCAGTGTATTTTCCAAGCTTACTCTTTTCTTAGTCGATCTGTGTTATCTTTACACAAGTTCCCCGTTATTGCCTTTCTCTATAATCCTGTATTCACACATAATGAAAACTTGACACCAATACCCACAGCTACTACCAAGGGAAAGTATGAGTCAAGGAGAGAATGAAAGTGGGTCATTCTAATTCTACTTAAACTGGTGCTTTGTTTTACACTGAGAAGTAGAGAAGTGGGCAGTAGGGAACACAAAGCCAAGACAAAAGCTACATAGTTTTCAGTACCCTTATACCACCATGATTGCTAGACTGTGAAGTCCATGAATGCTGAAATACATTCAGAAAAACTTCTATATAAATTATTCCTATTTTTCATTTTCTCACATGTAGTAATACAGAGAATAGATTTGCTTGAAAGTCTAATTTTTAAAGTTGCGATTAGGAATTTCTGAACAATTATTTTTCAGAACCATAACAAAATTTCTACATCTAGGTCTTGTGCTTCAAATTGTTTTCCTTGGAGAGCCTGATTGAATACTCCAGAATGGCCTTCAGTTGTAGTTCAACTTACACAGAGGAAATTGAATAATATCAAGTCTTCTTCCTTCATCTTTGGTTCTGAATAACTTTTGACTACTTCTTCCAAAAAGTAAATCCACCCTCAAATGAGGAAACTCTGCCAAGAGAGACAATATGCAGAAGAACATGTTATTCATCCAATAAATATTACTAGGTTGCCACGTTTTCCTAGACGGGTGGCAGTCTGGTAGACAATTTCAGTACTTACTCTTGAATTGATGACAGTCTCGAAAGAAGATAAACATTCTCAGAGATAATTACATGGGAAAAGATGGTGGTATAACAGGCCATAGTGGGAGCTGAGGCCAAGGAGCAACGTCAGAATGTTTTAAACAAAAACACCATTTCTAGAGTGTATTATCATCTCCCCAAGTGACAGCCATGAGGAATGTATGAGACCTAGTACTAAAAATTATGTCATTTCCTAATATCTACTTCTCATCTCTGTATAAATGACTCTGATGTGATTGTTTACAAGAGTAGTGAAGTAGATGCTGATACAGTGTAATAACCTCTGCTTTAGCCTCTTAGACAAAACAATCAGACCATCCTGTAACTTTTGAATTTTACACTTTAATTAGTTATTGAAGTCTGCTGCCACGGCTGTAATAATTAAAGAAAAGACTTACATAAAAGATTCCTCAAGCCAGAGCATAGGAAAGAAACAGCACGTCCTAGCCAGACAAATGGGGAGAGTGGGTCCTCAGACACTCAAATGATCATTGCCTTGGCACCAAAGCTTGCTACAGCATCACTGAATTGTGCCGCTTATAGAGGCAGTTAGTGTTGGGGAAGGGATCACCCTGGAGAAGCAGAAGGATGGGATTTCTGGTCAGGTGACTTAGTTCCAGGTAATTCAGAGGTTTGGTGTAGGATTTCATCTCCAGGGACATGATTATGCCTTTCTGGTATTGCATAGCAGAACATATTTCTTCAAACTTTAGGAACATCAACCATGTCATTGGTGGAAAGGCTTAGGAAGATGTTAAGGGACTAGGGATGTTTTTTGATGGTGAGGTGCTAGACTAGAATGAGGCCCTGAATGCAATCTCCAACACTGTTTAACAGAAACAAAAACTTAAAATAGATGAGCCAACACACCAAAGAAATTAAGAAATATACGATTGAAAAGTTTGTAACTCATCCACAACTTCAGCAGTGATCAAACCTGGTAAACAGAGTTCTCTTACATAAGAAAGAGCCAGAGACCTTGAAAATCCTTCTCTAGACATTAAGGGAACAATTGTGTTAACACTTTTCCGTATTTTCCTTGCACGGTGCCACTCTCATGTTTTAAGCATTTATTTATCATTTACATATTAAAGGATCAGATCCACTGAGATGTTTGCAAAGAACCAGTAACCATAAAGAGAATGAGTGCTGTTGAAATAAGTTATTTCGAGTATTAAAAGAAGTATGTTCCTGTTTGCAACATATTTCGTATACAAGTATATGATGGACAGCTGGGAAAAATATACACAAACTTTCACATGTAATATTTGTGCTTCTGTGTTAATGTATATAAAATTATATTCTCCCACATTTGGCACTCTGAGATTCACATTCACCATAGCTATTAACCACTGTGAACAAAATCAGCAATCAGCTATCCGTGTCCTTGATTGTGTGAAAAAGACAGAAATTCTATTTAAAAAGGCAAGTGTGTCAAATCGTAACATAAGCATGCTATTTAGTACTTTAACCCTATGGCAAATAACAACCAAAAATTTTTTTTTAAATGGCACTGCATGTTATGGTGCACACGGTGACAACTGCCCAGGTAACCTCCTTCCCATTGGTTTCTGAGGAGGAAAGGAACAGATTGCAGGCAGATTAATACTCAATTTAAATACCTCGGGGAAGGCCTTTCCTGCAGAGGCTAACAGTGACATTAGCAGCCCAAAGGAAACCAAGTCAGAGACTTTCTTAGTATTCCTCAGACCTTACTATTTCAAAGACCCATCACAACCACCTTAAAACTTAGGGTAAAGCCATCACCATCTTATTATCCTCATAGATTCTGAGTATCAGAAATCTTGAACGTGTGCATTGATAATGTCAACAACACAAAACATAACTTTTGCCTTAGAGAAAGAAATAATTTGTTATGAAGCCGAGTATGAGTGACGTAGGCCCAGAAACATGAACTCAGGTTTCCACAAAGAGTTTGTTCCAATAAGAAGCATTTACATGCAGTATTTCTAGTGACAGAATAGAACAGAGTCATAAACCAAGGTACAATTTGAAAGCATTGGTTTAAGCATCAGGTAGGTATATCACCACAAAGCGGGAAAATCACTGCTATAGGTCTCAGATATTATCTAAGGACTTCTTAGCTCTAGGGTTGGCAGGAAGAGAGGGGTTCTGATTTTACTTCTTAGAAAAGTGTTAGATATGTCACATAGTAATTACAGGAATGTTATATATCAAGGGATTTACCACAGGATATTAAATTAGTTTTAGAGGACAACAATAGATGCAGCCAGGAAAAAAGACCATGATTACCTGTAACATTCTGCCACAAAATATCCCTGTCTGTCCCCAGGTTCTCTGGAATCCAGTTAGCTAATCAGTAGTCTCATTATGAATGAGGCCATGTTCAGGGAACTTCAGTTATTAGTGATAATTCCTGTCTCATCCTGGATGCTGGCCTCAGTTGGAAAGACTAACCCCATAAGAATAACATGTAGAGAGGTTGGAATCTCCTAGAGACTTGAGGCGAGCTTGGGGCCTAGCCTAGGTCAGCTGCTGCTATTGAGCAAAACATTTACATTTGTTTTTTCTTTGTGGCTTGGGCTTCTTCTTGTCATAGGAGCCTCAGAGTAGCCAGACTTCTTACCTAGTGAAGAAGAGGTACAGAGGAGAGTATTTCTGAGTGTAAGACTAAACTAGATAGCCATTGATGACGCAGACATCGAGTTGATACAGTATCATTTCTGCAATATTTTGAGATATGTGAAGTTGGAGCTTAGACACACATACACTCCCCACTTTCAGTGGAGAGGACTGTATGTCACAGAGTTTGTGGCCATCATGGCCTCTTCTCTTTAGTATTCCACTAATCTGTTATCTTGGAATCATCACAGGATGACTTCTGGTAATTTTCTTGTGATCTTTTTACTTTCCCTCCACCATCCAGTCCAAGAATAAGTACCTAGGGGCTCCACCTTCATCCTGTTACCTCTTAGATCCATGGAGCGGGAAAGACAAGAGAGAAGTCATCACATGAAAAAAAAAAATGCAAGCAGCGGGAACTGTGGCTGAATGGAAAGGGCCAGCTGTTTGTTCCGTGTGAAGGGAGCCATGAAAGTTTTGGGTTTCCAAAGTTTCCATTTTAGCAAGAAACCAGATTTCTTTTCTCATTCACTCATTTAGGTGGTACTAGGGATTGAACCAAGGTCTTTTACACTGAGCTACATCCCCAGTCTTTTCTCCTTCACTCTTGTTTTCTATTTATTTATTTATTTATATGTGAGACAGGGTCTTGCCAACTTGCCCAGGCTGGGCTTCAACTTGAAGTCTTCCTTCCTCAGCATCCCAGAGTACTTGGCTGTGAAAGTAGGTATTTTAGTGGTGGCTCAAGTTTTCCTTTTTTTTTTTTTTTTTTAAGCACACTGTGAGCTAGCCAAAGATATTTGACATGTAGACCATCCTAGGGTCAGAATTTATGCTGTTGCCTAGGCCCAGGCTCTGAACTCAACTTGTAAAGGCATAGAACTTATGAAACAAGGAAGTCTTTTTTTTTTCCCTAGGAATTGGGGGTCAAACAAAGAATGCTGTACCTCTGAGGTGCATCCCCAACCCTTTTTATTGTTCATTTTGAGGTAAGGACTCCATAAGTTGACCAAGCTGGCCTTTAACCTGCCAATCCTTCTTCCTCAGCCTCTCAGGTAACCAGGGTTATAAGCATGTGTCACCATGCCCAACACAAGGCATTATTGAAAAAATAATACATTTTTAGGTCACTGATGAAAATTTGTCCTAAGAAAACTGATTGATGTAAAGATAACCCTGTGAGTGTACAAGTATGCACCTTCCAATATTCAGCTAAGGCATTTGAAATTCAACTTTTTTGTTGTTCTTTCCCAAATTTACTAGTCTTTTGAACTACATGCTTGTAGTTATTTTCTAATGTGAACTGGTGGGTAAGGCCAGGTTTAACAATAACAACAAAGATATAGCAAAATATTAAAAAAAAAAACTTTTGGTAAATATCCCAATAAAGGGATCGGTTGGATTCAGAGAAGAGGCATCAAGATTTAACTACTGCGAACCCATTCGAGGAATAGGAAGCTGAGTTAGAGTGGTGACTTAAGTGAAATGATTTATGTGCAGAAGATTAATATGTTAAACACTGTATGGTTTCTTGGACTTGGAAAACCCAGAACACAGACATTCTTTGGAACCATATAAAGTGATAGCTGGAGCCGGAGTAAGGGATGGGGAAGGTGTGGGAGGGTAGACAATGGGAGGGGATTGTAAAGTCGATATGATACATATGTGTACGAAACACCCAGATTCATTGTAAATACTATGTATTACATTTGTATTTTAATAACAATAGTGGGGGGGGGTAAAATAACACATTTACATGTGTGGATGCAGTATATTGCATTAATTATATGTATGATACCTGAATTTAACTGGCTGCAGAACGATTGAATGATTGGCCACACAAATTGATAAAAAGCTTTAATTTTAAGCCTAAAGCTTGCTTACATTTTTACATTCTCAACTCTTCTTAGTATTTGTTAGAATTCAAACTTGTTTAAAGTATGACAACATCTGTTTAAAAGATAATTTTTTATGTATACACTGTAATTTGATGATTAGGACTTTCCCATTGCCAATTATAAATATAAGGACAAAAATTACAGAAAAGAAACAAAATGAATAGTGGCCAAGATAAGATTTAGAAAATCTTTTAGGATTTATTTTTTTCTGCCCTCCTTGAAAAAATCATTAAATTTATAAATAACCTTCTCCCTCCAAGAAAAAATGTTCCTGGGACACCCAAAGGGATGAAACACAATGAACGCTCTTCATTTTCATTTTTGAAATTTAGTCTTTGTGGCACTGCTCCTGTCATCATAAATCTCTCCGGTTGCATTCATTATCACCTCTGGGTGAAGCCTAGAGTGAGAGATGGATATACTCCTCATTTTAAGTACAGAAATTGATTTTAAAGATGACACTATCTTTAGTAACGTAGCCAGTGTCCTGTAGGGTGAAAGTGAGTTGTTTTTCTCTGTGGAGGTGAAATTGTAATGATTTCTTCAATATTCTACAGAGTCTTTCACTGCAAAAAGTGTTGTAAGATCTAAACAGAGGGAGCTGCTTGTAAAAATAAATAAATAAATAAATAAAAATTAAAAAAAAAACCTCTTTATTCCTCCTTTACCTAGCTTGGAAGAAAAAGGAAAAAAAATTGCAGGGAATGTTTTCAAAGAATCTCCTAGAGGAAATGTGGGGTCTGACAACAAGGGAGAATTGAGAGGTGCCAAAGAAGAAGCAGTCGGCATACTGACTCACCTCTTCCCACTGTGTCCTGGTTCTCAGGGATCAGAAGGCTGTCGATGATCACAAGGACTTTCCCCAGGTCTCCGTGTACCCCAGCCTTGGAACAAGGTCCCCTAATCTAGAGCTTCAGCGTCACTTAGCACATCTGCTTATTCTGCAGAAATATTCTGCGGAGCAGCTGAGAATCTGCAGTTATCACTGAGACAGTTTCCTAGGGGAAGCAACCTGCCTTATATGTCCAGCCTGCCTTGTGGCCAGTTACAGCTGCATTTTGAAAGTTGAAGATGGTCTTTGTATCATGTGGAGTCAGCTCTTGCTTACATATTTAAGCAGGAGTTCTATGGTGGACAAAATTGATGATAAAAGTATTAGCATGTAATAGGCACTCAGTAAGTATTAAATTTCTAAATGTAAAAGGCAGAAAATATAAAATGATGTATTATTGATTGGCCTTCTACTCATTAACTGTTCTCTTCAATAACATAATTTAGTTAAGTTTCAAATGCATTAATGTAGGCTATCATTCATTTTAAAGACCAGGCTTATGATTTTACACATTATACTTAACTCTTTAAATCATAGTATCTCTAACATAGCTATTTGTTCTTAGTCTACAACTAACTCAAGCCACATGGTTGATTAACCCTGCAAGTCTTGGGAACATATTTGAATGTGCTACTACCCAGGTTAGAACCTCGAGCTAGCTCAAGGGTAGCCTGAGAGAAACTTGGACACAAAGTCCAGTTCCTTGAGCAGCTCCCAGAACATAGCAACAAAAATAGCACTGCTACCATATTGAGATAGCTAATCGGTATGTTGGTATTAGAAACTGTAGTGGCACAAAACACAGGAAATTTCATTTTATCTCTGGCAGATTCATATTGAGAGAAAGGACAGGTGGTAGGAAGCAACCATAAAATGTTCTATTACATGTCTGCAAAAAATCATTAGACGGCAATTAAAGAGATGTTATTAATGGATCGTATTCACTTGGGGAGTCTTGTTTCTATAATGCGCATTGAAGCAATGATACTTCTGGTATTTTTAACGTAATAGGGGCCAAAGACAAACATGTCTTTCTGTGTAATTAGAAAATGAACTTATTGATAGTAAGTGCACTCCTATCCAGCTTGACTCCAGATCATTTGTGGAAGTTCCTCTTTTTATCATGTACTACCAAGGAATAGCACTAGACAGGGTTCCAGACCACTGAAATAATGCTGTATTGCTTTCCAGGTAGATCTTGCAGATAAGGGTAAGGTGTAGAATTATTATTTCTGAAAATCATCAAAAGCCATTTATAAACAGTCATTGATAACTAACCAGGTTATGAACTATGCCAGAACGGTTTTAATCCCCCAAGTGCTTTAATCTGTCTTATGAGAATTAATTCAGATATCAGAATTTTGATTGTGATGCTGAGAATAATTTTCTCTCTGTTACCAAATAAGGCCTGTTTTGCCTAGTACACGCGTGCTAATCACTAAAGCAGTAAGTCTTGCAAAATACAAAATTCTCATCCATTGGCCAAAAACGGGAGGTGAAGAGCCAAAGTCTCAAATCTTTATCCGTAGGATAGGACTCAGAGTATTGGATAAAGAACCAGAGTAGTCAGAGGCATGGGTGAAGGGGATTGGAGGTAAGGGGAAAAGAAGTAACGGCAGTCTGTATCTGTGTAATCGAAATTTATAGCCCTTTGTAGAGCTCATGTTCAGAAAATGGCAGCATTTGCATGCTCATATGGTGGGTTTTTGATCCTTTGACTTCAGACGGTGACCCACCAAACAGCCTCACTGAATAAGTGAGGAGTCATTAGTTTCAACCAGTTTGAGGTAGACAAAGCTACCCCAAAGTCTTGAAAACCAAAGGAAACAAAATAGTTGTCATCTCAGCAACCATCCATCAGATGTGTTTGATACACATTGGAAAAGTATGTGTGTACTAATAGTTCATGACTTAGCTAAGCAACTTTTAAATCCAGTAACGAAGCAAGTGAAGCCAAGGAGCTTTTGTGTTATTTTGCAGTGTCTCATGTTTGATGCCTGCTGTGGCTAGCTGCATAATGATTGTAGGACATTGAAGAGCCCTTTAAGCCAGTTGAATGAGAACTCTCACTCCGCAGAGGGAATGTTCAGTCCTGCAGGTTCAGGAAAGGGGAATGGAAGCATCCCTGGACCTATGCTTATCTTCCTTAAGCATTCCAGGGTTTCCTTTCCTCAGATTGGAAATACACCAACAAGCTCTCTATCCTGTGCTGTGCTCTTTTTCTGAATTTTCCAGAGTTTGTTGCTGTTCAGGTTTTGATGTTCTTCCATAGACTGGCAGGCAGCTAACACACATATCTGTGACACATATTTCCCCTTAGTGACTTTGCAGAACAGTGGCCGACCTATGCGTTCCAGGTAGGCCTGTGGTCTGGTGGTCTGTGTGTTTCCAGGGTACCTTTGGAGAATGGAGAGGTTTCTGTACATAGTCTCTGATGCTTGTGTTGTATGGACTGTGCAGCCAATAATACCTTCCCTAAAGGACATGGATGGAGCAACACATAGAGATAGCAGGCCTGTCCATGGTCCTGCCTGGCTGGCAGGGGTGTCACTGCTAAGTTTCTAGATTCTGTTCCACAGGGGTGGTAATTTACAGTGTTCCATACTAAAAACTGATGAACTCTGAGTAGCTTTCTCCCTATCCATAATTCTTCCCTTATCTTTTCACCCTAAAAATATTAGTAAAAAAATTATGAAGATGCTATATAAATCTGCCATGTTTGATTCTCAGCAGTTACAGTGACAGAAACATTAAAGTCCTGCATTTTTCTCCACGAATTCCTACCACAAAAAGGAGATGCTTTGTCATCACTTTGGACTCTTAAAATGTTTATACGGTTGGTTAACAAGCATCAGCACGACAGTAGCAACTGCTTATTGATTCTCATATCAAGACTGTGGAAGTCTTATCTTTGTTGATTTATTTCTGATTATAAAAATATTATATATCCCGACTGTTTTAGCCTTCATTGTTCCTCCCTTCCCCATCACCATTCATTCATGTTTTGTTCGACGTTGGTATGTCTTTCTCAAGCAAGAGGTATAAGCTGTAAACAGGAGCAGATCCTTAACATACTAAATGTCAAATAGCTTTAGTGATTCATACTCTTAAGCATAAGAATTGAAAGAATGGAGGATACTCATGAAACAGTGTTTTAGGGCTTTGCCTGACAGGAGAGTTAGGGTAGAACCTAGAGAGGGACGTAGTATTGAGGGATGATGAGAGATTTCATTGGCATTGGGAGGGCTGGCTTAAGGGAATGTTGCTGTTTTGATTACATAGGTAATCTATATTTTTGTGATAATATTGAGGGCAAGCAAAATTATTATTAATCATTTTCTCATAAAATAATATGTTCATCTCTTCTTTGTAACAAAATACAACTTCTCCAGATCGATGCACAAGTGAATATAGTTTTTATTAAGTGGAATCCTACCAGTCGTTGCTAACTTATCTTTATGAGCTCCTAATTTAAAATTAGCATCTTCCAAGTTAGTGAAAAATCTGCAGCAGCATCATGTTGAGCAGACTCCTGGTGTACTCTTTCTGTACGACTAGCCAATCCTGCAGTGGGAGGGCCCTGCTTATGTCACTTCCAAGTTTTGCTACTTATAGCAATGCTGTGAATGAACATCTATGTGTGAAATACATTTTTGTTTTTATTGCTTATTTGGCTTTTTATTTATGTTAGATTATTGGAAATAGAATTGATAGTTCAAAATTTATACCCAGCACAAACAGGTTCAACACATGCCCAATTTGGGGGGAAAAAGAGGGTATGTTGGACCTAGATTTTAACACTCCACATTTTTCTTGCTTGTATGATATGAAAGTGGATAAAATCCTGATATTTACATAGTCATATGTAATAGTAATAAAGTCATAAAAGCTGTTTCATACCTAATCATATTTAAGCAATTTCTGTTTCATACCTAATCATATTTAAGCAATTTTTCACTAACTGTTGAACCTAATGGCTGGATTTCAGTCCAATCTTTCCTTACATTGTCTTCTTAACTATTCATTTTTATTTTCAGTTATTAATTTCATACCAGTTAACAATGATGCTAATTTATTGTTTCTGTTCCAATTTAGTATATACTTTATACTCCTTTTTATAGTGTTCATTAGACTTAAGAAAATAATATTGATACTTGAAATGATTTTATAAAGAGAATGTCTGTTATTTAAAGCTGAAAATATGTAGTAAGTGACTGGGGATGTAGTTTACTAATAAAGTAAATGCTTAGTTTTTTTAGGAATATATGCATAACACATGCATATTTATATATATACAGTAATACATGTGTGTCTGTGTATGTGTGTATGTGTATATATATATGAAGGTGATTTGCCCCAAAGATTTATTAGAACCATCTGAGAGTTTTGCAAAAATATAAGATTGATGTTCATATGCTTTCCTTTATCCTATGTCTTCATGCATTCTGTCTGCTTTGGGGATCAACCAGTTGAACAGCCCAGTAACCCCCTTTGGCAAAGCCAGATTCATCTTTTTTCCTCCCAAGTCATAGTCATATCTTTGCATGCACATATCTGTTAATTGTACCACTTTTTCCAACCAGTCACTCTTGAGAGAAACAATGCATTCAACCTGAAACCTCTCTTGTAAACCAAACTGGTCAAGATCTCTCGAGAAATGGCCAGTAAGAAGACGTGTGTGTGTGTGTGCATGTGTACATGCCCCCTCACCTGAGGAAAAATATGCATGGTATGGAGGTATAAAATAAATATGTACTGAATCATTATTACACACTTCATATTTATGAGTTGACATATTCACTAAAATGTGTTTGTGACTTCGAAGTCAATATTACAACACATTTGCCTTATATGATTGTCTGTTCATTTTCACTCAGACTTCACTCATGGCCATGTCATTAATTACCAAATCTTATTGCCATCCCTATTCTTAAGAGAGACCTACTTGAAGATGCTCTGTGTGCTCACGTGAATTTTGCATTTTGTTGTTGGCATCAGTTTTCTCCTAGTGTTTTATTCTGACCATTTTTACCACCCCCATTATATTACAAAATGACCAGATCTGACCACTGCTCTGTTAATGATACATTTTAATGTGAAGTAAGAAACGGACCAAAACACATTGGTCTTTTTTTCCCTAAATTTTTATTTGAAAAATTTGAAGTATACCCCAGAAAAGGAGAGAATACTATAGTAAAATCCTTTATGCACTTCCCCTGAATCAGTGGTTGTTAATGTTTGCTATTTGCTCACTCTCACTTATTGCTGTCCTCCATCACTGGCTGGTTCTTTGTATATTTTCTTCTGAACCATTCAGGAGAGTTGCACACATAATTACACTTTACCTCTGTAAACGTGTATCTCCTAGGAAAAGGCTTTTTTTTTTTTTAAGCCAATCTACTACCACCAGGATCCAATGGTCAACCCATTGGCCGTTCTTAACTGCCATGATTTTTGGTTTTTGTTTTTATCTCAACCTGAACATCCTCACCTGTGCCATGTGTATATTCTACTTTTGATGAATCCAAGCCAGTTTTTGTGGATAATACTAATTAAGGTGAATTTATCTCACTGTCCTTGTGCTTAGAGTCAGGTCAAATATTCCCAGTAAGAATACTACAGGTTATGTGTGCTTACCATTTTTTCACATCCGGAGGCCCACACTCCCGTTATTGTGATGCTAGGTGTGACTGTTTCCTGGAGTTTTCCTTTCTTTGTCGTCAGGAGGACTTGAATCTTGTGAATGTCCTATTCTCTAGACACTTCATCCAGGTGCTGGCATCCATAGATGGTGTTCCTTCTCTGATTGATACCTTATACATGTGATTGCAAAAGTTGATTCTCTAGCTAGCTGGTATTCTTCCATAAAGGAGAGCTTTCTCTTTCCTCCTTTCTTACCTGTCCTTATCTTCCTTTTTGATAGTAACTGTAGTCTCATGAATTCTCTTTTATCAAATGTTACAGTCCATTACCTACATTATTTTTTCCATGTTTCTATTGTGCCACATTAGCCAGTGAGAGATAAACTCAATTCCTATGTCCGTTTGATTTGGCTCCTAGTGATCTTTGGGGACCTCTTTGGTTTTATTTGTTTGCAATGCTGGTCATGACTTTACACATATTAGGTCGATCTTTACCACTGAGCTATACTCAGCCCCACAACGTGCTTTGCTTTGTTTTGTTTTGTTTTCTCTTCCCACTAATATTATACAAATACAGCTATCTGATATATTCTAGCTATAGCTGTAATGTTTCATTAGAGCCAAATATTTTAAATAGGCCAACAGAAAATAATTTACTGTTCATAGCTTAAAAATATAATGTGGTGTACTTCTGCAGAAATGCATTTGGGGGTCAGGGTCTAGCTGGTAATAACCAAATAAACAGGCACTTCCTCTCAGTGAGAAAGAGGTCCCTTAAGAAATACCTGTCTTGTCATTGTTGGTGTGAAATGCTTCTGCCATGACAGCAGAAAAAGGCAAGTGAATTGTACTTTTAATTCAGAATGTAAAGTATTCATCAAGCAGGTGTTTTCACAATTTATATTGTACACAAACTGCTGTTGTAAATATAAAAGCAGATAAAAGTAAATGGAAAATATTTTTGAGATAAATGATGGTGTGCTTATTGGTGATAGAGGAATATTAAGGGGAGCAGAATGTGGAGGAATTAGCAAACAAGTGAACTCCACATGGGCAGCAGGATTTTGTGTCTGAGAGCGCAGAACAACGCATTTTCTGGGTAAAATGGTAATGGTTGTAATTTTTCGAGAAAGGGACCTGAGGGATGGAAAAAGAAGGAAACACACTTTTTTATATTTTGTGCTATTGTTTTAACTCATGTGTATTTATTCTAACAACAGAAATGCTTATAAAAATATTTGAAGTAATGGGAGAAGGGCATCTGTGCTAACTGAAGAAAAGACCCCAATCCCCCATGGGTGTGGGTCCAGTACTGCGTGTAGAGTTACTGATAAATTAATGACCAAAGTAGGTGTGGTATGGGAAAATGAACTTAAAAGTAGTTTGCGCACGTGCGCGCGCGCACACGCGCACACACACACACACACACACACACACACAATGTTACTTTGCTATTTTTCCGGAAACTAACAATGGAATTTTTGATACTGGCCTACTCAGTTTATTTAAAATACTCTTGGCCTTTTTTTTTCCTAAGACAGACCTTGGGTTGAACAAATTAATGCGTATCTAGGTATATTTATGCCCTCTTATTGGATCGATACTTTTTGTTTAAGTTACCGCAAAACTTAAAAGATCATACTTGCACTTAGAATCCTGAAATAAACACATGACTGGAGTCAACAGTCAAGTTCTCCCTTGTGAACAGGATACCCCCAGATGGTTTTTGTGGGTTCTCCCACTTTTATGCTTCAGTCCTGGGCTGCTACCATGCTGGATTCCCTTCGTTTCTCCGAGGGCATGGCATCTCTTGTGCACAGGTAGTAATGGACAGGAACCCATTTGCAAACCTGGCCCTGCCGTGTCTCCCCTAGAAAGGTGCTGCTTCAGGCAGCTGGGTGCTTTAGTGTCATTTGGTTTGGCATCAAAGCTTCATTTACCAAAGTAAGCTGCTCAAATATTTCATTACTCCTTACTTTAAGCAGCTTACATAGCAGTGTCTTGCTGGCTCTGGAAGTGAGTGTATGAAACTGAAATCAATATTTTACCTCACCCATGCTTAAGTCTTGTCTAGAGGTGGTGACGGTAGTGTACTTCTCGTTTTGAGTTATTTTGAAATTATTTAAAATGACTTGTTTTTCTCCAACTCAATGACAGGAACAAATAGGGACATGTAGGAAAAGGCTCAGCTACAGCAGCCGTGCTCCATTTTTTTTTTTCCTGTCCCTGAAATGTGGAGTCAGTCGCACATGTTTTAAAAAATAAAGAATAACTGCGTTATATATTCACTTTTTTAAAAACAGACCAGAATTTCATGGCATGACTTTTTGAAGCAACCATTAAAAGCATTCTCTCAGCTCTGAACTAGTTAATGACAGAATTATATCAGATAACATCTATGCTTTCTAAATAATCTCTAAATATTTAATGTGGTTTTTAAGAGTTTTTTAATGAATGATTTTCTACACTATCACAAATCTCTGTAGTGGTAGTTACTATAATATATTCCTTTAAAGCTCTGTTTTTCTTAGTTGATTTCCAAAGCCACACTTAATATGAACACAAAACAAAATATTCCTCAGATAACACTTAAATATCATTTGTTATTTTATGAATGGTTTTCAAGCAAAATCATTTGTGTTATTTTAATTGGAAGTTGAATCATAACTATTATAGTTCTATAATTGTATTGTAAAAATACTAGAGTTGTCCATCTAGCCACTTAGTGTACTGGTTTTGCTAAATAATCTCAGGGGGATTTTTTTACAATTTTTTGATTCATATTCGTATTCAGTGGATTATAGAAACATAAAGATCAGTCACAATAAGCTATTTTTTTAGAAAGTCTAAAAGGAAATCAAGTGTTCTTACAAGTTCACTGGGAAATTGGATTATTTTGTCTAGAAATGAATGTCCTCGAATTATCTAATTGCGTCCACAGATTACTTCTATATTGACATAAGCTAGAGAAAAATGAATTAGGACAATGGATGTTATTATAACTAATTTACAAAAATAGGACTGACTGAAAGGACCTTTAGAGATGCTGTGCCTTTTCTATAATGATGCATTTCTTGGAGAAATGGACACAGATACACACTGTCTGTTTTAAAGCTGTGGATTTATAATCATAATAGGTAGGAATGGTGTTATAATGTGGATGAGAAATTAAGGTAAAGTCATTGATTGTTCATAATTTTTATTCATTTCCCTTGACTATGTAGAAGGTAAAGAAAAGTGATTCCAGTGAGATGTTTATGAAGGGTTTCACACACTAGAATTAAAGATGCATCAATGTTTCAAATTGATTTCCAATTTGAAAAAGTTCTATAGATCTTTTCTGGAACTAGTAATTTTGGGGAGGGGCGGGTGTGTGGATACTGGAGATTAAGCCCAGGACTTTCACATTAAATTATATCACTCCTTTTTTTTTTAGATTTTATCTTGAGATAGGGTCTTCCTAATTTGCCCAGGCTGAGCTCAAATCTGCAATCTTCCTGCTTCGGGCTCCCGAAGTGCTGACATTACAGGCCTGTGCCACCATACATAGTGATGCTAGTAATTTTTTTTTTTCATTACTAGGATTATCTAACCTTTTAGATATTTGATCATAATAATGCTCTGGAGAAAGGAGGAGCAGAGGGAAGGAGAATTGTTCAAAGCTGAATCTGTTTTTAAATGAGAAACCAAATTATATATTCGTTTAGAAATACCTTTTGTTAAGACGTACACACAGAGATTTTTTGCAGCAATTGTAAGAGCATAGCTCCGTGTATTGTTTCTATTGGACATATCAGCACCCAAGAAACCTCTTGTGTTTCCTTATAGTGTACCTAGCTACAGTCTTAATATTGGTTTACTATTCTGCTTTTGTTCTCTATAAATGTAATTTCATAGTACATACTTGGGGATGGGAGCAAGTAAACAAATAAATTTACAGATCAAAATCAAGTTAATGGGTCCAGATAGGCCCATTAGGTCAGCAGCAGGTCATCAAGATAATATTTATAAAGGACACTTAACATCCATGTAAATGCCATGTACAAGTCAATACTAGAACAACAACCCAGTGATAATATAGGTAAAGGATGGGATCAGCAATTCACAGAAAAGGCTTTCAAAAATATTAAAAAGATGCTCAACCTTGTTCATAACAAAGTTAACGCAGCTCAAAGCTACATAGAAACACAGCTTTTCCTCTCAGACTGCCAAAGATCACAATAGTGGACCAAGTGAGTTGGTGAGGGCATGATGAAGTAGGCCCACTGCCCCAGCATGATGAGTAATAAAGTGATAAAACCTGGAGGGACGGCAGTGGACAATATTTATAAGATGAAATGTAGGGCCTGGGATTGTGGCTCCTAACATAAAAAAGGCCCTTGGTTACATATTTAGCACTGAAGAAAAAGAAAAAGAATGCATGGCTTTCAGTCATCCATTTTGCTTCTAGTAAATTCTGTTACAGATGAAATGAGACAAGTCATTCACTACAACACCACTTCCAATACAAAAGATGAAGACAGTATGCATGTTCGTCAACAGAGAAATTATACAATACACTTTGACACAGCTACGTGTTTAAATACTATACAGCCTAAAAAGGATAATAATGTCAGTTGTATACATCTGAATACAATATAGCCCCTAAAAAGATAATGGTTTTTTGTGTGGGTTTTGAGATGGGATGAGATACACATTATTACTGGTGTTTTAGTAAATTGTCAGTGTAAGAACAGGATTCCTAAGTCATAGATTTTTGAGTATGTTCAACTTCACAAGATACTGCAAGGCAGTTTTCCAGAAGATCAACATATGCGCCAAACTGCCTTTCAGTAATGTCTGTTCCAACTTTTCCAGTTCCTTCTAGAACTTCTGTTTGTTTGTTTGTTTGTTTGTTTGTTTGTTTGTTTGTTTGTTTTTCTTTGTAACTACCATAGGGAAATTAGTGGCTTTTGAGTGTCCCTAGGGATTCATTAACACAAGCACCTTTTCATGTATTTATAGAAAGAAAGCTATTCCATGTTTCTAGATTAGAAACTTGATTTGGCAATGTTGTTAATGTTCTCCAAGTTAATGTGTTGATTTAATACAGTCCCTAACAAATCACTGGCAAGTGTTTAGTTCTGTACTTTGTTGTTGTTGTTGTTGTTGTTGTTGTTGTTGTTGTTGTTGTTGTTGTTGTTGTTGTTGTTTGTGGAAATGAGAAGCTTATTCAATAATTCACAAGAAAATGCAGAGGACCAAAAATAGTCATGATCTTTTCAACGCTTGAGTTCAACCAATTAGATAACTGTTTGAAGGAGAAAGTGCTTTGAATGTTACTCACACTATGCACAAAGTAGTTTGTAGATTAGGTGAGGAAAAGAAACTCTTGGAGAACAGTACACCTTTGTTTCCATGTAATAGACAAGAATTTCACTGAAAGTACCACACATAAAAGGAAAAAATTAATATCTGGACCATATTAAAATTAGGGTGTCAACAACTCCACTATAAAGAGGATGATAAAGGAGAGTGGAAGGAAACATGAAAAAGATTCATGTTCATAATATGCAAAGAATATGCAGAGAGCATGGTGGTGCCGTGTGTGTAATCCCAGCACTCAGGAGGCTGACTTTGGATTGTCTTGAGTTTGAGGCCAACCCAGACCATATAGTGAGTTCAGTACCAGTCTGGACTGTAGAACGAGAACCTGTCTCAAAATAATAATAATAATGTATAAAGATTCAGGAATCATTTTTTTAAAGACTGAAGACACTTTTCAAAAATAAGTTAAAAAATAGGCAAAAAAAAACTTGAACACTCAACTTTACCAAAGCTGATATCCAAACCAGTTAATGTACAGGATATTTTTGTAGTTTTGTCATTACTTACAGTAAGAGAATATGTATGTAATTCAAATACTTCCTTACTGACATTCCAAAATATTATGTTTATGAAGCATCAGTATTATGTATGATTCTATTAAAATAAAAGTTCTTTAAATATTGCTGTTTTGGGTTCATGTTGTTTTGATGCCGTAGACATATAAACATGCAAAATCTAAAGGATGCAACAGCAGGACGTGCCAGATGGTTTTACACATACTTATAACCGTAAAAAAAAAAAAAATTTAGCTATGAAATGTGAGCAAACAGATCTCTCCTACCATCTGGCCCCCTCCTCCTGGTGTGCTTGGTTCTGGCCATGCACACCAGCCTCACTGTTGCAGGTCACTGGTGTCCTCCTTAGGGGATAGTGAGGAAACATACAAGTAGCAGGGATACATAGAATAAAGAGTTCTGTCAACCAAAGAGTAAACAGGGAATAAAATGTGCTCTTCTTAGAAATCTCCAATACCTGCTGATTGGCTAGAGGTGTGTTGTGGCCATGGAGCTCTGCTGTGTTGGTAGGTACAAGCATTGCCCTCTAGAGCAACTGTGTTCAGCTGCCTGATTGGTGTTTGGGTTGGTTTTGGAGGAAAAATTTTTGTCCTTTTAACAGTTCCTTTCCAGAGATTATAAATCCAGGGTGTGTCTAGCAGGAAGTGATAAGCTGTCTTTTTAGGAATAGGCTCCCAGATTCAATAAAAGCAACGATTTCTCTCCCTTTCTGACTTAACCCTGCAAGCACCTCACTGAAGATAATTGATTGGCCTGGAATGTTCTTTACCCAACCGCCTTCCCATTGTCTTAGTTGCTTTTCAGCCTTCCCATGCTAGTTAAGAACTAATGACCGTAGTCAGGCATGGAGGTACATCCTGTAATTTCAGCTACGCTGGGAATGAGGCAGGAGGATCTCAAGTTCAAGTCCAGCCTGGGTGACTTACTGAAATGCTATCTCAAACAAACCTGGGGAGGAGGTGAAGGCTGGAAATGTAGCTCCAGGGTCAAGGGCTTGCCTATCAAATGGGAGGCCCTGGATTCCATCCCCAGTACCACATACATACATATATACCTAAGTGAATGAATGAATTATGGCTCCAGCTCATGTATGTCAATACTTGAGAGCACAAAGCTCTGATACTCTTATAATGAAAAATATGGTGGTAATAGCTGTTTTTATTTGTACTTTTTAAATACTATTTGAATACACAGTGAAAATATATCATTTAAGTATTAATATATTTCATAAGGATCTTGTAACTTCTTTCAAAAATGATTAAAATATTTAATTTTATATTCAATAACAATAATTAGCATACTGTATTTTAATATTTTGCAGTATCTTGCTTCAGTAGATTTTATAACTTATTCAAAATGCACCCACTAAAGCTGTTTTATACTTATCTAATGACCTGTAAGGTTGTGATTGATTATACTAACCGTTAGAAGACAATGCAATAGAAAAGTATAAAGGCAAAAATTTTCTGAAGGTAAATTCTCCTAATTTATAATTCAGCTCTTATTTTTTCATAGCTTACAGTTTTCTGTTCCTTTACCTTTTTTTCTGTCAGCCAAAGAGTAAGCAGGGAATAAAATTTTATTCTACACCCTCTAGCCTGGTTCCAATTCTCAATATATCTTTTCACTCACTAGATAAGAATATCATTAAGTAATGCAAGACATACATTTTTGTGCCATTTACCAGAATTTAGAATATTTGATAATTCTGTAATTTAACATCTTTTTCCAATTTTGGATAGAATACATATTGTTAGTATAAGATTTGAATATTTTTAATAGATTAGGACAAAATCAGAACTATTATACTCTTCTTTTGTCTACTGGGAAAAAGAAAGCCAAGTTCCAGAGATGGAAGTCAGTGACTTTCTGTATGATTAAAACAGCCATATCTGGAATTCATAAATTGAATCTTTCACATTTTAGAGGCATATTCATCTCTATAAATACAGCCATTCCTTGGGTACTTTTCTTCTCCTATACCAAAATTCTCAGGTACTCAAGTCCCTTGTATAATGTCATGTATTTGCGTAGAACAGAGGTGAGGAAACATTTTTCTGTCAAGGACGATATATAATTATCCACTTAAAAAGAGCGTCCTATAGTTGGTAAAACATTTAATTAATTCACCTCTGATGTGACAGTTGACTGGCTGGACCCACAAACCAGACTATATGGCCCACAGGCGAGACTTTCCCCATCTTTCCATAGAACCTATCTGTACATATTCTCTCTCTCTCTCTCTCTCTCTCTCTCTCTCTCTCTCTCTCTCTCTCTCTCTATCTCTCCCTCTGTTTGCTTTTTTGTTTTGAGACAGGCTGGTTCGCTGGTTCTGAGCTCACACATAGCTCACGCTGGCCTAGAACTCAAGGCAGTCCTCCTGCGTCAGCCTCCCAAGTGCTAGGGTTACAGTCATGCGCCGTCACACGTAGTTTATGTAGTGCTGGGGAAATGAACTCCAGGATCTGTGCTTGTTAGGCAAGCACTCTAACCACGGAGATGCACCCCCCTCCAAGCCTCTAGGTGTATTTTCTAGATTACCAGTAATACCTGATGCAGCACGAATGCTATGAAAGCAGTTGTTCGTTATGTTATTTAGAGAATCATAAGAAAAAAGTATGTATATGTACAGACACAGGTTTTTAGAAGTTTGTGTGTAGTTGATTGAACCCATAGGTGTGGACTCCTCAGTGCACAAAGCCACCTGTATATGGATAGGCTTGTTTACTTGGAGGCAGAGGAAAACATACAGGAAATACCTATGAAGGGAAAGATGTATTGGTTAGGGAGGAGCCTGGAGCTGGCCCCAAGCTGGAGCCTTTCCATGCAGCACTCCTATGGCGTCAGCCTTCTGCTGTCAGTTCTCAGCTGAGCTAATGGAGCTTCGGGGCAGGGAGAAGGCGACCAGGGGAGCTGAAGCCTGGATTGTCAGAGTCTGAAATTCCTGCATTGTGCTAATTCTCCAGGAATTGAGTATCAATGGGAGGGAGAAGATAACATGCAAAAACACACCTCTGAGAAACAGTACCACTTCCTGTTATGAGTTGCAAAATAGCAATCACTAAGTTAAAGGAGCCTGAAGAAGTTAAGCATCGCTTCAGAATGAGTGATCTCCCGAACTGTTGCTTTGTTAAAAACATCAGCCACAAGCTGAAATTTAAGAGGCGATTTCAGGAACAAAAGAAAGAAAAACATTCCAGGAAAAGATGGTGACCCCAACTGAGAAAGAAACAGAACCGAACCCTACAGCTTCCCAGCATGTGTGATTTGAAGTAGGTGATGACGGTAGGGTGAAATGTAAGGAAAATTCTTCAATCAGATGTCAAGAAGGGAAGACCCAAGATCCATGTGTGTTCTGTCAGAGGGTAGAAAGCAGGCTTTCTTTGAGAGCTTAGGGTGGATTTTGGCCAGTACTCACAGAGACAATGCAGAACCTCTAAAGTGTTTCCACTTAAATGATGCCCACATCAAAGTTACCAGTGGCCCTTTTGCTGCAGCTCCAAATACAATGAATAAGTTGCAGCAAAACCATAAATTCACTCTGTCCCTTATCTTACGTGTTCTGTCTCACGTTTGACAATGTGTAAACCAGTTTCTCCTGAAAACTCTCTTGCCTAGTTTTTCCTCCGTTTTGATATGTGTATAAATGCAAAGCGTAAAGTTTACATTGATCTTGAGTATTTGGTGCACATTCATATCGTGGCAAAGTTACAAATCCTTCTCGCTTCTCGACCCTCCTCTTCATCCCCTCCAGCTTCCCCTCATAAAGTTCTGTGCAATAACTGTGATCTGAGTTTCTCACGTCAGAGAAACCATTTGATATTTAACCTTCTGCTTCTGACTCACTTAACTAAGCATGATGGTCTCAAGTTACCTTCATTAACCTACAAAAGCCTCCAAACTATCTGTTGTTATAGATGAGTAGTATCCCAATGTGTATAAATACCACAATTTGTGTAATCATTGGTCTGTGGATGTGTATTTTGGTGTCTTCCACATTTGAG
This sequence comes from Ctenodactylus gundi, assembly GCA_004027205.1. Classification (NCBI taxonomy): domain Eukaryota; kingdom Metazoa; phylum Chordata; class Mammalia; order Rodentia; family Ctenodactylidae; genus Ctenodactylus; species Ctenodactylus gundi. The sequence goes on along the minus strand of PVKB01003234.1, from coordinate 94,470 downwards.
CTATTGTTAGACTGCTATGAGCATAGATATACGTGTATCTCTGTTATGTGTTGTTTTTAACTCTTTGGGGAAAATTCCCAGAAGAGGTAACATTGGATCAAAGGGGATATTTATTTCCTGTCTTTTGAGAGATCTCCATACTGCTTCTCATAGTGGTTTTACCAGTTTACATTCCCACTACCAGTGCAGGGGGTTTCTTAGCACTGGTTGCTGCTTGTGTTCTTGATATATACCAATCTCTCTGGAGTTAGATAATATCTTAGTGATGTTTTAATTTGCATTTCTTTATGGCTAAGGATGATGAACATTTTTTTCATGTATTTATTGGCCATTCGAACTTCTTCATGTGAGAACTGCCTTTTCATTTCTTTTGCCCGTTTTTCAGTAAGGCCTTTGATTTTGAGGGGCTTACTTTTCTTGTTTCCTATATATTCTGGTTATCAGCCTGCTATCTGAGTTATTGCTGAATATATTTTTCCATCCTGCTGGTTCTCTTTTTACACTGTTGATAATTTCCTTCACTGTGCAGAAACTTTTTAATTTGTCATAATCCCATTTCTTAATTTTGGTGGCTGTTTCCTTTGCTTTTGGTGTCTTATTAAGAAAGTCTTTGCCTATACCTATGTCTTTTACATACTTGTTTAATTTTTCTTCCAGAAGGTTCAGTGTTTCAGTTTTAATATCTAGGTCTTTGATCCACTTTGATTTGATTTTGGTATATGGTAACAAGTGTGTGTCTGTATTCATTCTTCTGCATGGAGATGTCCAATTCTACCAGCATCATTTGTTGAAGAGGCTATCCTTTTTCCAGTGTATGCTTTTGGCTCCTTTATCAAAGATTAGGTAGCTGAGGGTATCCGAGTTTGTCTTTGCATCATCAGTTCTGTTCCATTGGTCTTTCTGTTTGTTTTTGTGCCAATACCATATTGCTTTTACAACTATTGCTTTATAGTATAACTTGATGTTTACTGATGGTATTGTAATGCCTCCTGCTTTAGTTCTCTCACTCAAGATTGCTTTGGCTATTCTAGGTATCCTTTGATTCCATATAAATTTAAGGGCTATTTTTTCAAGTTCTGTGAAAAAAAAAAATTGTTGGTATTTCAATAGGAATTGCATTGAATCTATATATCCGTTTTGCCAGTATAGTCATTTTTTCTATATTGATTCTGCCTATCTAAGAACAGAGGATGTCTTTCCATTTTCTGATGTTGTCTACAACTTCTTTCTTCAGTGTAATGTAGGGTTTTTTTATATGTGTTCATCATTTCCTTGGTTAGGTATACTTGTAGGTATTTAATTCTTTTGCTGGGCTATTGAGAATGAGATTATTCTTCTGAGCTCTTTCTCAGTGAGTTTATCGTTCATGTAGAAAAAAAACTTGATTTTTTTAGTATTGACTTTTGCAGCCTGTGATTTGGCTTAATTTTTTTTTATTATTTCCAAGAGTTTCATAGTGGCGTTTTTGGGGTCTTCTATGAAGATAATCATATCATCTGCAGATAAGGTAGTTTGACTTGCTCCTTTCTGATGCAAATTTCGGTGTTTTTTTTTTTTTTTTTCCTTTTTTTCTTGCCTGATTGCTATGACAAATGTTTCAAGCACTGTGTTGAACAAGAGTGGTGAGTGTGGACAGCTTGTTGTGTTCCTGATTTAACAGGAAATGCTTTCAATTATTCTTCATTTACTATATTTGCAGTAGGTTTGGTAGATATGGCTTCTGTGAATTTGAGAAAAGGTCCTTCTATATTTATTTTTCTCAGAGTTTTTTATCATGAAAGGGTGTTGAAGTTTGTCATACTTTTTCTGCATCAGTTGAGATGATCATGTGGTTTTTTTTTCTGTTTTTGTTGATATGGTATATTACATTGATTGGTTTACATAAGTTGAACCAATCTTGCATCCCATGAATGAAGCCCACGTGATCATGGTGTGTGGTCTTTCTGATTACTTGTTGAATTCTATTTGCCAGAATCTTCTTAAGAAGATTCTATATTCATTAAGTATATTGGTCTGTAATTCTCCTTCCTGGTTAAGACTTTGTCTGGTTTTGGGACTTAGATAATGCTAACCTCCAGAAATGAGTTTGGTAGTATTCCTGCTCTTTCAACTTCATGGAACAGTTTGAGAAGGATTGGAATTAGTTATTCCCTGAGATACTGAAAAAATTTTGCTGTGAATCCATCTGGTGTTGGGCTTATATTGGTAGATAGAGCTTTTATTACTGCTTCAGTTTCTGTGTGCAAAATGGCATTATTCAAGATTTTAATGTGTTCTTCCTTCAGTTTTGGCCTTTTGTATGTGTCTAAGAAGTCATCTATTTCTTCCCAATTCTGTAACTTGTTAGAATATTGGTGTTCAACACAATTTCTCATAATATGCTAAATTTCTGTAGAGTTTGTTGTAATGTTATCCTTTTCATTTCTAAATGCGTTAATCTGTGCTTTTTCTTTCCTTCCTTTTTGGAGTTTAGCTAGAGGCTTGTCAGTCTTGTTTATTCTTTCAAAGAACCAACTCTTTGACTCATTAATGTTTTTTATTATCTTTGTAATTTCAATTTCATAAATTTCAAATCTGATCTTAATTTCATCTCTTCTACTGTTTTGTGGGATAAGTTGCTCTTGTTTTTATAGGGCCTGAAGATGCATCATTAAAGTGTTTATTTGTAACTGTGTTCTGTTCTTTTGATGTGTGCATTTATTGGTATGAATTTCCCTCTTAAGTACTGCTTTCATTGTGTCCCATAGATTCTGGTATAATGGACTTTCTTCATTATTTAACTCTATGAAGTTTTTTTATTTCTCTGATTTCTTCTGTGATCTGTGGTTTGGTCAGTAGTGGGTTGTGCAGTCTCCATGTATTTATGTATTTTCTTTTCCTTCTTTTGCTGTTAAGTTCCAGTTTTATTCCACTATGATCTGAAAGTATACAAGGAATTATTTCATTTTATTTGTATTTATTTAAGCATGACTTATGTCCTAGAATATGATCTGTTTTAGAAAATGATCCATGTGCTGCTGAGAAGAACATGTATTCTGTTGATGTTGGATGGAAAACTGTAGACATCTGTTAGGTTCAAGTTTTTTGTGGTGTCATTTAACTGTTGTATATCTTTCTGGTTTTTCGGTCTGGTTGATCTGTATATCTGTGATAGTGGAGTATTAAGAGTCCCCTGTTATAATTGTATTGGGGTTTACATGTCCTTTCAGATCTAATAATTTTTGGTTTACCTAATTGGGCGCTCCAGAGTTGTGAGCATATATATTGATAATTGTGAATTCTTTCTGTTGTATTGTTCGCTTAACCAGTATATAGTGGCCATCTTTGTCTCTCCTAATCTGATTTATTCTGACATCTGATGAGTCTGAGATTAATATAGCTACTCCTGCTCATTTCCTGGTCTCTGTTGCATGAAATATTGAATTCCATCATTTTATTTTCAGTCTGTGAGTTTCCTTGTGAGTGAAATGTGTCTCTTGTAAGCAGCAAATTGTGAGTTTCTGTTTTTTAATCCACTCAGCCAGTCTGTGTTATTTTATAGGTGAGTTAAGGTCATTCACTTTCAGAGTAATTATCGTGGTATGTTTGGTATGTCCTGCCATCATTATAGTTTTTCAGCATTATTTACTAGACTTACTTTCTTCTCAGTTCATTCTCCTCTTGCTGTTGTCTTTTTTTCTCTAGGATCTTCGGTGTTGTTAGCCTTCCTTTCACTTTCTAAGTTTCCTTTATTCTCTGCAGTGCTAGCTTTGTAGCTGCAAATTTCTCTAAGCTTTCTATATCATGGAAAGTTTTAATTTCTCCCTCTAATTTAAAATATAATTCTGCTGGATATAGCAGTCCGGGTTGGCATTTAGATTCTCTTGGTGCTTGGATGATATTGCTCAGTTATCTCCTGGCTTTTAAGGTCTGGGTTGAGAAATTTGCAGTTATATTGATGGGTTTGTCTTTGTAAGTCACTCTCTGTTTTTCTGTTACAGCTTTTAATATTCTCTCTTTGTGTTGGGTCTCTGGTATCTTAATTACTATGTATCATGGTGAGGTTCGCTCCTGATCAAAGTTGTTTGGTGTTCTATATATCTGCAATGGTCAGTCTTCATTCTTTAGTTTTGGGGAATTTTCTTCCATAATTTCATTGAACATGGTCGTTAAGCCTTTTGTTTTGTCCTCAGTTTTCTCGTGCACTTCCATAATTCTAAGGTGGTTTGTCTTTGAGTCATCCATCAGCTGTCTTAACCATTCTCTTTCTTCCTTTTTTTGCTTTGCATTCTTTGTGGCCTGTTTGTTCCAGCTCAACCATTTCATCTTCTAGGTCTGATATTCTATCCTCAAGATGTTCAAGCTGGTTACTTATTTTTTTCCTGTATGTTTTTCACAGCCTGAATGTCTGCTTCCAATTTTTTATGTCTGTGCTGTATTCTCTAATTTTTTGTATTGGCTTTATTATTTTCAGGTTTTTTTTTGTTTGTTTTTCTTCTAGTTTCTTGTCAATGTTTGATGATATCATAGCTATTTCCTAGAGTAGCTCTTGCATTTCCTGTTTCATTACCTGTTTCAATTCTAAGTATTTCTAAGCCCAGAATTTATCATCTTTTTTGCCTTTTTCATCTTTATGTTCTGCTATTTCAAGATGCCTGGTATTGTTTTCTGGGGTGTCAGGTTTTTTGTAGGAGATTTATTAACATCTTTCCTCATGATTCTGTGAGTTGAGGCTCTGGTATTGTTAATGGGCTTTGTTTCTTCTCCTGAAATTCTTAAATTAGACTCTTTCTGTTTTAAGTGTTACCTGGCTCTCTCTAGGCATGGGAGGAATGTGGTGTACCAAGGCCCAGTCTCACAAACTCCTAAGTGCAGGCGGGACTCTGCTGATGGCTACCTGGCTATCTCTTGCATGCAGGCCCAGTCCTGGAAGCTCCTAGGTGCAGACGAAGCTCTGGCAGCAGCTACCTGGCTCTCTCTGGTGCATGAAGGCCCAGTCCCAGGAGCTCCCAGGTCTCTTACCTAGATTTTAATCATCCTTTTCATCCTTCTCTTGGTCTGCCTCTCATGATACCCAGTCTCCTATGAGCCCCTGTTCTCACACATTTCTTTGTCCCAATCTTACCACAATCTAGATTTGTCCCTTCTAGTCACCAGCCTTTTCAGAGACCATTCAAATGGCTCAAGAGTGCACGGCTCAAACCTGTGTTGACCAGTCCCCCTCCTTCCTAGGAAAAGTGTATCAGCTACTGTTGGTCTGGCCCTTGGTGTCCTGGGTATATTTCATCATGTCTTTCCCTGATGCAACCTTCCTGTAACTGTCCTCAGCTCCGACCTTCACAGAGTGGCCCAGTTGCAGTCCACATTGTAAGTCTGCCTGTACCACAAGGTTATGTAAGGGCTTCTTCCCATCCACGTTCCAGTAAAATTAGTATTTTTTTTTAAAGTTTCCCTCAAACTGGTGGGCATATTATCTTTAGAAACCTTTGTTTCTTCTGGATTCACTGCTCTTCTGCCCTAGCAAAGACTGTGATGTTCACTCTGCAGACTGCCACTTGCCAGCGTGACCTTAAGACCAGCAGGCCAGTGGGGTAGACCTGCCCAACAGCCAGCTTCCCTCAGTCTGCAGCAAGTATCAGGTGTTTCAACAGAGAGTACAGTTGTTAATGCTGGTACATGACATTTCTTAAGGAGAATTTTCCTTGCTGGGAAGACTTGCTCACGAATTTTTGTTCACGTTTACTTATGCATCTTGAAACACTGAATAATTGCTTTTCCATCTGTGTACTTGTGTACATAAATATATGCATATATAAATATACACACTCATAAGTATACATACTGTGCACATATTTCTGTGCATAAACAAATGTATGTTAATAACTTTTGGGGGTAGAGGTTATTCTTTTGGAGTTTTTTTCTCTTTCTGATTCTCCCTCAGTAGCAGAGTTAAGTTATAGTTCGTATTGTTGCCTTGGCATTTAATGCTGCCCCTCAAAGGTCCATGTCCTCTTTTCATCAGTCCTGCTGCATGGCAGCAGAGCTGCCAACAGTGCTCGTAGCACTGAGTAGTAACTAGAATCCTGCAGGCTGAGGTACTCTCACCTCAGTCTTTGCCTGCATGCTCCATTTAAATCCAACTCATGCTGTCCCACCGTGAATCAGGCACCACTAAAATTAAGAGATACATTCAGTTTTAAGTGAGAACAAATGAAATACATTTTCTAAAGAAAAGCAGGAACAGCCTCTGTGGCATTTCTTTAAATTGACTAATATGTTGATCTTAGAGAAATTGAGAGCCATCTTTCATGTTTTCATTATTAAGCCAGGTGAAATGAAAACCAAATCTCACTTCTAAATGCCACCTCTGGGAATTTCACTGGGCTGTTTCTATTTTAAAGTAACCTACATGGTTTCTTCTGTAGTTAAAGCATATTGTTGAAAATGTAAAAATTGTAGTTTTCTTTTTAGCTTTAGACACCATCTAGTTGCCTTGTTTTTTTCCCAGAGCTCATACAAAGATCACTTTGTAATTCTAACTAGCTGAGATTAACTAATTTTGTAAGTAATAGTTGCTTTGGATCTATCTTCACGAATCAGAAATCACAGTCTGAACTTGATAATAAAGCACCAGTTATCAGAGTACTGCATCTAAGCCCATAGCATAAACCTAAGTTCTTTTTCATTTCAGTGTATGCTTTTAAGTGACTTTACCAGTGACGAAATAAAATGTAGGCATTAAAAGGTAGTTTTTGCCATACCAGGCCGTTCTTGGCGATCCAGGGGAAATGTCTTTCATTCATAGCTTTTGTTCACTATCTGCATAAAAGCAAGTGTATATCCCTATAGCTTTAAAATATAGACCAAGACTATGCCGTTGTCACTTCTTTTGTAAGGGCCACAGGCTCATTGATGCTGTCACTCCATGTGTATCTCTGAGTTTAAGGATGAAATCCTTGGAGGTGTGCTTAGCTTTGCATTAGTCTTACTCACCAAACAAAATTCACAATGCTCAGGTGAGGTATATGGGGTTGTTTTCTTTCCTTCTTTCAAAAAGGTAGAATTGGGATAAGGTGGAAGGTAAGGGGAAAGTCATGTTACATTCCCCTGAGGTGGTTTGCAGTGTGAAGTTCCTATAGATTTAGGGACAGCTGTGGAGCTGCCTCTGTGAAGTCAGGACCTCGTTGCAGCCACAGGATGGCCCAGGTGCCCCTCATGGCAAGGGGACCAGGTGTCTCCCTGTGTTCACTCAAGACAGGAAATAGAAGATTCGGGTTGACGTTGCATGAAATAGGTCTGGGATGGGCGTTATTCTCTTGTTTTTGTTTAATATTCTCTGGTAGATACATAATAAATGTATGTATTTATGGGACGGGGATATGTTCCAGACACAAAGAACATACAGCACCTTATCAGGGAGTTTGCCCTGACTGAGTAGTAGCAGTTCCAGCCACTCCCCACATCCACACCTTTCCATCCTTTGGCATCTGTAGCTTTCTGTTCCTTGCTTATTCTTTCTGCCCCTAGCACGCTGACTACCTGTCTGCTTCAAAGGACAGCGTCAATGAGTTTAACATGAACATGGCCTCTGTACACACCCACACCCACACCATGACCACAGCACCTGCACTTAGCACTGCATACAGCATGCACCTCTGGTCCCAGCACCCTTCCCAGGTACTGGGCATTCTCCACCTGAAACTTGGTAAACAGAGAAGGGACCCTGTGAACCTCACCCCTGTGGAGAGCTACCTTTTATCTGGAGTTTCTGCTCAATCTCAGTCCTCGTCTTTGGAGCTAAGAGCAGCCTGCCACTATGTTGCATATGACTCTACTCTATTAGCCATAGAAATCAACTAATGTGTCCACAGGTATTGGATCGTATATGATACTCTGAAACATACATAGAATTCTGAGAGCTATAAAGTACCAATTAAGCATTTGCTTTACTTAATGCTCTAACCCCTCCTGAGTGTGCTCCTGTATGCTATCATTTTTAACATTCAAAGTAGCTGAGAAAAGTAGTTATTACCCTTGACTGCTGAGAGAAACAGGTCACCACTGTGCAATAGATAAACGCAGAACCAGTATTAGAATCCATTTACTCATAAGTTCCCTGATCTCCTGATACAGAACTATGTACCCATTAAAATATATCTTAATGTTTGTATGTAACTACCTGCCCCCACATCCCACACACAGCTTTGAAACCCTTGTATGAAAAAATAACCAAATTTGCATGCATCAGAACTTTAAATTCTGTGAATACAATCATGGTATCTGAGAAATTGTTAGCCTAGTAAAAGTGGAGTCTGAGTGCCTGTCTTGTGTTTATGTAGCATTATTTACTGGTAACCCATCTAGGAAGAGGCGGGGTAGGTCATATTTTGCAGAAGTAAAGCTAGATTTCAGTATCTTTCCTCTTCCATCCATCCATACATTTGACTACCTATCCTTATAATATGGCATTGTTTACAAAAAGTCCCAGAGCAAGTATCAAGGGATCTCAGTCCTGATGCCCCGGTGACATGGTGTAATTTTGGTTACATTACCGTACCTTTGTGAATTTGCCTTTTTTTATTTATAAAATGAGGTGCTGAGATGTTTTCTGCTGTTTGAACTTTGTCCTGCGTGATCCAAGTTCCTACATGCTGTTCTAACTCTAACTCCTTTATAGCCTTCCTCACCCACTCTGAAGCTGGAGGCCTGGAGATGGGACTGGCAGTAGCGTGTTTAAAATCAACCTGATGTGGACTCTGTTTGCAGGTTTCATGTGGGATTGCCTTTACTGTTTAATTCCACTAAGTTGCATTTTTGTTAGCTTAATAGGCTAATATTTTTTGAACTTGTAAGATTGAGTATATGGAATAAAATCAATAATTCTGATAATTATTTGATGGGGGTGGAGAGATTTGATAGGAAACTATTTTAAAAATTCCAGGCCAATATTGATTTAAATTAGTGACTTGAAAATTTAGAATATTTTAGTTTGAGAGACTTTTTTTCTTCTTGGTTTATTCTATAGCTTAGATTAAAAATTGTTGCCCCAGCATTTTAGATAACGTTCAACAGGTGATTTTATTTAATGCATTTTAGAAAAAACCAATAATTTAGAATCAGAGCATTCTGGGTGTCCCTGAATAGAGTGTTCTCAAGCTTTATTACTGCAGTTTAGCATTTTTACCTGGGATGTTTTGCTTCTAAAGGACAAGCTCTCTATCTTGAAATTACTTGAACCCACCTTTATATATTTCTGTATTCACAGAATGTATATTTATATCATTCATATGTTCAAGAATAGCTCTAGAAATAAGCCTTGCATTTGCGGAGTGTGGTACAACAGTGGTCCTCATATCCAATTACACAACAAAATTTAATTTTTAAGACATAGCAGAGATGGCATTAATGAGCTTCCCTTCCACACACAGAGTGGAAAACCACAGGTTCCAGCAAGAAGGCCATGTTTTGCATCACCTGTCATTCGGAAGGTACTGCACATATTCTTGCTGATCCTCTCTTTTACAGCGTAGGAAACTGAGGCTCTGAGACGTTAGTTGAGTATCCAAGGGCACATCCCAGACAGTGCTTTGTCTGTTCAGTTAGTTTCTGGATGTCCCACTTTTACATCAAGCTGGGCAAGCAAAAGTCACATGCAGCATTGTGACTGTGGTGCTTGTCCTGTTTAAAATTACCAAGAAAGACAAACCTGAAAACATAGTATCCCACGCCATTCATGCCACAAAGAGGCAGCTAAGTGGATCCTCTCTTCATTTAAGACACCTGAGAGCCCAGAGGTCTTAAGCATCCTATTAAATACACACCACTAATTGTAACATACGCCACCTATAGATAAATAAAATATCAAGTAATTTTACTACATAATCAGCTCCTTGTCTCTTTCTCTCTTGGCCCCCAAATTCATCGTCACTTTCCCTCGGAGGTAAGAAGAGTGTTGGCCCTGTGGTACATGATTGCATTATCTCTCACCTACCTGAGAAGCCCCCCACCATCCACAGAATAGGCTTGAAGAGGAGAACTTTCTCCAAAACAATGCTCTTACCACCTCAGAGCAGCACCTGTTAGCATGTGAGCTTGAGCTTAGCTTGGTTATAAAATTAGCTAGTCATAATTGAGGCAGCAAGGAAACAGAAGTTTTGTCACGGGACCATGGCAGGAAGGATGCAGATAAGAAGTGGACGGCCAGAGCAGGGACCAGCTGCCTGACACTGCCAGCTAGAGGAAGATTGCTGGATGCTGCCTTCATATTTTCATTGACCTCTGTCACCTGTGCCTTTTAACTGGACATTTTCACCTAGGAAGATACAATATGATATTCTCGTATGTCCTTTTTTTTAATTAGAAGGATGACAGATTGTTAAAAGCTGGCTCCTGTTCCTTGTTTCACCTAGTATCTGACCTGCAGTGCCTAGAGGTACTGCAGGTGGGTTGTCAGATTACAAGTTACTCATTGCCTATGAATGCCTCCGTGAGTAGCCTAAGTCATGTGGCAGGTAACATTCTCCTAAGAAATGATTTTGGCATCACAAACTGTCAGCAGTGTCAGATGAGGAAAGCAACCCAGAGAGCAGGAGAAGCACAGGGCTGTCTGACAATCTGTACCTACATACTAACTTTAAGTAGGCCACCTAACTCTGTTTCTTCATTGCCATACTTTGGTTCCCAAATGTCCTCCCAAAGGCCTTGTTTTAAAAGCTTTGTCACCAGCTCGTGAGCCTGTCGTGATGAGGGATAATCTTGAGAATGTAGGACCTAGTGGGAAGTGGTTAAGTCACTGGGGTTGGGGCAGGGGGTGGTGGGGTTGAAGAGTCTGAGACCCTAGCCCCTTCTATGGTACCAATAATTGAACATAGCGTCTTCACACTAAGTTAAATCTCCAGGGGTTTTTTTGTTCTTTTTTTTTGAGCAGGCTGTGTCTAAATTGTCCAATCTTGGCACAAATTTGTGATCTCCCACTTTAGCCTGTCAGAGTACTAGGAATACACATGTACCACCATGTCTCACTCAGCCCCTCCCGTACTCCCTTTCTGAGAGCTGCCGCGAGGGAAGCAGCCTCCTCTGTCACACACTTCCACCGTCATGTACTATGCTACCACAAGGCCAGTGACTATGGAATAAACCCGATGAAACTATAAGCCAAAACAAATCTTTCCTCCTTTTGGTTGATTTTCTTGGATATTTTGTTTACAGTGATGAAAAGCTAACATACCTATGAAATGAGGTTTAGCTAGAGATTTATTTTTGAGATTCTTTCCAATTTCATAAGTAGTGGATCTAGTGGTTTATGCATGAAATACACATGTACCCATGGTCTATGTTCTGAGGGCTACTGTAGATGCTATGAACAATTGAGCTGTGAATTACACAAAGATTTTGCCCTCCTGGAGCCGGTCATCCAGCCAGGGAGATGAAGCAGAGACACAGAGAGTTCTCCCAGAAATTGAAAAGTGAAAAATGCCAGTTGAGAGGGACATTAAGAAATAAACCTCTGTTAGATATCTCTCTGTAGCCTAAGAACTCTTCTTGATAATTTGTGCATACATAACTTAACTATCACAGTACTCCTGGGAGATGAATGTTGTCCCATCTTATAGGTAAGGAATCAAACATTCAGAGAATAAATAGTATTCTCCTAGTCATGTGCTGTGAATTGAAACGTGATTTGGAAACAAACCTTCTAATTTCAAATTTTATTCTTTTTCTCTCAGATCTTGCTGCCTCCTGATAAAATGTGCAGAGAATTGATAAGAGATAATAGTATACCATTTGAGGCAAGAAAAGCGTATTTTCATAGGGGAGCCATGTGTGCCAAGACCTAAAATTGGGTGGAATTGGTATGTGTGAGCTGCAGAGGATAATTTCACGAAGTCCTTATAGAGAGAGGGCAATGGATGGTAGGAGCCCAGGCATTGTTGTATGTTCTCAGCTCTGAGCACCACCTGGGCAGGAGTGGTGGTAAACCACAAGAAAATGTAGGTGGGTCAGGTGGAGATTTCAGAAGTTATTTAAAGGACATTCTAGAACCACTGAAGATTTATGTTAAGAGGTTGAATAAGGAATAAGTAGAGGGCATATTTAGCCATGAATTGTGAATGCTAGCATAGGGAAAAGTTGATTGAATGGGTTGACGAGGGGTTGTGTTTAAGGTGGAAACTAAAGAGGGAGAAGAAACATGGAAGGTAAATTTGTATTGTTCTTTTAAAGACATAGTCAGAAAACCAGACCCAAGCCCACGGGCAGAACTAAGAGACACGATGAGGACGCCGGTTTTGTTGAATGTGAGATGTAAGAGTTTGCTTCAGCTGTAATCCTAGATCTAAAGAAAGTCCCAGCCCCTGTGCATATGGGCTTATGGCTTTGTAGGGAGACCTGAATGCTAGGTGAAGAGGTGACTTAATAAATGTCTAGTAGTCTGCTGTTCCCAGAGCACATGCACATTAGGATCTCTTATGCTTTGTGAGATGGCCAAAGAAAGAAACCACAAGAAAAAGAATAATAGCTCTAATAACTAACAACTAGTGAGTGCCTGCTGCAGGCCAGGTGCTAGATGTAGGAGTTGACATGCCTCAGACCTCATACTAATTGGCTTGTGTTACTGTTAACCTCCATTCTAGATAGGAAGTGCCAACACAAACATAAATAACTTAACCAAAGTCACACAGCTAGAAAATGACAGAGCTGGGACTTGAAGCCAGATCCCTGACCTGGTTAAACAGAAGGAAGTGAGATCCCACAATAAAAGAAAGTCACATTCCGCAGGAAGAAAGAACTACAAAGAGCAATGGTGATATTTCCATTTCTAGTTTAGCTTCTAAGATTTTGAGAAAAAAGAGTGAGAATTCAGGTTTTTTTAGATGACATGTGCCTCATTCACTGTTGTTAATAACCAGTTGCCTTCTACAAAGCTTACATATTGAGATTTTATGGAACAGATGGGCTATGGTATATCAAGTGTTTCTTAATATCCTTTTTTCATTGCCCTTTATCACATTTACCTAGAGTTTTTTGACGTTATTTTTAAGAGATGAATCTTTTACTAGTAGGAATTACTCATACAGAAGTGACAAACTTAACACTGTGGTAAGCTAGGAAGATCACATATCCTTGGAATAACTTATACATACCTATTTCATGTGTGTGTGTTCATGTTTATGTATGTACATGTGTGTACAAGTGTTTTTTAATGGGATTTTGGGCCTTATTTTTACATATGTAAATGTGTATGCTACATAAAATTGTTCCAGACATACCAACATATTTAGATTAACTTTTCCCACAAGTTTAGTATAATTTGGAGAATGTCTCTCAAGAAAAGCAAGTCAGACCAGTAGTTTGAGCTGTGTCTTTAAAAGCAAACATCTAAGGAGGTTTAATCCCAGTGCACATCCTGCTGTCTGATCTTGGATGTCACTGAGAGTCTCACAAACCTCAGTTTGGGTGTCTGATTTAATGAGCCCAACATCATCCTTGATACCTGTGTCCTTAGGAGGAATTAACGAGCTGGGCATGTGAACTGCTCTCAGAGTGTCTGATTGAAAGCCACTCGCAGAAAGTCTTACCGTTGTAGGCCTCCTCGTTATTGTGCTTTTTCTGCAGATCATGCTTTCCTGCAGGTCCTCATCCTATTAGTATCGCCGCTTGAGCACCAGTTTTGCTTATATTTTTGAAAACTTGAAAATATCACATATTAACGGAAATTTGTTGAATTATTAATGAGTACTCAGAACTGTAACTTCAACCGAGAGCTAAATTGGCTAAATAGTAAAATAGTACTTACCCAATCATTTATCTGAAATATGGTGTAATATTCCAACTCTAAAAGTACAATAGATAATGGGAAATTGTAGGTTTAAAGTACAGTTCTGAAATTCCACGTAAGCATTTTTTCAAAAAAATGAAAGTTTATTAAAGGAGCTATTCTAAATGGTCAAGCAATGAAAACTTAAGTTCTGAAAAAATAATCTAAAATGCACATTTAGTTTTATACTCTGTTGTACATTATATGGTCTTACATATATATGTAATTAGCTATTTCATTATTTATCTTTCCTATTAATATAAATGGAAAATGATTTCAAGTAAAAGGCAATCCTCTTCAAGTATTAACATAGACATAATTTGGGGAAAGTTGACTTGTTAGTTGCTGTAAAGTGTGCATGATGTCTGTGTACATGTGTTACCTCACTGGACAAAAGTTATTACCCACATCTAATCTGAAATGTTTTCTTTAGTAAGAAAAAAACCTTTCATAACTTTTTTTGTTTTTTTCCTCATCCATATTTTGTTGTTAAGGATATTTAGAAGACACGGCCTTTTTTGAGGCCTTAGTTCAAATGTAGGCCCAGGTGAGGATTAAAATCTAGAAATTTAACAGTTCCCACACAGTGTCATAGAGCCATACCCCTGTTAAACTGCATGTATCGGCTGCTTTGGGACTCATAAAGGCCCTTCTGCTCCTTCAGGTTTTTAAGTTTTCATTAAATGTTGAAGCACTAAATGGTGAACATTGCAGACTGGGTCCCTGCTCCCAGGAGCTCACAGTCTGAGGAAACAGACATTAAAAGCACACAGGTGGCTATATAATAATCAGGCATAAATGCTAGTAAGGAGGGGTGCCTGGGAAAGAGGCAGATGTAAAGACAAGGGTGTCTTCTTTAAGCAGGTAGCATGGGTCTGGGACCTGGCAAGTCTAGAAGTGTGTGAAGTGGGGAGTGGAAAGAGTGAGTGTCCTGATAAGAGACAGGCTATGGGAGGATTCTGAGTGCTGAAGCACATGATCCCTTCCAAAAAGACATAGTTTTCCTGCTGCATGTGGCAGGGAAGTCTCACAGCAGCCTTGCCTGCCAACTAATTTACAAAAGAGGAGTGATCAATAATCTTTCTGCAGTGCAGCTGTTAATGAGGCCTCATGCTTCCAGGAAAATTAGGTTTGACAGTATGCCACACTGTGACTTCCTAGGAAAAATAAAAAAGGAAGGTGAGGTGAGGTGGAAGGCCCTAGTATCCCCAGTTGATGACATTCAACATGGCACCCTAACACAGAGGTAGGCTTGGGGGAAAAAGTACAAGGCAAACTTTTCAACATTACATGGTTTTTTGATTGAGAATTTTTCTGTTTCCTGTCTTCCTTCAAAGACTTAAGGGAATGCATTCATAAAGCAAATAATCATATGAGCCTATATAAAACGTGGTTAAGTAAATCCCAGGATATATTTTGCTTAACCTGGGCAATTTATTTTCTAAATGCTAGTGACCCACTGTTTCAGCCATAATTTCACATTGATTCTCAGCAAAAGAGGACAAGCTAGTAACAGCTTTTTAGATGAAGACTTAAAAGTCATTGTTCTTGGAAGCCTAATTAGGTATTTTAACTTATCCAGAATTCGAGCTAAAATGTTAAGGCGTCAATGACTTAAGCTATACCATGACCACATATAAGCGGTGTTTGCACTCGTTAACTTAAAGAAAAGGAAAGGCCTACACATGCTTGTTTAGTTAGGGCAATAAAATGAGTTCATAAACAACATAAAAATATATTTTCAAATTGCTGAAAAGAATGTTTTAACTCAAAAGAAATATCACAACAAAGCTGATTATCTGTCTCCTAATTAGCATAATTAAAATATAAAATCCCACATCTACTCAAGTAACTCCAGTGATCATGGCTTCCCATTGACCATCGGGATTTTTGTCTCCTGATTAGGAAAACTTACTGCCTTTGGGAAGACAAATAATAGCAAAAACATTCTTTTCATCTTCACACTATGCTCTCACATGTTCTTCTGCTCTTCCTTAAGTTGCTCCAAAATGGCCGTGTTGAGTGTCCCCTCTCCGCCTCCCCTCTCTC
Organism: Ctenodactylus gundi; assembly: GCA_004027205.1. Taxonomy (NCBI): domain Eukaryota; kingdom Metazoa; phylum Chordata; class Mammalia; order Rodentia; family Ctenodactylidae; genus Ctenodactylus; species Ctenodactylus gundi. The sequence continues at coordinate 78,626 of PVKB01003234.1, read as the reverse complement.
AAATCCTTGATGTAAGAATGTTAAGATTTACTTTATATAGCAAGCCCTATGCAGTTCATTTAGTCACCCAGAAATCTCCTGTTAAATTTGGCAATGACTAATGACTTTTGGTTTTTTGATTAAAAAACAACAAAAAAAGAAAGTCCCTGACTTGAGTCTTCCTTTTTTTCTTATGATTTTATTTTTTAAATGACATCCTAATGGCTCTTGTTTGTGGGTACAATATGACATTTCAGTACTTGTGTATTATGTATAGTTTATAGATCATATTTTCTCCCCACTGGTCACATTGGCAAAGTTGTGTTGTATGATTGAATCTTCTAAGCCAGTCAGTGGGCAGACAGATTAAAGTCTTCCCGGTTGCCTTGGACCAATTAAGACTGATGCCCATGGAGCTACTGAGAGATGGCCCTTTTCTAGGCATAGTGGGGCCGAACAAGCTCGCACTTCGTTGGCAATTCAGAGGGTAAAGAGCAGCCATGGGATGGGCCACTGACTCCATCAGCGATGGTGGATCCACTACAAAGTGCCTAGGACCCGCCCTCAATCAGTACTGCAGGTGTTGCCTTACGATATTCATAAAGTCAGCATTTGTGTTTGAATCCAGCTCTCTAACCCTGGACAAGTTCCCATGTTTAGCTTCTCTACATTCCCGTTTTCTCACTACTAAATAATTAAGATTTAAATAAGAGTAATTAAATTTCTCTCAGAAGACGACATGATATGTAAAATGAAGACAAGTACCTGGCACAGGCCTATTTGCCATTCCCAGTAGGGTGTAAATCTTAAGGCTAGGACATCAGTAGGGACCTGTCCGCCCTTTACCCAGTTCATCACATTCACAGGCATTTCTTGTCCCTGGGACTGAAGAGGGGATGGATGCTACTATACTGACACTAAGCTTACAGGCTGTGGGTGTGTGGGTGAGACACCCTGCCTCTAGCAACTTGCAGTCTAATGAAGCAGGCAAGACTGCACACATTATAACCACCATATGCAGTGAGAGGAGATTAAAATATTTAAAGCAGTGAAGTGATAAAATATAAAATGTATGTGCTAGAGGAATTGCAGCAATGAGAAGGAGCAAAAGTAGAGAGTTGATAATTGGAGGAACAGTGTCTAGGTCGAGAACCTAATTTGAACAAGATCATTTGAAAGCAGACGGAAGGGAGTAGTGGTGGGAATGGAAGGGATGTGTGAACTCCAGAAGTAATTTGCAGGTTGGGTGTGCTGGCTTTGAGGTCAAGAGGTAGGTCTGCACTAGTAAAGTAGATTTAGTAGTATTGTTATAGCCTTAGCAATAAAGCCACGGCTTTAAATGAGACCACAAGAAGTAGGTATTTATTAAAGGCATGGGTGATCTCCTGATGTTTTATACCCTATCTTTTCAATATGCATAAAGAATGAAGAAGTTATTTTTCTACTCCTTGACAACCATCTTCTTCCTCCCCTCTCCGTAATAGTTAGGGTCCTGTTACTTTCTCTTTAAAGGAAGGGTTGGGAGTTTTTTTGTTTTGTTTTGTTTTGTTTTGTCTTTTCTGCTTTGTAGACAGATAGGAGGACCTACGCTGTCTTAGAGAAGTATCACAGCTGTCATCCTCACTTGTTTCAGTGATGAAGAGAGTTGACTTAGAAGTGAAACAAACAGACTTAGTTCTCACTGCATTTCAGTCCTGGCTCCACTACATATTAGCTATGTGAAATTAGTCTTGTTTCCTAGTGTTTTTTAAACCTATTCTCTCCTGAAAAGACTAGAAACACCTACTTTATGGAAGGTTGCTTAGTATACATGAGACAGTGCACTTACATTCTTTGACATTCCACCTTATCCAGAGGAAATGGTCAGTAGATGTGAGGTTTTATTTCTGCATGCCATAACTGTTTTCTTCCCCTTGGTCCAATAGAGAAACAAAAACAAAAAAAAAAAATCACATTATAAGAAGGAGCAGGAAAGGCTTACCTCATCCTTCAACTAATATAATAGAATGCCAACATATATTTTATAATGGATCAGTGTTCTCCACAGAGTTGCGCCCAGCTGGGTGACAGAATCTATCTCTCAGCCTCTCAGACATATTTTCCCTGAATAGTACTTCCTGTCTGGGGGCCTCCCTAATCAAACTGAGTTACATGCTGGACTTAGGCTAGAACATCTATAGCCTGTACCTGTTTACTGTGAAACTTCAGAACAATCCACCATCAGACTAAAGAGGGCCTGAGCAGTCATCCCACACGGCAGTGCTGAGACACGGGCAGGAGAAGCTGCAGAGGCTTGGCAGGGAAGGCCCGTTGCCACAGAACCAGCTCCCAGGCTCACACCTGCTCCTGCATGCATATCATTCAAGGACAGTGTTGCTCAGAGCACAGACAAGATTTGCCAGCTCCTAGCACCACGGGTGACTGGGATCTTCTAGAAAAGCAGGAAGGGAAAAGTCTATGATTTTTCTTTTTATCGCATTTGAGAATTTCACTCGGCATATTTCTTACGAATAGGCTATTTCTTTCCTTATCCAAACTGAGGTAAGCCCTCTGTCCCGCAGGACCAGCCTGTGTCTTCATATGGGAGCAAGGCATGGCCATAAGAAAGAAATCCAGGAAACAGAACTCAGATCCTGGGGAAGCCTCTTGGATAGCCTGGCCTTGAGGAAGCCATCCGACAGATCCTTGCTTTTCCTCACACATACTTGGTAACCGTTCTGACAATATGGCCACATCAAATCTTTCTCACCCCCTGTAAGCATTTCTTTTTCTGTGGTATGAAGCAGCTCTTCAGGGAAGAAAGCAATTTGATGTCAGGGGCTCCTTTGAGCCTTGGGAATTAGACCTCAGACGCTTGGAATTGGAGCTCAGCTGCTGGAGGAAAATACACTGTGAATGTTTTATTCAGTAATGCGTATATAATATTGAGCAGAATCCAAATACATAAATCACTTATACAATAGCTGTTAAGAGCTAACTTCCAGCATTTCAGACCCTTCTGCCAGTATTGCCTGCGAAGTCCGCTACTGCCATCTTCTGGCCAAATGCTTCATTATGCCTGTAAATCCTAGGTCACTTTTTTTTTTTTTTTTTTTTTTTTTTTTTTTTTTTTGGTCCTGTGTCCCCAGCCTCTTTACAGTTCTTTGGCATTCATGTTTTTCTAAGGAATAATTTGCCTTCACCGAAACAGAACTGTCTAGTGTTTTTGAGGATTAAAGAGGAGACTCTTAGCAACATGTTCATGTTCTAGATCAGAGAAAACAGGATAGAAAGAGATGACAAAGCCAGTTTTCTTTTCTCTTGTGTTTATACTAGTTCTGTGTTCTCAGGACCTCTGAATATAGGCCTCATGCCAGGCTGTATCTCAAAGCCAAGTGCTCAGTTCTCAGTTTTCTCAATTTTACTTTATAAAAATCGTCTTATTGTAACTGTCAGTGACTTTGTATGATCACCAATGTACAACATCAAAGGGATAAGAATTATTAATACCACAAGTTAATCTACTGATAAACAGGCATGGGCTCATAAAATTATGGGCCTGAGGACACTCTCCAGGGTCAGAAACTTACCATACAAGTCTCTATTGGTCACTAGAGCCAGCAGGGAAACTTGAGTTAAGAACAGCTATCACACCTAGAAGACAGTAGCTTGTTGACAAGTCATTAGACTGCTCAAACTGAAGATCTGCCTGTGGCATTCTTCCTGGCCTCTTCAGTATGCCCACAGGCCTGAGAATGCTAAAATGTCGCTTGAGGCCTTGAGCCTTCTGGAGTGAATCTTCAGCATCTCTCTCAAGCCATTGTGAACATAAAGTGGCATGGTAGCGGTTTCACCAGCGTTAAAGCAGGCCACACAGCATCCTAGCTCCTTGAAGGTTTGTGAGTGCTGAGTGGAGAATATCCAAAGTGCAGTTGCCTGATGAGTCAGGGCACAGCCAGAACTCATGAGTACTGATGAGAATGTGGGACACATTGCCTGCTGCTGTGATATGGCCTTCTGTGGGACTCCTGGAAGGCATGCAGGCTTGGGGACCATGACGGGAGATGACGTGGCTTTTTTTAGTCTAAGTCATTCCAAAAACTGAAGTTAAGTGACATAGTTGCTAAGGTATACCTGGCTCTTCAAATCTGGGCGTGGCTTAGGGGAGAAGTTAGCATGATTTCCTCTAATGCGAAGATAAATTTAAAGGAGGAGGTGAATCATGTTTCAGATTTAAAGGGAGAAGGTGAAAAGCAGATGGCCTCCTCTATAACCTGTAGAAGGGTAGGTGGAATGAAAATGAATATTTAACAAACTGTAAACCAGAGGACCCATGTGTCCATTGCTGCTGCTCAGTAAATTATCTCCCAAAACTTAATGAATCTAAACAACAGTCTTCCTTTAGTACTGTACTCTACATCTGTAAGTCAGGGATTCAGACAGTCACAGTGAGGATCCTTGGTATTGCTCCTCAGTGACATAAATCTTAGTCAAAAGACCCAAAAACTACAGCTACAGGGAGCATTTGATGGACTGTTTGTGGCCATCAGATGGGTTTTGAAGATTGACCCAGTAGGCCAGTGGGTAGCTTTAAGTTTTGGTTCCCTCCAGTGTGCAGTTTAACCTGCTGCTTATCTGTTCCTGATCTTTTTCTCCTTTGTAAGGAGTGTGGCTTGTTGGTAGAGCACATGCCTACCATACACAAGGCCCTGGGTTCCATTCCCAGCGCCAAAAAAAAAAAAAAAAGAACTTAATAATTGGCCTTCTTTTTAACAAAATGATACTTATGCCCCAATGGTAATAAGTTTGTGGGTAAGGATTGGTAAAATTGTGAAAAATTCAGAAAAGCCTTCATCAAATTTGAGTTCCTCTCCTACCTTGAGAATCCTGACTTAGAATCCATGAGCACTGGAACTTTAGGCATGATCCTTAGTTTTTTTTGAGTTTCAGTTACCTGGCTCTTTAAATTACTTTCTAAATTACCAGTAAAACTTTTTCCAGCCCGCAAAAGTCAGATGTTTGTATTTATTTTGACATAATGAGGTTCCCTTATCCACATTAATATTGTTCTGCTCCTGAGCATACCTGAAACTGCGGAAGATATCTCTTGTTGACAAGTGCCTGCCAAAGCTATTTGAGATGCTTTTCTTTCTGTAGAACAGCAAGCATAAAGTAGCTTTTGCTATCAAAAGAAGCCTTAGAAATCATCCCATTCCCCATTTTATAGAAGAGAAACCTGAGGCAGAAGCCAAGCAACTTGCCCAGACAAGCAGGTGGAAGTAAATCGGATAAAATCCACTACCTATAGCAGGATACTTCTCTGTTTGTGAGACATCATCATTTTAACAGAGAGTGTGGAAGCGGGAGGACCCTGAGTCCCATCTTTCTGTATTTTACAGCCATAAAGCCCAGGCTTTCAGACATGAGAACTCTAGATTAAGGAACTGAAAGTCAAACAAAATTGTAACCAAAAGTAACCATGATCACACGTGGAGATTCTTTACATGATTTCTGTGGTGAGAAACAGTGTATGAATGAGCCCTTGTAGTAATTTTTGTTTTGAAACACGCAGGTTGACTTTGTAATCTACTAGATTAATTGTACAGAAGTGGAAGGTAAGATGAGCAGTCCAGAGAGACTCCTGCAATCTCATGTTTATTGAAATACTGTTCACAATAGCCAAGATTTGGAATAAAGCGCAGTATCCATCAACAGATGAATGGATAAAGTATATACGTAAAGTATACGTATAGTATACGTACACCAGAGACTGTAATATCTACTTCCCTGAAACTGCTAATAAAAGCAGTATTCAGTTACATATGTGATGTTTCTAAGATAAAAGGCTAAATTACAGTAGGTACTCAATGAGCATTAGTGGAACTCTTTATGAAATTAAACTCTCAGCATTTATGTGTAGCAGCCATATTGAAGTCCTGTGAATACTTGAAAGTCTATTTCTTTAAGACTTTTAAGAACTAATACGATTATGGAAAGCAAAATTTGTTCATCTGAAGTATTAATCTCATTTCTGGCTCTTAACTCCTTCTAAACATGTCTAGTACTTAACTTCTGTTTGAAATCCCAAAGAATTCTTTCTTTCTGTTGACTCTTCTAACTTTTATTTACTTTCTTTCTTCTTACCTCCAATGCCCTAGTCCATATCTGGCTCCAGGTTTGTTATATATCTTGATTCTTGGGTTTTCAGTGTTAGAGTTGAATGGCATGTTAGAGATGTTAGAGTTCCTTATGTAATTAAAGGCTAGCATAGTATACTGTATAAGGTTTTTATTTGACAGTATACAGACCATCAAGTTTAAGACCTTATTCTTACTGGCTGTTGATTTTTAATTTTGTAGGTGAGGAAAACTATTTTACTATCTTTTTTCTCTATATAATAATATGCAATGAAGTATTGTTTGCAAGAAGGAATAAAGTACTGCTGTGTGCTGCAATTCAGATGACTCTGAAAAACATGACGCTGTTTGAAAGAAGCCAGGCACAAGGGACCACATACTGTATGGTTTCACTTTATGAACAGAAGAGGAAATCCAGAGTCAGAAAGTAGACTAGTGACCAGGAGAGATAAGATGTCTAAGTAATGTTGTATTAGTCACATTTTATATAACAAATACCGAAGGCAGACTACGTCATTGAAAAATAAAACGAAATAAAACCCTATTTTGGCTAAGAATTCTGGAGGTACAAGGTCCAGACCCCATGGGACAGGCTTTGATGATATTCTCCCGCTCAACATTTTTACCTTTTGTGCTGCAGCTCATCGCCGCAGGAGCGTGGATCTCTGCTGGATTTCTCCCTCTCCCTATGAAGCTACTAGGATTCAGTAATGAAACTGTACCCTAATGACCTGATCAGATCACTTCCCAAAAACCCCTCTTTTAACACCGCACTCATACGGTTTCGCCCTCCTGATACAATTAACATAAGACTAAATTTCTGCGTGAGTTTGGAAGAACAAACCCTTTTCAATCCATAAGAAGTGATAACTAATGACTCAGGTGATTCTTTGGGGAATAATGAAAATTCTCTAAAACTTAATGTGGTGATACATGCACACAGGTGAATATTCTAAAAACCATTGACATCTACAATTCAGTTCAGTACAGTTCATTTCCAAACCATTGAATGGACAGAACAAACACCAGGAAGAGACCAAAGTTCTTCCCCATGCAGAGCCCTCTGCAGCGAGTAGTGGACAGTCCGCCCCATGTTCCTATAGGCAGTGTCCCTTGGGGCAATCTAGCATGTCCCTAGGAGAGGCTGTGGTCAGGACCTGTCGGATCCTCCTGTAAGTGTCACTTTAATAACCAACACCTAGAACTATTGAAATGCAAGTAACCTGTACAATAGCAGCTACTCATTGAATATTGTAGGCCAGGCACTTTAGTAAGATGTTAATATGAACACTGTCTTAATACTTTTCCATTGCTGTGACTCAGTACCTGACATCCACAAATTTAGGGGAGGAAAGGTTTATTTTAGCTCACAGTTTCAGAAGATCACAGTCCATTCAGGGGTATCCAGCAGCAATGGAAGTTCATGGCAGAGACAGAAACAGAGGTGGAGGCAGCTTCTTACAACATCATAAACAGAAAGGCAAGTTGAGACTAGTTGAAACTAGCCCAAGTCCTAGTCCCCAAGGAAGGCAGGATGCAGCTTATATATCCTTCCAGGTCTCCACCCAGTGATTAGCCCCTCTTGCATGCAGTTGTGGAAGGTGTGGCCACTATACACCTTTAATACTAACTTACCACGCCTTTAATCCACATGCCTTTAATTCTAACTTACACGCCTTTAATAACTAAACTGTAATCCATCCCTCCAGACTAGGCCACAGTCTACCAACAGCACATGGTTCCATCGACAATCCATAACCTTAAAATACATGAGACTTTTGGGGGACACTTAAGATCCAAACCACCATAAACACCATCTGACTTATAAGATTGATACTAGCCCGTTCTCTGGGTTAGCAAAAGAAGGCTTCAGGGTTAGGTGATATTCCCAAAGTTTTAGAGCCAGTGTTTGACAGAGAAGGCATTATCATCAGCTTTCGTAACCCAGACTTTTAGTTACTAGATGATCCAACCTTCTCCTTCTACACAGCCCAATTCCATCCTAGAAGGCAGCAGGAAATTGTGAGCAAGTTATTATTTACAAGAGTATTTACTTGCTTTAAAAGTATACAGTAGAATTACCATATGATCCAACAATCCATTTTCAGGTTTATGGTCCAGGGAATTGAAAATTAGGGACATCAGTGGTATAGCAGCATTATTCACACTAACCAAAAAGTATCCAGCAACAGAAGAATGTTTTTTTTAATGTATCTTATAAAAACAGTAGAACATTATCAAGCCTTTAAAATGAAAATTCTGACACACCACAACATGGATGAACCTGGAATACATGGCACATGAAGTAAGCCTGTCACAAAAGAACAATTCATGTGTGACTCCACTTACGTAAAGTTTCTACAGTAATCAGGATCAGGGTGACAGGAGGTTTAACAATAGTTGGTAGGGCTTGAGGGAGAAGGAAATGGGAGCTAGAATTTATTGAGGATAGAATTTCAATTTAGAAAGATGAAACATTCTGGAGATTGGTGGTGGGGAAGGTTACCTAAGAAGGTACTTAACACTCAACTATACACTTGAAAGGTGGTTAAGCTGGGCATGGCACACATGTGTAATCCTCATACACTGGGAGGCTGAAGCAGGATAACTGCAGGGTCAAGCCCAGCCTGGGCAGCTAAGCAAGACCTTGTCTAAAATTTTTTTAAAAGGGACGGTGATGTAGCTGAGTGCAAAAGCTCCATGTTCAGTTCTGTGTACCACAAAAAGAAAAACACGTTAAGATGGTAAATTTTATGTTCTTTGTATTCTGACCCCCCCCCCCAACACACACACACACACACACACACACACACACACACACACACACACACACACACACATAAAATAGCATTGTTAGGTTAGGTTCAGATTCTAGAACTAGAAAGGTCTTTACCCAATTCCACAGGAAAACTTAAATTTTTTGTCTCTGAAGGAGACACAAGGACTGAGGCATTCAGAATGAGCCCCACCTAAGCAGCTAATTCTGCTCCTAGAGTAAATCTGTACTCTGCTCACAGTCGTGAGAATGTACTCAGTGAGGGAAGTAAGAACGTATGGGGGGTATAGTATTAGTTTGGGTTCTTTCAAAAGTCAGAATTTACAGAAATTATAACAAAGGATCAATATGGAAGGCTTACAAATCTAAGTATAGAGATAACCGAAGGTGGTGGACTGCAGGTAGAAGAGCTGGATGGCTACTCAGCCGGGAAGTAGAGCACCCTTCCGGACGGCAGGACAGCCTGTGAGAGTCTGCTGCTGTTCTTGGTTGTTCAAAGAACAGTGGCGAAGACTGGAGACCGGTGATAGGCATACAGGCTCAAGTCAAGACCGGGGTGAATCTGTGATGAAGATCTGCTGCATGTAGCAAGTTGGCATCTGTAGACAGTTGGGAAGAGGAGAACTTCCCGAGAGGAAAAAGCTGTAACAATTGTTCTTCTTCTTCCCTTCTTCTATACAGTTGGAGTTCCATTTGGGCCTCCCACAGCTGGATGGGTGCTCTTCCCTCATTTGCTGGCTGGCAAATCACTCACACTCTAATCCAAGCTGGTGCTCAATTGCCTAATTCAGACATGGTACCTGACTGCCTCAAGTTGATAGAATCTCTCCATGGTCACAAGGAGGGATGAATTTCTTAAATACTCACTTGGTTACATTTTTCCCATTTGTTTGCAATGCTGGAGACCTTCTGGGTTTTAGCTTTATTACAGAAAATATGAACATATGAAGAGAAGGCTACATAATGAATCCTCAGTATTCGTCTCCCACCTGTGTAACTGGTAACAATGCCATGCTTAGGGCTGGACACGTAGCTTGTGGTGAAGAGTACTTGCTGACCTTGGGTTCAGATTCTGCAGTACAGAATAAGCTGGTGCCATACATCATACCTGTAGAAAAGAAATGAATAAATAGAGAAATAAAGGCCTGCACCACTAGGTCTGGCTCAAAATATTTTTTTAAAACAAAAAGTTATTTGACCATGGCCACAATTTTTAATTTTCTTTACCCATATACCTTCTCACACCTCCTCATGTCATTTAGAGAAAGTTTTTATTATTCCATATAAAACTATTTTAGAATATACCTGAAAAACACTTAAAATATAAGCCATGATGCAAATAAAACAATTCTTTAATATCAACTATAAAGTATATAAATTTAAAATTATCTCACAAATACAGTATCTCTATTTGTATATATTTCTGTTCTTAATTTTTTTAGTAGCTCTGTGAAGGCCAACCCAAGGCCTTGCTCTTGCTAAACCAACCATTGAACTATACCCCCAACCCTTGTGTGGGTGTTTGAACTAGGATTCAGATAAGACTGTAGATGTCTAAATGTCTTTAAAAAATAAAATGGGGACTCAGCCCATATCTTTCTTTCCTATTGTCTTTTCCTTGTAATTTGTTTGCCAAAGAAGGTACTCCTTGTCTCTGGATTTTTCTGACTTGATCTTTGTTTTGTTTCTTATGCTGTATTAAAACTAAAAGTTGGATCTTAACCAACCTGATTCTTAGCTAGGCCAGATGTTACACTCACCTGGGGAGCTTATAAAATCCTGATGTATGTGGAAAACAGAATTACTGTACTACCCAGTAATCCTACTCCAAAGGAGTTGGAACTGGTGTTCAAACAAAACCTACTATGCAAATGTTCATAGCAACATGGTTTACAATGGCTCAAAGAGGGAAACAACTCAGATGCCCTCAAGGAAAGGATATTAAAAGGTTCTGTATTCATAACCATATGCTATCATGCATGTTAATGCAGTACTGATGAACAAAGCTACCTGGGTGAAACTTGAAGACATTACACTAAGTAAAAGAATTCTGCCACAAAGGCCATTTACTGGATGATTCAGTTTATATGAAGTGTCCAGAATAGGGCAATCCATCAAGACACAAAGTAGACAAGTGGCTATTACATGTGTTTTACCACAGTCGATAAAAATTGTGATCTGTAAACGACACTACAAACCAAATCCTGACCTATTAAGTGTGACCCAAGCATGAAGATATCCTGAAGTCCTTCATGAGATGCCAAAGCTTGGAATCTCTGGCAGCCTGGGTCACTTGGGATCACTTCCTTCATATAGTTTTCACAGGTCATGGTTGGTGTATCATGTTTAAACCTGTGCTAATGTGGTCTATTTTTTTTTCTTTCTAAGATCCTAGCAAATAGCAGACAGTTCCAGAAATCTCCAATGTTGAATCACAGTGTTTTCTTTTTGAAAATGAAATTTTTTAAAAATTGAGAATGCTTGATCTCATCATCTTGCACTGCACTGACGGATTCTTTCATATGAGAGGAAAGGGTTCCCCTGTTTCTAGCAGCCATTAAGTGTGTAATAGTACTACCGTGTAGCACAGCAACAGGCCAAGTGTCCCTCAGGGTGTGCTTGTGCCCTCACCCTGCTACCGCAGGGCCCAGTTCTGCCCTGCCAACTTCTCCAGATAAAAGAAGCAGAGGCAAAGGAGCCACTCCTGACTCCTCAGGGAGAGAGCTGAACTTTCTCCAGTAACCTTCCTTATCCAAGAATCACAGCAGTGCAGGCTGTGCTAGGAAGGAAGCGCCATTTCCTTAGCAAGACTCACTTCCCATGAGCACAGATCAAGCCACAGCTGCTGCGGGCTCTGTGGCTTTGGCAGACTTGCAAATAGGTTAAATGTGGATGAGAGTTCTTAGTTCTCCTTTGCTTCAGCCAACTTTTTTTTTTTTTCCTTCCTGAGTAAATCTGAATTAAAATAAAAAAAACTAGGAAGTAGCTTGCTACTCCCCATGGAGCTTCAGAAAAGTAAACTGTACTTACAGAGTCCAAGAGATGAATGGCTTGTGATTTCCTTTCCTCAGCATTTCTCAGTTAATATCCCCAATTCCCACTTCTGAAAGCAACTCAATTTGAGATGTGCTCGTCCAAGTTAAATCTCCAGTCTTTCAGTGCTCCGACTTCTCTTTTAATAACTTAAGGTGTCCATTTAAAATGTTACCTAGAAAGATGAGAAGATACTCTGTTTCAGAGGAAGTGTGTTTAGTAAAAAATAAATGCTGTACATTTAGAAGTCCCAATACCCAGGAAGGCAGTGTATCAGCTCCATAATTCACTTACCCATTGTACAAATCTAGATAAGTTATTGAATCACTCTGATCCTGTTTACTGATTCTCAAGGTAGCTATGTATTGAGTAGAACACGTGTAAAATGGTGAGAAACTAAGCAAAACACTGTAGTATCACACGTGCGTAGTAAACACTAGTTCCCTAAATGTGCATTGCTATGACAGTGTAAAGTAGGTAGTCCTCAGACCTAATCCCTGAGAAGCCAGTACGTGAAAGACGAGACGCAACAGGATTTCTTTCTTTGCTGTAGGTGTGTCGTAAAAACCACAAGGGTTTGGGTGTAATCATGGAAACTTGCTCTGGGTTGAATTAATATATACTGAGCCATCAACTGGGGAATCTGTGATAGTGGGGAAAAGCAGTATAAATAAGGTCTACAGCTATGAAACCAAGGGAACAGAATGATTGCCTCTCAGTTATATTTGTATCCTGCTCTTCCTCTCTGCAAAAATATATTTTCCTGGTCTTTATTCTTCTACAGTGTCATTTTTGACAACTACATAGTAAAGTTGTGTTAAAAAGGAACGAGCAACTAACACTGGCAGCTGATTTTGAAAATGAATAAAAATGACTAGAAAGCTGGAAGTGGAATGTATGCTTCAAAAAAAAAATTTTTTTTTTGTCTGGTTTGGTTTTCTTTGGTATTATAGTTTGAACCCAGGGCCTTTCATAATCTCCAATCTCCATTTTTTATGTTTGAGACATAGTCTCACTAAATTGACCACACTGAGCTTGAACTTCTGATCTTCCTGCCTCAGCTTCTTAAAACTCTGGGATGACAGATGTGTAGCACCATGCATGAAGCTGTAGATAAACCTTGGCCCTGTTACGTGCTAGACAAACACCATATCTTTTGTTATGTCCGTGATCGCTTCTTGTAATGGTTACTGGTTGTATTTTTATTGATATGTTTGTGATACATAATAGTTATATTTGAGGAACTGGTACATGTGTGGTACATGGTTTGGCCCCCACTTGGCTAATAGAGCTCACAAATATAACTACTATCTTGATCCATTTCAATTCTCCCTTTTCTCCCTGCACCACTGTAAATATTTTAGAGGCAAGCTTTCTAAAAATGCATTCTTGAGGTATATGTGTATATATTCATTGTATTCAAATCTACATTGCCTTATGTAATATATTAGCCCTGTTAATTTTTGAAAAAAGAATGTCAGATTTCTCTACACTAATCTCACCTTTATCAGTTTCTCCTTTCATTTCCAGTAGTTCAGGCATTATATACAGTCATGGGTCTCTTAGCAACAGGAATACATTCTAAGAAACTCATCATTAGTTGATTTTGTTATTGTGGGGACATCACAGTGTGCTTACACATCTTCATGATACAACCTACTATACATTGAGGCTGTGTATATGTACATGTAGTCTTTACTGAAACATTGTCACACACAGCTCAGGAGTACACATATATACATTCTTATATAGTACGAATTTAGACAAGTGTATGTATGCTGCATCTTTTTGTGAATGTTGCTCACTCATTTTGCTGCTTTTCAAATCTGCCTTTTCTGATAATATCAGCTGGGATCCTTCCCCGCAAATGTACCTGGTGTAACTTAACTCATTTCTGGTTTTCATTGTCATTCTTGCTTGAGGTGTTTCTGTTTTTTTTTTACCCATCCCATAAATCTGATCACATTTCATACAATAGCTGAGTTGATTTTAGTCTTTCTATATCAGTCTACTATTTCTTTTAGTTTGTTTTTCTTTCTATACTTTATGTTGGTTGACATTATCAAGTAACCATTTCTTCCTGTTTTATTTTAGTTGTTCTGAAATTTTTTGCACCTTTAATAATCCTCTTTTGTAGGCAAATGCTTATAATTAGAAGCATACATTTTTACTATTTTTTTGTAAAAGTAGGTCTAATTTTCCCCATCAGTCTCTTTTTTTCCTCTTACATATAAGTTTTGAAAATAATTTTTTGTTTCTTTCTGAGTTTCTCTAAGTACTCTAATTGTGTGTCTGCCTCTCCTAGCAGTTGTAGTTTAAAAGCATCGAAGTTAGCTCATATCTGCTTGGTCTGGCTTCCATCATTTCCTTGGGCTCAGGTCTGGCTATCAGAGGTACCTCTGCAGTTGTAATACTAGAGGTCAGGAAAGTAAAGAATATCCTGTTCCCAAGCACCAGTGGGCTAGTGGTGACGGCAGTACCAGTCTGTCTGTTCCCAGGTCCCCTTGAGCAATACTAGCCTCAGGATCAAGGAACAGTATCTTGGCCCCCACTTGGCTACTATAGCTCTCTTAGGAAAGGCCAGTACAAGTCAGGTCTCCACCAGACATAATCCTTCCATAATCCCAGTGTAGGCTCCAGGTCCAAGACCTCCCTCTCTTCCTCGGAAGCAGAAACATGATTTCTTTGACTCGGCTCTTTCCCCTTATTGTAATTAATTGACAAGAGAATGGAAGTCTCACTTTTTTATAGTGAAGTATGTTACATTTCTTAAAAATACTTGTTTTCAACAAAACCATAAGGTAAGTAACTGGGGAGTTGAGTAATGGCTGTCAGGGATATCAGCATCCTAATCCTTAGAACCTGTGAATATGTCATTGATGGCTAAAGGAACTTTGTAGGTGGGACTAAATTCAGGACCTTAAGATGCACAAATCAGCCTGGGTTGACCCTCGTTTGTAATCATGAGTGTCCTTAAAAGGTGATGCAGAGGGAGATTTGACACCGGGGAGGAAAAGGTGGCGTGCTACAAATCCAAGATTGGAGTGATGTGCTTGGAAGATAGAGGAAGGGGATGCACAAGCCAGGGAATAAAGTGGCGGCTAGAACTTGGCAAAGACAAGAGAACAGTTGTTCCTTTAGATTCTTCAGAAGGAGCCATTCCTACCAACACCTGGACTTTATCCTAGGTAATCTTTTGGAGAAGCCCGTAGGGAGCCCTGGCAGCCCACGACCTGGTTGCCACTGTTCTTTCATGTCTCCTTACTGGGCAAGAAGTGAAGTGGATACAGGCCTGATGCTCCCAGTGCTTTCGAAGTAGCACTCACCTGTAGCCCATCTCTGTAGTGATGCAGAGAAGTGTTCGGTCAGGACGGAGCAAGTGCACACATGAGCAGCCCATCCATGGCTCCGGGGAGGTGAACCCAAGCCTTGAAGAACGTAGAAACAGTGTGGGCTGTACAGCAGCGTCCCCAGGCCCCAGCTCTGGTAGAACATCTGCTCTCACCCCCATGCTGCCTGCTTCACCTTGTCCCCCAAGTGAAATGGGCCTCCCTCGAATGTTGTAAGGGAAGGGTTGATGAACATGGTCATCTCCCGCATGTCCAGGGTTGTAGGAGAAAATCAGAAGTGTGGGAAAAGGGAAAACCAGAGTAGCAGAGCAGTGAGATGTCTTGAAAGACAAGTTTGCAAAAACGGTCGCGGGGAGAGGAGCCGGAGAGAGGCATAGTCCTCAGATATACTTATTTGTGACTGTCAGTTTCTTAAAAGTGGCCCCTGAAATCTTCAGGTGTAATTTCTCTCCCTGAGAAGAAAAGGTTGAAGGTGGCTCCTTTTTGTCTGCTGCCAGTCTGCCAGGTGGCCTTGTCACTGTGACTTTCCTCAAGGGGAGTATGCTCAGTCACTATCAAGCCTGACAGCTTCATTTAGCCCTTGGTGATTGGTGAGCTGGAGATGTAACTCCTATCTACAAGGCCACAGAGTGTCATTATTCTGCAACTCCGTGACACCCCACTTTCATCTAGGAGCAGGGGTGTGAACAGTGATAGGTGCTTGCTTCTAGGATATAAATGTAATCACCACAGTTCTCTGCACATTGACAGGTTCTGTGAAATATTTTTTTGCAGACAGTGAGAAGCCTACATTTGGATTTCCTCTTAATTTTTATTATTCCAAGGGAACAATGTTTATTTTATAAAAGATCAGCAACTTTAAGATACGATTTCCCATTGAATTCCCTAGGTTCTTCCTCACCAGGAGTCGATTAGTGTTCCACAAAAAATGTAGGAGGATGATATAAATGTCAGTTTTCCTGGTTTTAATATTGTACAGTGGTTCAGCAGGATGTTACCACTGGGGAAACAGGTTGCAGAGCTCACAGCATCTCTCTATGTACTATTTTTCCCAATTTCCTGTGAATGTATATTCATTTTAAAAACAAAATTAAAGGTCAAAATAAGTTTAATATGATATAATGTATATTTTACTACATTTTAAAACTCTAAAAATAAATTAAAATTTAGGTAGAAAGATGGTGTTAGATCATCGCTATCAGAGATATAATATGAGCTCTAAGTACAGGCCAGATAAGTAATTTTTAATTGCTCAGTACCCATATTGTAAAAAGAAATAGGCAAGTTTAAGTATAATATTTTCTTTAATTCAGTGTATTTTCATCCTCAACATGTAAACAAAACAAAAGCTATTTAGGAAATCTTGCACTTTTGTCCTTGCTAAAACTTCAAAAATCCTGTGTACATTTCACACTTACAAAACAGTTTGGGTTAGGCATATCTTAAGTGCTAAATCATTGCATGTACCATAAAACAACACAAGTATAGATAATACTGGGGCTGTCCTTGCAAAATTTTTAAATAACTTTTGTTTTTTTATTTTTTAAAGTGAGGATCAAACTCAGAACCTCGCACATGCTAAGTACATTGATGTACCACCAAGCTACATCCCTAGCCTGCCAACTTTATTTTTAGTATTTTATGTTTAAATTCACATACAATACCATAAAATGCGGCCAGTAGGTTTTAGTGCACTGAGAGTTATTGCAGCCATTTCCAGAATCCATTTTGAAGTATTTTCAGCACCTCAGAATGGAAACCCTACACCCATTGGCAGTCATCCTGCATTCTGTGCCACCTGACCACCCAACCACAAAGCTGCATCTGAGTTTTACGGATTTGCCTGCTCAGAGTATCTTGTATTGATTCATACAATATGTGGCCTTTTGTTTCTGACTTCTTTCACTTAGCACAGTGCTACCAAGTGTCATCGATGTTGCAGCATATAGCTAGACTTTATTCCTTTTTGTGGCTGAATAATATTCCATTGTATGGATGTACACTTTTACCATATACCACTGTAAAGACCATGTAGATATGTACGTGGTAGTGCAATTCGAGGTCAGTAACGCCAAATTAAGGTGTGATGTGATAGCTGAGAAACTGATTTTTTTAGCTGATCATATGTAAATATGACAAAATCGGTATGCAAAAATTAAGTTAACTTAAAGTGATGGGATATGGTTGGGAGTTTTTTATTTCTATTTAACACAGTTGTAAAAGTGTTCCACTTTCACAGAATTAACTGAATTTTCAAATAAAGGTTATTTGAAAATAGAGGTTTGCTTCAACTCAGAGTAATAGGTATTAATCCTGTGAAGTTAAATAATCTGACTTCTTAGATCCTTAATTCTTCTATTTTCCTTCCCCCCAGACCTAGCCCTTTGTATTTTTATTTTGTGCAAGTCCAGCTGAGTTATCCATGGCGTGTTTGACCGGGACTTTTTCCCGCAAGGTTCTCCTTGAGCGCTAGGATTACAGGTGTGCACTGTGTGTAGGCCTCAACCCAGATCTCTTTAGCTCTCATGTAGATATGATAATGATGTTGATGATACCAGCTTTACCTATCCTCCAAGGATCAGAGCGGCCAATAAAATGGACACATACTATGAAAGCTACAAAGTATCGGCAACTAGTAGGTACTTTTACACACAAAAGTATGAAACCGTAATTATATTGGCTATAATATGATTTTATTGAAGCAAGTGGGATTGATGAAAAGGGCTTGAGGCATAGTTCAAGGTTAAACCACTTTCCCAGCAAGCAAGAGATCCTAGGTTCGATCCCCCAACACCTCTTAAGCCAGGCATGGGTGCACATGCCTGTAACCCAAGTACTCACAAGCCTGAGGCAGGAGGATTGCCTCAAGGCCTGCCTGAGCTACACAGTGAGTTCAGGACCAATCTGGACTACAGAGCAAGACCTTGTCTCTAAAGAATAAATAAACAAGTAAATAAATAAATAAATGAACAGTGATAATCTGGTTTCCCATCAGATCGCATAGATCTTTTGCCTTTTAAAAATCAGCAAAGGGGGCTAGAGGAATTGCACAATGGTTAGAGTACTTGCCCAGCAAGCCTAAAGCCCTGAGTTTGATTCCCAAAGTACCACATAAGCCTGGTGTGGTGGTGCACTCCTGTAATCCCAGCACTCTGGAGCCTGAGGCAGGAGGATTGCTGTGATTTTAAGGTCAGCCTTACTACATAGTGAGTTCAGAACCAACCTGGACTACAGAGCAAAACCTACGTGGAAAAGGTAAGTAAACAAATAAATAGATAAATAAAAATCTGCAATGGATCAAAGCCAGGGATGGGAATACTTATTGGCTTCCAAGGGGGCTATTTTTTTTTTTTTATTTCTGGGTCAAATAAGAAGATTAATTTCCCCTAGGCAGTTAAGATGGACTAGGGAAGGAACACCACCACTTCTGGCTCCCAACATCCACTTCTGCCTGTCCTGTCCCCTACCTACATGAGTGAAAGCAGGAGCTAGGCAGAAGAGACATGTGTCCCTGGCAGCTGCAGGACTCTACGAGGTGTCCAAAACCACCACATGTTTGTGATCTTTAAGTTGGTCCTTGCTCTCATCAGTTAACCATACTGGCAGCTAGATTCCTGAGTGACATTTCACTCTGCAGGTTGTGTGAGAACGCATTCCATCTGCCAAGGTACCATCAGATTTGTGGCATGTCTCAGATATCTGCGTTGTTATGGAGAACAGAGTTAAGGTATAACAGGGTGGAAAGAGAAATGTGTGATGCTTGTGTGTGATGTGTGACCCTTCTGTTAGGTTATTGACCCTTCTGTCCCTGCTGCTTTATTGGAAGAGACATTTTGTGGTAGTTCGAGGACATAAGGAAGGTGTGGAACCACCAGTCAATTCTCTATGTCCTAAACCAGTCCTAGAGACCCAAGAAATGGGTTTAGCAGGAAAGAATGCTTCCCTGCCCTCTTGAGAGCCAAAAAGCACCAAAGATCACCACAACTAAGTAGGCTCCTGGGAGACAGGGACCAGTTCTAAAGTCCCTGCCTATCATTAGCACCTCCTGGTGGGGCTTTGAGTAAAGGAATACTCAATCAAGTGCAGCCATTGGAAAAAGGAACATCTCCCGTGCATCTCAACATGAGAAGCTGCTCGGGATGCTGAGCATGAGAGAGAGGAAGTTCTAGAATACTGTGTGAACAGTGCTTTTTATGGTTTGTTACTTTTCACTACTTTTTACATGAACCTCACTGACGTCAGCATCCCCAGTGCAGTAGGGCAGCTGATATCCAGGTGGGAAACTCTTGGGTATGGTGTTGTAAAAAAGAAACTTGTGGCAAATGCTGGGTCTACAATAGAAGTGAGCACAGCAGGGATACTTATTGGCTTTCTAGGGGGACATTTTTTATTTCTGACAATTTAACCCAGAAAGTACCAATTCACCTGGGCAATTTTTAAGAGAAGCAAATAAATTAGCACATTTCATCAACTTAAATTAAAATATATATGTAGGTATGACTTCTGGCTCCTACTTCCAAAGTTCTTTTCAGCATTGAATGTCCCTTTGGGGTTATAACCTCGACTGGGGTTGTACTGCTGGGCACTTCAGAAGTTATGATTTGTTATAATGATGACATCTGGAAGCCCATCAACTCAAGAAGTTAGAGAATCACACAGAGCATTGTGAGTGACAAGGCTCTGTTCTGTCTAGCCAGCTAGAGTACTGTCATTTGTCACCTCAGGAAGGCAACAAGACAAAACCAACCAAAACACTGTCAGTCTTAAAGTCTCCAAAATGAATTGTCTGGAATAATGGACATCTTAACTCAGTATTTACCTTTTTATGAGAGATTTTACTAACTCTGCCTTCTAAGTTGTAGGCACTTAAAGCAAATTTTAAAATCACAGTTGATTGACCTTGGAATGTTGCCATTCCTGAAATAAAATAGCAACAGCTAGCTCGTGTGCGAGAGTCTTTGTGAAAGATGTTACCCAGAGCAGGGAACAGGCCATCAGGAACTTGTGTGCTCAGGCATACTTTTCAGCAGGAGTCACCCCCACTTGCATCACTTTGTCACTAATTATAGTGGGCCAGAACCCAACAGTGGCCTGGCTGCTGTGGCGTTGGTGACCTGAAGCACCAAGTTCAGGCTCTGATGTACAGCCGAGCTTGGATCCCTGCCTGTTTGCAAGAGCCTGACCTCTGATGGAACATTATTTCAGGCAATCTGCCTGAACTCTGTTGTCACTATGCTGAGGAATCACCAGGTTTCACTCTGGCATGACGTTGGGTCCTGTATTCCAGCCAGTTCTAAGAGGGCCAGGTGACTAAGTTACAGTGTGCTAACACGCAACACACTGTCTGCTGTTTGGGTACTTTCATATTGGGAGACTTGATTTTGCAATGCTCTCACACAGCAACACAGAACTCCTAGCTGGCGGCTGACACTGTTTTGTCTGTATTCCCCATGTGGCCAGCCTTGACCTGCCCCAGCAGAGAGAGGAGTATGCTAGGAGAAAAAAATGCCTGTTTCTGTTTTGTAACTGTCTCCCCATCCTGAGCAATGGTGTAGACCCACAGATAGAAACATCTCCAACCACCTCTCTCCTCTAAAGAACAAGTATATGGCTCTTTCTTTCTTTCTTTTTCTTTCTTTCTTTTTTTTTTTTTTCCTTTAAGATTGGATCTTGCTCTGTAGTCCAGGCTGGTCCTGAACCTACTGTGGAGCCCAGGCTGTCCTCAAACTCACAGCAGTCTTCCTACCTCAATCTCCCAAGTGCTGGGATTACAGGCGTGTACCACCACAACTGGCTGTTGTGGTGCTGGGGAATTGAACTTAGTGCCTTATTCTAAACAGTAAGCTACCCACACCCCCCTCCCCAGCCCACTGATAACATCTTAATGCAACACCATGAATTGCAAAAACAGTTCCCTTCTCTATCTGTTTTCTCCATCTGTAGCCCTATCTTCTGGAAAGACTGCATCCAAAGTATATCCGGGAGGAAAATCATTACCCTGGCTTACCTTTCTTTCTTTGGAAAGTATTCACTCATTGAAAGAGAGAGAAAAAAATGAATATTAGTTTAAAATAACAAGTGCTTAAATGTCCTTGGCTTGTCCTCCTTGTCACTTGCCACCAATGTGATGTCAATCAAAAGAAGGGAACAGTGACTTGCTTGGGCCTCTTGGTCAGGCCTGGCCAGTGCATGTCGAAATAGCTCATTCTCCTTGATTCTGGTTCATGGACCTGTCAGGAGCCTCTGCTTATGTCTATAAGTGCATTGAAAAAGGCCTCATGCCTGCAGAGGGAACACAAGGCTTGTTGTAATGAGAGGCATGCCAGCTGCCCACAACTTCATTCACCTTGGAGGCCATAATTCTCTGAGAGCCATTAAAATGGTTTCATTTCCTTTACTTTAATGATCTGGAATGAAAAGAAAAAGAAAGAAAACCTAACAAATGTATGGCAGGTTTTTTTGTTTTTATAAACTGAACTTAAGACATACAGAAAAATCATACATGACCCAAAAAGCTGGCAAAAGTGGCTACGAGTCAGAGCAACCATGTAATTGCTCATCTAACCTAGAACACTTGAGAATGAAAGAGATCTCTATTAATAACCATGCTGGGGCAGGGCAGTCCATGTAAACAGGGCAGATGGTAGTGCTAATGAGGGTGTGCACTCGTGCTCACGCATCTGCTTTCTCTCTTGTCCCTACAAGCAAGGATGGAACACATTAATTATTAACTATGACATGGATGGGTAAAGATGAATTTATTCATCACCCTGCCTGCAACAGCATTGGAAATAAAAGGAGGAAGCTTCACCATCCCCATCCACATTAAAGACCTTTGTCTCACATTCAGGACTGACGGGTAGAATGGTGATGCAGTGTATGTGAGAAGAAAAGATGCAGAATTTTTACCCCTAGGTTGTTTTTAAATGCCTTATCTCTTTTAACGTATATAATTGAGGCATGAGTTTTCAAGGATCCAGTTTGACCCCTTCAAGCATTCTTTCGTGGCATACAACGATGATAGCAAAATTAAAACTAGTCATGTATTGTATTGGTAAACAGAACTACTGGATTCTAAAACAAATAAATAAATGTTCATGTGGCCAAAGAGATATTGACCTACTTTTAAAGGAACACCATGTAATCTGTGTTCATAACTTTGTATTTCATAATACCTCCTGTTGCTATGCAGAAAACTGAAAAAATATGTATAATTTTGTGTATCCCTAGTTTATATAATTCCATGTATTCCTGGTTTAATTTGCTTCTTTAGAAAATGAGTAGGAAGTAAAGTCGTGATAAAAACCAATCTATGTGAAAAGATAGCTTTTGTAGCTAGTGGCTTGACTGACAAGACTGTGATGGTGACTCTCCAAGCTGGGATCTCACCAAGAGAATGGCTTCATGAATTGAAGACAGCTTGAACAGCTTTCTGACGTTGTCGTAAGCCAGAGGAGGGACACAGACTGTGTGCTTATCTTTCAGAGTGCAGGCAAATTGGAGCAAGGGGCCTGGCGTGTGCTTTGTGACCAGAGAGCACAGTTGGGATTATGTTATCAAAGATGCACTGGGGCAGGGGAGGAGGTGTCATTATATTGGTGGCACAGAGGTTTGGTTTGGTTTCTTCTTGCCTTTTTTCCCCCTTCCTCCTCTTCTTCCTTTCAAAGCCCCTGTCAGTATAGGCCTGCTAGGAAAGTGAGATGTCTTAAAATATCCTTCTGAAACTGAGTGGACCAAAAAGCACCCAGATGCACAGGATAGATACCCAGGGTAAATAAGGGTTATTTACCAAATTGGAAAGAAATGTCTTCCTGCTAAAATAAGGACAGTTATATCCCGGAGACAGAATGCACTATATAAAGATTAGCAGGAGACTTCAAAAATGTATTCTAGATATCACAGCCCTTATAGGCCAAATCCCAAATCCTCATGAATATGGTTTTCTGTATTAACTACTTCTACATGACAAGGTATACTTTAAAACTCTTTATTCTATTAGCTATTCTCTCTTTGGACCAGTAACATATTGTTTTCATTGTATCTCAAAAGTGCTTTAAGGTTTTTCTTCTCAAATTATTCTTATTCTTGACTTTTTATTCATTCACATAAGCTCTAAGTATGTTGTCAAATACTTCAGAATACTCTGTTGAACTTTTTACTTATCATTGTATTAAAAGTAAATTGAGGGCAGGTAATAAAGCTCAGTTGTACCTACCTAGCATGTCTGGGGGCTCTGGATTTCACCCCCAACACCCCGTCAAAATAGTTTTTAATAATTGACCCATTTTATGTGATTTTGCATTTCGTTAAACTGTTAGATGCCTAACTTCTTAAGTTTCTTTATGAAGTTACATGTGTTTCTTATTAAGGTTATGAAAGAAGAGTGTTACTTGTAACTACTGTCTTTTTTTATTATATTTCCAATGTCACTCACTGAAATGCTGGCCAAAAAATGGAAATTGAAGTAACACAAGACGGATAGAATTTGCCTATATAAGCCTGCAAACTGATGCTAATAATACTGCTTTACTCAAAAAGTTGTTGTGAGGTTAAAAGTAATACTTAAGCACTCACTGCCTGATACACTATAAATGTTCATTAAATGCCACTATTATTTCATGATCATTAATAGTAATAGTATAATCATAATGCCAGAGGCAAGATTTGGCACTGTCCTTCATTAGCCCAGGAAGAGAGCACAACAGTCCACACCCTGTCGTTTCCAGAAAAGCCAGTCCTTGTTTCTCCTGTAGCTTCCTAGTACCAGTGTACCTTCTTCTCATACCAGACCTCTGTGATCATCTGGAGGCACCTGGAGCCCTTCCTGGGCAGATGACCATGCCCCAGAGCAGAGATGAGAAGTCAACACAGAACACAGCATTCAGCTCTCAAGTCCATCCCAGAACATTTACCTTCAAAATGAGGTAGTTGTCTCAGGCATTGCTGACAGGTCTCTTCACAGTAGGGGTTTAAATATAACAGATTCACAGGCTCTTAACAGTAGTAGGGCAGGGAGCCTGTGGATATCTAATGTCAGGGTCTGGGACCCACGGCGCACATCTTTTTTTTTTTTTTTTTTTTGAGGGGTGGGGTACCAAGGATCGAACCACAAACCTTTGTACTGAGCTACAATCCCAGCACATAACAAAGTGATTTTGTCATGTACTTCAAAAGATTTTGTGACTACTTTGAGCCCTTTGAACCCTTTGCTGTATGCACAGCACTGTCATTTCATCCAGCATCATTAAGATATTTTACGCAGCTGACCACAAGATAGTAACAGAGGCAGCTGGTAAACTTTCATGTTTGATTCACACAGATACCTAGTGAAAAGAATAGAAGTAACAGAAGCTGAGTTAGGCTCCTCACCTGGTGATTAATCCCAGATTCACTTACTCTTAAGACTCTGAGATGTGTCGGACACAAGACACTGCATATTGCTTCAGAAGAAAGGTGTGAGGACATGTAACCCTGGGCTCAGTCTTCCCTGGCCCTGTTCCTTCTTCCCCAGCAGCTTAGTGAGTATCAGAGCTCATGTGTGTTTCTGGGTCACCCAGTTACCCCATCTACTTGCAGTTGAATTATCTGTATGTTTTGCTAATAGACTCTAATGCCACCTCCTAAAGTTTATAGACTGAAAGTGTGCTCAGTTTTATGCATGGTAATAGTCTGATATGGCTGTGTAAGTCAATTTGGGATTCTGGAGAGACTGTAAATTGAAGCTGTTAATTGCACTTCCTCCCTTCCATTGACCAGACCCTCTCATCTGCAGTTCAGAAGCAGCATGCTCTGTCATTAACACCACAGCATTGACCGCCCTGGCCTCCTGATGTGCACTGACACATTTTACAAGCCAAATAAATGTGACAGAACTGTTACACAAACACTTATGGCTGCAACTTTGTAGTCCTCATTGAGATAACATTTTACTATTTCCCCTCTGTGTGATGCACTGGATTAAGACCTTAAACCCCCTTCTCAGCCAACTTTAACTGATTTGGCTCTTTTTAATAGTGAACACTCTTGTTGCAGTAAATGGGCCTATTGCTGTTTTTATTGACTTACCCTCATCAGTCCTGTACTTCCATCAAAGCATCCTGTAATCACCAGTAGTAGATCTGGGAGTATGGTAGTGGGCATGGAGCTTCATGACCAAGGATAGAAGACACTGATATTTTCAGTTACCAAGTACCGTCATATACCACTTATTGAAGGGATATGTCTGTCCTGAGAAATAGGTCACTAGCCAGTCTTGTCAATATGTGGATATAATAGCATATATAAACTAAAACAACTACATGTCATTAGGTGATATCATTGGAAACCATCATCATAAACACGCAGTATTTGACAAAAACATATTATGTAGCATAAGACTGTACTTACTGATTGCCTTCTACATGCCTGGCTCTACCCTGAACTGTGCTGTGAAGGCAGCTAAGACCAGGAATGCAATCCCCTCATCTCTTGCTCCCTTTTAGTCACTGATATTCATGCAGAGCCGCTGAGACGGGCCCACTTCTAATCATGATACAGAGGCCATGTGAGTGTCACATGCATGACCATAACTGTACAGTAAGTGTTCCAGGGTAAAGATTCCTTTCTGCCAAAGACCAGGGAAGCTTCAACCACTGACCCAGAGGGTAGGTGAGCTTCTATGGAATGTACGGAGTGAACCTTTCTCTGTAATGTAACCTGAGCAAAGACAAAAATGGACGACCTCAGGTTTCTGTAAAACAAGTCAGGGAAAAGTTTATAGGCACAGAGGAGGATGGGTACCCCGGGGGGCAAGACTGTTAATAACAGACAAAGGGTTGTAAACAGAAAGATACTTACTTCCAAACGTCAGTAACATATCAGACTCTGATTTCATTGACCCTTTCTCCCAAAGCCATAAATTTATTGTATCTGAATGTATATTTTAAAGTCTGTGGGAAGAAGTATCTGTCCATTTGCTAATACTATCGTTACTTCAGTGTCCCCCCACCCCCTCTCTCCCCCACCCCCCACCCCCCGCCGCCCAAAAAATCAGAGTGTAATTTGTACTTCAGTCAAAGTAGACCATAAGTTTGTTCATTTGGATGTCAGGTTCTGTAAATCTGAGCTACTTGAGTCACTGCCCGGTCTTTCATTTTGCAGATATCCCTGGCAGAGTCACAGAAGGGCTGGTTGGCACTAGGCCCAGCCTCGGAGCTGTGTCCTGCATAAGAACACCTCTCCCAGAGAGGCTCCACCTCAGGGTTGCTGGACTTGGAGTACCAAAAGTCAGGGCCACCCTCAGTCTGCTGCCTTTTGTAGCAACAGAGAAGACAGCCACGCAGCAGGGGAATCCTATGTTTCTGCTTCCACCAATACACAGAGTGGCCATCAGCCTATCCAGGCCCATGAAGCACACCAAGCAGGAAAAGGCACTTGTTCTGCTAAGCCTTCGGACCGATCACCAGAGGGAGCATCACGTAGACAAACTTTTTTTTTTTTTTTTTTTGAGACAGGTTCTTTCTGTAGCCTAGGCTGTTCTTAAACTTACTATGGAGTCTAGGCTGGCCTTGAACTCAAGGCAGTCCCCCTGCCTCAGCCTCCTTACTGCTAGGATTACAGGTGTGCACCACCACACCTGGTTTATGTGGCGCTGGGGAATCAAACTCTAGTACTTAGTGCTTGTTAGGCAAGAGCTTTAACTGCTGAGCCATTCCTTCAGCCCCTAGTAAACCACTTTGGAAAGGACTTTTACAGGATCCCTGAAGGACCCTGTAGTCATGCTTGTTTACCTAGTAATTTCAGTAATAGAAAACTTTTTTTTGAGACAGGGTCTCACTCTGTAGTGTAAGCTGGTCCTGAACTTACTATGGAGAAAACTTTTATAGCGAAACAAATTAGACTTGCTAAAACATTTGTATATAAGTGGTAATCCTAGCATTAAGTGAAAACAATCTAAATATTCATCATAGGAGAATTATTGAATAAATTTGATACATCTTTACAATAAAATATTATACAGTTACTAAAAATATTCTTTCAGAGAAGATAATGGCATAAGAATCACAATATGAAGACAAGGTAACCCACGTTATGCTGCATGTGATGGCACACACTGCTAATCTCAGCTACTCGGGAGGCAAGGCAGGAGGATCACAAGTTCATGGACAGCCTGGGAAACTCAGCAAGGCCTTGTCTCTGAATAAATAAGAGGACCATGGGTGAAGCGCCGTGGTGGAGCACTTGCCTAGTATGCACGGGGTTCAGCCTCCACCACAACAAAAGAGAGAAAGGAAGTTTCACGCTTCCAAACTTACATATATACATACACACATTTTAAATGTATATATGAATTAATAAACAAGGGAGAAAAATAGAAAAGCATGAATGGCCACATACCATAAAATAATTAAATATTTAGGGAGAAAAAGAATAAGCCCCTCAAAAAATTCCCTTGTAGGTTTTTTTTTTTTTTAACTTTCAAATGCCAACACTACCTGTTCATGGCACCTCCACGATGATAGGGGCAGTTTTCATTTCCTCTTAAGACGGTGGTGCCCAGTGTCTTTGACCCCAGGGGCCAGTTTAGTTGAAGACCACCACCCTCCCAAGGCTGGTCACTGTTGTTAAGCCGCAGGCTGTTGGAGGGCAGCTGTGAAAGGCTGGCAGCCGCAGGAGGAGGGGAGAGAGCAAAGCTCCGCCTCCTGTCACACCAGAAGCAGCATTAGAAGCTGAGGAGCAGCTAACCGGAGGCGGAGCGGAGCTCACTGTTCACAGTGCGTCTGTCCCGGTGGCTCAGCCCACAGCCCAGGATTTGGAGTCCCATGCTATAGAGCACATCCTTCTTGACATTGACCATGTTTTTCCTCATTAGGCATATACTCGTAAAAGTAATAGTATACTTTCAAATCAGTTAGTTGATTTAGGTATGTGTAATGGGAAACTGAAGTGATGCAAGCATTAAAAGGATGGATGGGGCGGAAGAACAGCTCAGCAGTTAGAGTGCTTGCTAAATCAAGTACTAAGTACCCAAATTCAATTCCCCAGCACCACATAAGCCTGGCGTTGTGGTGCACACCTGTAATCCCAGCACTCAGGAGGCTGAGGCAGAAGGCTTGCAGTGAGTCCAAGGCCAGCCTGGGCTCCATTATGAGTTCAGAACCAGCTTGGGCTACAGACTGAGACCCTGTCTCAGAAAAAAAAAAAAAAAATGGATGTTTATTTTCCTTTCACATAAAAGAGAGTTGATATTAAGTTGTCCAGAGGTAGCTTGGTCATCATAAATCCAGGCTCCTCCTTCCTGTTCCCCACAGTGTGTGGCTCCCATATCATGCTTGTCCTAGTGCTGCTGACAGTTAAATGCAGATCTAGCCTTCTAGTTCATACTCCTTGGGAGAAAGAGTCAAAGCGAGGGGAGATAGTGGAATGTCCCTTTAAAGAACTTTCTCAGGTTTGTGATATAGCTCAGTGGTGGAGTGCTTACCTAGCATGTGCAAGGCTCTGATATGAAAAAAAACATAAGAAAATAACTCTCCCAGATCCTCTACTGATGGGTGTCCACTGTCACCTCATTGGCTGCATATAACTGCATGAAAGCCCAGACAGTGTAGACTTCTAGGTATCAACACCTGTTAGAGAAAACGGCAGGTGGCAGACCACAATTATAGTGTGGTTAACTCAAATTTTAATAATACAGACCCATAGTTTTTGCAGTAACTGCAGTTGTGTCACTGAGGCATAATTCACGTTATAAATAAGTCAGTGTTGCTTGGAGAACTGGCGCAGAAACCAGTTGGAAAAAGCTCTGGACAGAGATCAGAAGGTGTGGGATTCAAGTGTTGCTCCTTTGTGAACTGACTTCTCTGAGCCTCTGTTCCTCATTGAAACCTGAGGACGGTCAGTCTTACAGCTCCGCACTTGCTGGTCTCCATCTTGACTTGTTGCCACCTGTCTCTGCTTCCTGTATATTTCTCTCCCCTGCACTCTTACTGAGCTCTGGGCCCCTACTGCTAAGCCTCTCCCTCTGTTCACCTTGACACAGAGTTAATGTGATCTTTTAAAAGTCAGCCCTCTAACCCTAACATTTTCATGTCCCTCATCTCCAGGATGAATTTGACATCCATAATGTTGCCCTGGACCACCTCACTCACTCTTCTTACCACTACCCCTCAACATCTAAGTTTGTGGCCCATTTCAGACTTTGGTGGTCTCACATAGCCAAACCCATCATTGTTTTGTTACTGACTATCCTTGTGAGTTTCTTTTCTTCTCTCTGAAAGGTGGTTCTCATACCTCCTCCAGCTTTAGCTACTCCTCAAAGCTTCAGGTTACAGCCACCTCCTCTGTTAAGATGTCAGTATCTCTCCCCAGTTATCACACTGTCTTTGTTTCTCTAGCCCTGTTCCACCTCTAGCCAGCATCTACCAGATCTCATGGCAGGTACCTTTTTTGACTGTCTGCATCCTGGGTGCAGAGTTTGCTGCAGACTGGAATTGGCTACAGGTGTCCCCAGCACAGTGCCTCGTACAAACAATGCTTGCCACAGGGTTGTGAGTGGCAGGTTGGGACTGCTCTCCAGAGCTCTTCACGGATTTGCTGGGTGTTTTGTTCAGCCCCCACCTATTTGTGTGTGCTAAGGGTGACCTGCCTTTTGTCTGCCTTTACTGCAAAGCTCCCTTTTCCCGGCTCTCAGGCTCACATTCCTTCTTTCGAGCAGTGCTGTCTGCTGGGGCTGTACAATGCCCAGCAGCACGTGTGCATAATTCAGCAGCCCTGCAGTGGGATGGATGCGGAAGGGAAAACAGACATGAATTTGAGCACATTCTTATGTAGGCCCCATGTGCAGACCACGCAGCTGGTCCAGATGGGCTTGCAGCAGGAGGAGAGCAGCCTGCTCTATCTAACCTGCCGCGTGCTCTGCAGGCCTTTGGTTATAGGTGGGTATAAGGAAGAGAGCTGCTCTTTCAGGAAAAGTAGGAGGCATTTGCTGTAAAACACTTGTTTTTCCCTCCATGACTACAGTGACTCTCCTGTGACCAGATTTCCATCAGCTGCTCAGGCATTTTCACACAACCAGAAGCAAAAACTGACTCAGGGACCTTATGCCACATGGACCACACTGGCTCAAGGTTCTCCCATACTTCTCTTGTCAACTATCAACTTTACGAGTCCAATGTGATGGGCTGGAGGTATAGCTCTACAGTTAAGAGTACTTGCCTGGCCAGTGTAGGGCCCTGGGTTTGATTCCCTAGCACCACATAGGCTGGGGAGGCATACAACATACCTGTAGAAAATAAATAAAAAAATACATAGATAGATAGATAGATAGATAGATAATAAAGGGCAGTACCAAAGGACCTGACTCAATTTAAAAAAAAAAAAAAGCCCAGTGCCAATGACTAGCAGGAGTGATTAGTGTACACGTGTAATCCCAGCACTCGGGAAGGCTGGTGCAGGAAGATCACAAATTTGAGCTCAGCCTGGGCAACTTGGCAACTTGGTGAGACCCTCTCTTAAATCAAAAATTAAAAATGGGCTGGGAATGTAGCCAGCTCAATGTAAAGGCCCTGGGCTCTGTCGTCAGTACTTCCCCCAACCAGCCGCCTCCAGAAAGCCAGTGACTTGTAGCATCAGGGAATTGTGAAGATCATCTAGGAGTGTCTAAACCTTTCATATTATAGATAAGGATGCTAAGACCATAGGAAGAACATGGAGGGTGTCACTTGGCAAGTGACAGAGCCAAGACTACAGCCCGGGTGTGTGAGTCCATGCCCAGGGTCTTCTTGGGGCTCCATCTAG
Organism: Ctenodactylus gundi; assembly: GCA_004027205.1. Taxonomy (NCBI): domain Eukaryota; kingdom Metazoa; phylum Chordata; class Mammalia; order Rodentia; family Ctenodactylidae; genus Ctenodactylus; species Ctenodactylus gundi. Next base: position 47,598 of record PVKB01003234.1, on the reverse strand, counting down.
TCTTCCAGTGTTGGAAGTAGAGCACAGAATTGACCCTGGGCCACTCAGAGACCACATGGCTCTTACTAGAGGTGTCCAAGTGGACCTTGGAGATGTGCCCAATAATGCCTTTAGGCACAGAAGCGGAGAATTCAAAGGAGTCCAGCTGGTTCATACCCTGTCTTGCATATAAATTCCTTCTCAATCTTCACTTTTTGCTACTCACATGGCGAATTTACTGCTTCCAGGGCAGTTCATTCTTTTGTAATAAACTGTAAAAATTTCTTCAGGTGTATTTAGCCTACTTTAATTTTGGGAACATCCCTCCAAAAATAATGATTCTGGTTTTTTGTTTAAAGTGTCGTGGGCATTTTGTCATGTCTTTTCTCAAATCACTTGATAGTAGGCTGATAGGTCTGTGGAAGTTAATATATGAAAGTGAAGTCATAAAATATTCAGTGTGAGGAAGAGTGCTGGTCTCCCTCTCGCTGTAGTAGGGACATATGTCTTTTGGTTATCCAGCATCTATTTCAGGTTCAAGAAAGGAGGCCCAACCAGCCCCTGAGTTCGCCCGTCAGGATTTAACATTATTCATTACAAACCCAGTCAATACGTAAATGAATAAATAAAAGTGAAAAAGAAAATGAAACCCTCTCTAGGTAATCCTAGCCTTTAACATGGTTTCTGACCTCACTATTCAAAGTGTGGTGTGCAGACCAGCGGCGTTGTCATCACCTGCAGCTTAGGAGAAACGCAGCATTCTAGGCCTGTTCCTACCACCTGCATCAAAAGTATTCTCTCTACTGATGAGAGAAAGGTAGGACTAAAAACACAGGAACAAACTCATTGCTTTGATTTTTGCTAAAAACTGTGCTAAAGCACTCATTTTCACCATCACCACCAGGCTTTTTTCTTAATTATGAAAAAATTACTTGAAGTTAAACTACTTGTTTGACTACTCATCCTTGAAATCTCCGTTTTCCACTTTTGCTTTCTTTTTTGGGTGAAATAACAGCTCTCACTTTCTTGTGTTTCCTCTGACACCACAACAATACCTACTGGTGATTGGTTGGTCATCAGGGTCCCTCTGCAAATGCAGGCAGGTGGCACAGGAAAATGGAAAACTCAGATAGGCCACTGGGACCGTCATCAGTGCAGAAGCAACTCTGTTTAACAAGTCTTTGTGATGGTGCACTTCCCCCTTCTCCTAAACCTTCATTTTAAGGTCCAGAGAAAAACCACAGGAGAATCTTGATTCTTGTGGGCCGCAGACCTAGCCCTTGGGAATTTTCTCTCATTTACTTTTTTAAAGAGCAATTACTCTACTCGTCCCAGATTGCCCATAGAAAGTGGCCAACTGCTCTGAAATTCAGACATTTCCTAATGGCCAGCCCTTTCTTCACCAGTTCTATTCCTTCTTTTATCTCCTCCAGAGTGCCTTTAAAGAGAAATTGTAACAAAGACACCCTTTGTTCCAAAAGAAGGAGGGGAGGGACGGTAACCCCAGAGGATGGCTCCAGCACCCATCTAAGACAGTGGAAACTTTTGGGCACTGACAGAGCAGCTTAATTGAAAAGGACACGTAAAGCAGAAAGAGGCAGGAAAGTTGGAAAGCAGGAGCTGTGTGTGAATATGAACTTCTGCCTTCAACCCAGCAGGGACAGCTGTGACGCATTGTCTGAGTTGCCCTAAATACAGCAACCCATTTCTACCCTCTACCAGGTATATAGGCAGAGTATGTGTTTGCTTTTTGCTTGAAAGCCTTTCCTGGTGAAAGAAGCACTTCTGAAGAAAGGAAATGGCAACAGGTGGATGTCCTGCACCCACATGCATGGCTCTGCCTCCGTCCAGCGGTCGGAAAGCCTAGCTCCAGGCAGCCTGAGATATAGTTTCTCCACAGTGCTGTTTTCAGAGAGAAAGAATGAATGTGGGGCTCCCCAGCTTCTCACTGCAGAGAAGTGGAAGTAGATGGGACTAAGAACTAGCAAAGCCTAGCTTTGCCACATAGGGCAGTTTCCAGAAGAGAGTAGCCCTGGCAGCATGCGTTCGCATTGAAATGTTACAAATGCTTCTGATCATCGTGGCTGATGGAGTCCCTGGGTTCCTAACCTGAGTCTTTTCTTTGCCTTCAGGTCCATATAGGCCAGCTATATTTGACTGAGAAGCTCATCATTGAGAATCAAGAGAAGCCGAGGACCTAGGGAGCTGAGGACCAGGTACCAGGGAAGGCCTTGGACCACCTTCACCACCCATCCTGAGCACAGGCCAGGAGAAGCCAACACCAGATGAAAGCAGCCTCTTGCATTGCTTGCCCTGTAGGAGCTGATGAACTGAATCTCACCTCCATTGTGTTGCCATCCTTGGTGTGAAAGGTTCAAGTGTTAGGGTGGAGAGTGGGAGATCACTCAGAATGATACTATGTATTATTGTGTCTCCGGTCCACCACATTCCATCTTGTAGCTTCTCTATATTTGTATAGTTTGTAGACTTTTGTTTGTTGATCCTTGACTATAAACAGAATTGTCTCCTTATCCTTACACACCAAATAAACCCATTATAATTACGCACATTCACGTTCTGCTGAGTCAGAGCTTACAAAAGTGGATACCGTAAGGAGAGGGCTCTCCCCTCGCACCCCACATAGAGCTGAGAACACCCTCTGTAAGGCCAGTGCAAGCACTAGCAGAGATTTGGTGGGTAGAGGGAAAATCGGGACAAAAAGGACACAGGATGCACCTGCAGTGACAGCTGGACCCATTGCAACACAGAAGTGCCAGTTATGTGTGTACACACCGAGAGATGGAGCACCATGCAGGTCGGCCACTCGTCTTACACTCTCCGGATCTGCAGCTTCAGCCTCAGAAGGGCTATGCGCATCCCTGGGGCTCAGTTCTGGCTGATCCTCAGAATCACAAAAGAACTAGAATGTTTGAAACAGACAGATCTCTTAGTATTTCCCTCCCTCCAGATTCTGACCCTGTAAATAAGAAATGACCCCACAGTAGTTAATGTATATTAGCTATTATATACTAACTATTGAAGTTGTGCCAGTGGTTCCAGTGCTTTGCCAGTTCTTGGAAGTCACTACTCCTTGAGTAAGGAAAGGGAAAGGATGCGGCTCTTAATGGAGCAGTTGAAGCCAGTTGCTGTTGGGTAGCCGGTCGCGTGTACACAGCTGTCTTTGGAAACACTGCTTCAAAACATGTAGAAGGGCCATATTTAATAACTTCGAATTCCCATTCCCCTGTCATTAGGAAGCTGGGTTCTGATGCTGCAAGGAACTGGCCCTTTGCTTTCCTTGGCCCTTGTGACCTTGATGGAAGAATTCAGTCAAGACATGGGCCATGCACAAGGGTCGGTAGGGTTTATTGGGAAATAGGTGCAGAGAGTTGCACTTTCAGACAAGATAGTGGGCAATGCCAGGACGGCTTCTGCATTGAGTAAGTTTGGATACATTTTTGTGTACAGAAGAATTACTTCTGGGATTCAGATAAGAGTAATTGTGATGCTTATCAGTATTTTGCTTAGATGTTACTTTGGAATTTCTAAATATCTTCCTATCTTTTTAGATGGTCATTACTTAATCAAGGGCCTTAATCATGTAAGAAAACTAAAGTTAAGTTCTTAATTTAAACAAGATTCCAGCCCACGTCAGGAGGATTAAAGGATATTTTCTTTTACTGGGCTCTGGCAACCAGCAATGCTGTTTGCCTTGTTTTAGTGGGAGTCCTTGTGTCTCTGAGTCTGAGATCTGTGCATTGTGTATGGAGGTCTTTGTTTTTTTGCTTTGTTTTTGGTACTGAGGATTAAACCCAAGGCCTTTGCACTGAGCTATATTTCTAGCCCTTTTTTATTTTTTATTTTGAAGCAGAGTATTACACATTTGCTCAGGGTGGGCTTTGACTTGCAATATTTCTGCCTCATCCTCCCAGAGTATTTGTATTACAGGCATGAGCCACCATGCTTGGCCTGTCTTTGGTTTTTTTATTTTTTGTTTTTATTTAACTGTAACTGGCAAAGCATGCTCTTTTGAACATTCCGTATGTCTCCCATACTCTCTAACGTCTACCTTTATACCAACACCTTTGTGTACAGTGTTAAGTGGGCTCAAGATTTTTATGTTAAGCTTTGAACAGGCTAATATAAACATTGCAGGTCCTACAAAAGCATGACAGTGTCACCCTCATTTTAATTCTCAGTCATGAGTCAAGCATGAGCAATCTGGACCCACCTCTCTCTCACCCTCATTGTTAAAGGCACATGGACCCAAGCCATCTGTAAAGTTTAGATCATGTTATGATACATTCAGAATGAGTAAAGTGTGTGACCATTTCATTTGGCAGTGCACCTTTTTATTTTGGGATTAACTTCTGTGCATCCGTGAGACTAATGGGGCTTAGAGTAGGTCACAAAACTGTTAACCCACAGTCCCTTGGGAACTGCGGTGTTGGGACAGCCAAGGATGAATGCAGGTGATGCAAAAATTGTGACTCAAACTTCAGCTGACTGGTGCAACACACTTTTTCACTCCATCAGTACAGCACATGGTCATTGACCCACAGCCACATCCAGGGGTGGCGCTAATGAATGATGCCTTAGATTTATATTTACGATGAGCAGCTGCTACTTAGAAACTGAATATTTGGATCTCTCCCCTAAAAATATCAACCTACTGGCAGGATAACAGCTCTGTGGGAAGTCTTGCCCCCGGTATATAGTCCCAGAGTCCATCACAGGGCAAACTCAACTTGTTATACAGGCCTTAAACAGTGTGTTGTTGCTTTGGTATTAATTAAGCCACATGAGTGGGTTTGAACATGTTCAAAGTCTTAATAATGCAGAGCTAATTTTTGTCACTCAGATAAAATGAAGTATTTGTAATCTGCAGGAAGGTAAATATCACAGGAAAAGTCACCAACAGGAGCGTGGGTACTCATACCACAAAGGCAGGTCTTCCAGGCAAAGCCTCATGCTGGGTGTCCCCCAGATTGAGGGGAGCCCAGCGTGATTCTGTAGCTTGAGATAAAGTGGTGTGCTTATGTCCCTGGTACTTATGTATATAGTGACGCATTCCACCTACCCGACTGGTTTAGCTGCAGAACCTGGGGCAAGGAGACGGTGGGAGTCCAGTGTGCAGGTGCTCTGCAGGCGGGATCCAGGCTGTGGTCCAGAGGTCTCTTTCAGTGTCCACAGTTAATTCCTGAGAAGTGCCACCAGAAGCTTGCCTCCTCTGAAGCAAAAACATTTGCCAAGCCAAGCCATCTCCTAGTCCTTTACACATGGTATCACATGGGCCTTGGCCCTGGCCTGATGCATTACTGCTCAGGAAACTTAGGCAGGGGACAGGAATACTGAGGATCAACCCAGAGCCTTCACAGAGTTACATCCTTGACCCTTCCTTTTTTCTTTTTTTCCTTTTTTAGCAGTCTCACCAAGTCCCAGTTGCCCAGGCTGAACTCAAACTTGTAGCCTCGTGCGTTGGCCTCCCAAAGCCCTGCCATTCTGGGTATATGCTCCTACACCTGGGAAACTACATGGCCACGTGCACAGCTGTGATGCTCTCGGGGATTCTTGTTTTCTTCTTGTGGAACTGAAAGAAGGTCATCGCCGATCGACATTGATTGCTTTGCATATGCTCTGTCGTGCTGCCCAGTAAGGGTCACCTTTACTCTTGAACCCAGAGCCTCACTCAGCTTCTCCAGCTCTGCAGCTTATCTTCAAGTGTCTACTGGAAGTGGACACACAAACTGTGGCATTTGTACACAATGGAATACTATGCATCTGTAAAGTCCAACAGCGTGGAGGCTTTTGGAGGCAAATGGAAGAAACTTGAGAACATCATGCTTAGTGAAGTGAGTCAGAAGCAGAAGATGAAACATCGAATGGTCTCTCTGATACGAGAAACCCAGATCACAACTATCTCATGGAACTTAAAACAACAAAGTAAAACAGGGGTAGGGAGGGGAGGATGGGAGGGGTGTGTAGGGGGAGGGACCAAAGGAGAGTGGGAAAGCCCTTGTCACCTTGACAAGATACGTATGTGCACAAAAGGCTCAACTTCATTGTAAACCTTGAATTTTGCATGTATACATACCAATAAAATGTGGGGAAAAAAGTGCCTACTGGAAGAGAACAGTTTTAAAAGTTTATAAAGAATTTTTTTACCTGTAGCTCTCAGTAGGACCAGGTATCCTCATTCTATAGATAATACCTGTATGCATCGGTATTGATTTGGGGGAAGAGGGGTAGGAAGAAATTGTTCCATATTTAGGGAAAGGGACTAGGGATATTTCTTAAGACTGAAGGAGGTTTAGTCCACATGTTAGGCTATCTAGTCCAAGAAATGTAAGTAAAATGCACAATGAAAGTCAAGTTTACAGAAAGTGTAAAAATAATTTTGCAACAAAAGGAGGCATTTAATGTTTAGTCTGCCTTCCTTTCCACAAAGTCTGCATCAGTGGGTTCAACCCATCACAGGTCAGCAATACTCAGAAAGAAAAAAAAATGTGTTCTGAACATGTCCATTCTTTTATTCTTGCCATTGTTCCCTCATTAATACAACCACAGGGCTGGGGGTGTAGCTCAGTGATTACAGGTCTAACCTAGGAAGCTTGAAGTCCTGGGTTCAATCCCCAGCACCACATACAAGTGGGGTGCGGTGGCACACACACTGGTAACCCCAGCACTTGGGAGACTGAGACAGGAGGCTTAGCATAAATTCTAGGTGAGCCTGGGCTACATCGTAGGTTCAGGACCAGCCTAGATTACAGGAGGAGACCCTGACTTATTTTAAAAAAAAAAGAAAGAAAGAAAGAAAGAAAACCACTATTTACATGGAACTTAACACTGCATTAGGTATTATAAATAACCTAGTGGTGTTTAAAAACGGACCCACAACCTTTTTAACACCTGGGCCATATTATTTGAAGATCATACTCACTGGGGTGAGGGGGTGGGTCTGGTGATGCAGTAGATTGTTGGAGGATAGCTTTCAGATGGTGAGCAGCAGCAGCAGCAGGGAGCAGGATCCTGTCAGATGTGCGGCAGCATTAGAACCTTACAGGAGCACGCTGACAGGAGGTGGCGTCTGCCTTGCTGCTCACCTGCTCGCAGCTCATCTGTCCCCACATCCACGCCTTCCGAGGCCACTACTGGCCCATGGCCCAGGAATTGGGACTGCTGACTTAAGTAAGCAGGAAGATGTTTGTAGGTTCCATACAAATATCACATCATTTTTTGTAAGGAACTGAGACACCCTCAGATTTTGGGTCCTAGAACCAATCTCCAATGTATATCAAGGGACAGTGTACTTCATACAATCTGCTACTTGCTTCCTAGATTGAAGGAAACCTTAGATGTTGAGGCCAGGCAATCAGTATGGCAGCAGCTGAACAGCAGAAGACTCAAAAGACAGAAAAGGGAAGTTCTACATTCAGGGTATCCTTGGAATTTCAGAAGTCTTCAGAGCACAACTTCCAGTCATGGACAAGTCCCTTGATAATCATGGTCTAAATTCTGATGATCAGATTTGTATAGACAGACAGCTGTAAGGTCTGTTGCAGAACATGTGTAGAGGTTCATTGTGTTCATGCATACCAGCGACCCAGGGGGTGATTCAGAAGCCACACAGAGCAGCCAGATTGCCTGGATTGTGGGGATAAGCACATTTAATGAGACTGCATAGATGAACCTGGCAGAACTAGTCTGAATATTTATCATTACAAATGAACAGCAAACAGTTGATACTCCACACACCCAGAGCTGACAGGTACCTCACTGCTAATCTAGCATTCCCCAGTTGTTACAAAAGGATCTGGAGCAAAACTGGAATTTCATAGAGAAAGCAATGATTGATGCTATCACAGAACTTCTTTCCAGTGTTTACCCAACATCTGTAAGGACAGTGGCTCACCTCCTCTCTGAAAGACAGTAAGATTTTCACTTTTTAATCTTTCTGTAGCCTTATTGGTACATCAGGGAGCCATTTATGAAAATTGCTTCTCATGTTGATATTTATGTGGGGAGCAGGATGGATTTTGGTTTTGCTCAAGGGCATAGTTTCAAGATCAAAGACCCTGATGAAAGAAACGGAGAACTATCATCGATGAATCTGACTTCACTTTACCTGGGGGGACCACTGCCACCACAGTAATAACAGCAAGCAAAGTTGATGTCTTGCTGTTTGAAATTAGGTCGTAAGGATTATCGGCACATAGGACTGGTACTGACCAGCAGGACTGAGACTGATTTTGTTCCTCCTGATCTCAGTGTGGTCCATGTGAATGGTCAGGCACCCAGATTCATTTCTCCAGGGTGGCAGCACTTCCATGAGAAGCTGGTTCCAAAGAAAAATGCTTCCTAGAAACAATCTAAAAGGTGCTAAGGTCCAGCAGAGGACAGTGGCAGTGTGGATTGGATGTAAAGAATGTATCCACGAGACATTTCCATGACAGGCAGACAGAGGATAAAGAATATGGTGGAAGCAAACATAACTCCAGTATTTTGATCCTGAAAGACTGGCAAGGTAGAGGCCCCTCATTGAAATTAGATGCAGGTGACAGCACATCCCCTGTAACAAAATGCATGAATGTGTACACACTACTCAACATCTCCATTTTACAGTTTTATTTTCAGTAGAGTCACTGAGGTTTGAGCCCATCTCATGAGAGCTCTCATTTCTCCCTCAAAGCAAGAAGCATTGTTTTTAAAAAGCATCTTGCATCATGGTCTTGCCTCCACAGCTAATGAGACAGCTGGCCCTTGACCCAAATTATCAGTGAGAATTGCTGCAAGTGAGGTAGTCTTGGGAAATACACAGTGACTGTCTTCCACCAAATTGTCCACAGGAAAGAAAAGTCCATCCTTCAGAGAGAGAATTACAGTGGAGAGCACAGATGAGACAGAAAAATTCCTTGCTAGTTTCCAGAGTTACACACTTCTTGTTTTCTAGGCCCTGAAGAGCCCCCACAAGCCCTAGATACCACACAACAGTCCAGTGTTCTTCAAACCATCTCCCCCATTTGCCCAAGCTGGCTTGAGTTCATTCTGCATCTTGCAATTTGGAACATAAATGTATGCTGTGTTTCATGGAAATGTGATATGTCTTAAGAATTAAAGTCACGATTTTACTAGGTAAGTTCCCTGTTAAGAAAGGGACCTGATCCTGGTGTCACCTCTCCAGAAGGGGTTGGTGACTAAGCCTGACAACAGGCTCTAAATAGGAAGGAAGGGAGGTTAGCCTCTGGTCCAAATACTACGTGTTCTGAATACTTAGGCCTGCACCCTCAGGAGAGACCAAGGAGGAGAGGAGAAGCCTGTAGTTTGGGATCTTGCAAAAGGCAGAATTTATTAAAAATAATAGCAAAAAGTATCTATTTAGAAGGTTTGCAAATCCAAGGATAGAGATAGTACAACACCTGTGTGGGACTGCAGGACAGCCAGTAAGAGTCTGCCACGAATCTCGGTTGTTCAAAGAACAATGGTGAAAACTGGAGCCTGAAGATAAGTGACTGAAAATCAGCAACAGGCAGACAAGGCAGATAGGCACAAATCGAGACTGGATCTGTGAAGATTTGGCATGTAGCAAGTCATCGTCTGTAGACAATTGTGAGAGCTTTCCCGGAGGAAGAAGCTGTAACAATCTCTCTTCTTCCTTCCTTTTATACCATTCGAGTTCCAGTTGGGCATCCCACATCTGAGTGGGTGCTCTCCCCTCATTCACTCACACTCCAATCCAAGCTGGTTCTCAATTCCCAACCTAGGCATGGTTCCCAAACCCTAATCCAGGCGTGGTTCCTGATTGCCTCAAGTTGACATCATCTCTTCAGTGGTCACAAAGCCCAAGCACAATGTCCCACAGATGCGTTGTCTTCTCTGTGGTCACATTTATTGTAGCAGCACCTGGTTAGGAGCAACAGGCCTGGGTTAAAATTCAAGTTCAGTTTTTCACTTGCTGAGCACATTACCCAACCTCTGCGCCCCCATGTCTACAGCTATCTCACAGAGTGTGCTTGAGTTACCTTTCCTTCCAAACCAAGCTTTGTTCCACTGAGGAAATAAGAAATATTGCAGTCAGTAGAAATAGAATGTCAACTTGATAATTGGTCCGAACAGTATGACTGAGAGTCAAATTGAGGAATTGTACAGTGGTTAGAGCACGTGCCTAGCAAGCACAAAGCCCTGAGTTCAATTCCCTAGCACTCAGGAGGTTGAGACAGAAGGACTGCCGTGAATTCAAGGCCAACCTGCGCTACATAGTTCAGGACCAGCCTGGACTACAAGGGCAAGGCAGGCTAAATGTGTCACCAACATGTCACCTCTGCCTTAGTCTGTTTTCTGTTGTTACTTAATAACACTATACCCCTTGCTGGTTAAGTTATAAAGAAATAGGTTTATTTGACCTCATAGTTATGGTCCAACATCAAAAGGCCACATATGGTGATAGTCTTCTTTCTGGCAAAGTCCAGGAGCAGCACAGGACATCACATACAGAGAGGCAAGAAGCACACAAGAGACCTGGCCAACCTGACTTTATTGCAGACTCACTTTCGAGATAACCCATGAGCACATTAATTCATTAATTGCATAAATTACTCATGAGGCCAGAGCCTAATCACCTCTTAAAGGCCTTCCTGGTCCTACCTCTTAGTAGCTCATGGGAATTAAATTTTAACATGAGTTTCCAAGGGGACAGACCATTGCTCAAGCCACAGCAGCATCCAAGGAAAAGTGTGAGCCCACAAAGCACATGCAGTGCCAGGCTGTGGCCTCCCACTGGTCCAAAAGGAGAGAGAAGAAAGCCATGATGTACCCTTAACAGATAAGCTTATGTCACCAGTCACTACAGACATGGTCTATTGTCAACTATCAGTTAAGGTTCTTAAGGAGAAACAACAGAAATCTCTGTGCGTGTGTGTGTGTGTGTGTGTGTGTGTGTGTGTGTGTGTGCGCGCTTGCGCACACGAGCGCGTGCGTCTGTGTGCACATGTACACGTGCACATTTATTAGAATGGCTTACAGAGTCTAAAGAAAGAGTTCAAAATATTCTCTTGAAACTAAGAGAACTGGAGGTTCTCAGTGGTGCACAGACGTGTGACAGAACACCAGCCTGGAGCCCCTGAAGAAGTCAGGTAGGACAGCCGGCGGTCATCTGCCATGGTGGATGTCCAAAGACAATAACAGAGGCCTGCAGACTGGAGCAAATCTGCCATGGAGGTCGGTGGTGTGAAGAGAGAAGCAAGCCAGTATGTACAGAAAATGGCAAAGGTCAGAGCTCTCCCAGAAGAAACTATAATAATCTTTTTCCTTCCTTTTTATTTAGTTCAAGATACTGATGAGTTTGGCTACCAACATCTAAGATGGGTCTTTTTCCCTCATTTGCTGGCCCATAAGTCAATCACACTCAAGGTGTTCCCTAGTCTTTCCAGTTAACATAATGCATTAAGTGGTCATAACAACCCAGCAGATCACTGTTGGCAGCAGAGAGAAGTGGAGCAAGAAACAGGTATGCAGAAAACCCTGTCAGAACCCCAAGAAGGGAGAAGAGGTGTTTCCCTCACATCCTTGATAACCAACAGTAAGCACTGCATGAAGTCATCCAGGTAAGTGTCATCACATCCTACGTGTGTCTACCCATACTGACATCAGTCATTCTCCTCAGAGAGATATTTTGACACACAGGACATGCACCATTGCTCTGTTGGGTGCATACCCCAAGGTGACATAAGATGGCGCAATGGACCTGTACTGCCCTCACTCCGCCTCAGGTGAGATGTGAGCATTTCTATTTGCTCACTGTGATTGCAAGATGATGCATTGTTTCCAGATTTTGACTATTGCAAGCAACACTGCTGTAAACCTCATACAAGTCTCCCTGTGTGCATACATGCACCCTGCTATGCATTAGTGAAATTTATATTATAGAGAGATATTACCAAATGGGCAGTTTTCACCGTGACAGTCCTATGAAGGTATATTTAGACTTATTTTCATGTGAGAACTGGGTGGGTGGGCGTGAAGAGGGATGAACCAGGCTCTGGGCTGAGAATCAGCTCTGAGCTGCGGGGTGCAGGGTCCTGCATCCAAAGAAAACCCCTGCTGCTTGCCACAAGGACGCCCACTGCCTCACTTGTTCCTGGGAAACATTGCTCAACATGCACAATTTAAGGGAGGAAACACTTATTTTGGCTCGTAGTTGGAAGGCAGCTCCTATGGAAAGAAGGGTCTGGTGGCGAACAGCTGCCCATGGTGTCACAAGAGGGAGAATCAGGGGCCTCCAAAGAAGCTGGGGTAGGGGTTCATGTCCTTCCAGACCACGTGCCTGGAATCTAATCCACTGCATGCCTGTCCACCACACATATGTAACCCACCCCTCCTGACCAGACTCCATCTCAAGGTAGCACATGAAATCCGTAACACCCAAATACATGAAGCTTTGAGGAACAATACTGATCCAAACCACAACACGCACCAAAGGGAAGCAGAGGCAGAGCTGTGTAGTGCATATGTACTCCTCTCAGAGTGGAGACCTACAAGAAGCAGTGTGGAGAGTAACTGGAAGATAGATCCAGAGAGGGCGACCTAAAAAGCCAAAGCAGCACAGCCAAAAATAGTTAATCTTGTCAAAGAGCAATCAACAAACAGGAGGCCCACAGAGAGGCTGCTTAAGACAACATAGAAAATCTTTGAAGCAGCAGCTTTAAGGAAGTGCAAAAGCTGTAATAAGGCAGATTACCATATGTAACACACACACACACACACACACACACATCTATTTGTGGTAAAGCTGAAGAAATGTGTGTGTGGTATGTATAATCTCATCTTGCAAACAGTATTTATTTAGGTAGCAAGAACAATTTGGTAAGTACTTAGAGGTTTACTGTCATTTGTTTCCTAAACTGGAAGATTCATTGATTATCCTACATTCAAATGAAGTCAGATGAGGTTTATTCTCAGAATAAAATCAGTAAAAAAGCAACAGGCAGAGCCAGAAGGGAAAGGGAAAGATGCTGAGACCAACTCGGCATGTGTTCAGGATATCACTGCCATCTTTCTCTCACCTCACAACAATCTAAGTTAGGCCAGAATTACTGCCCTCACTTTTGCAAGTGAGAAAACTCAGGCTCACTAAGTTAAGGGATTTGTTGGAAAACAGCTGGGGTCTTAGCTAGTGTCACTCATAGGCTAGGCTCTCCTGACACCTGAATGTCCCCCCACTTGTATACACTTCTGCTACTCAGCTAACTGTAGGATATTTTAAGACTTAATGAAACTCACATGAAGCTGTAGAAATAGTATTCTCACATATGCTTTCCACAACCTTCTCCAGTGACACTGTGTGTCTTCTGTGATCACAGTACACTCTCCCGGTCAGAAAATCAACATGGGCACAATACTATTAAACTCAGGGTTTTCACCCTGAGTGCTGAGATTTTGTGCTGCATTATCTTTTGGATCTGGAATGTCCCCAAAGCCTTCGTGTATTTGGAAGGTGATTGGATTGTGGGGGTTAATTGAATTGGAGGATTCATGCGTTGATTGCACGGTCTGTTAAGATGTGCAGCCTGGTCAGGAGGGGTGGATCACTGAGGGTGTTGTGTGGAAGGGTATGTTGTTGCTTCAGCTTCTCAGTCACCCTGCTTCCTGTTACAATGCTATAAGCAACTGCCCCTCTGCCAGGCCACGCCGCCATGGCCTCTGCCATTGCCATCATGACTGAAACCACTAAACTGTCAGCTAACATAAACTTCTCCTCCTTTAAATTGTGGGTATCGGGTATGGGTCCCAACAACGATAAAGTGCCCAAGACCGGGTGCATAATTTTTCAGTATGAAGAACGTTCCTGTATATTACAGGATGTTTGGCCACATCCATGGATTCTACCCATGAAGTGATAGTGGAGGTTAAAAATCCTTTATCTGAAATGCTTGGGACAAAACATGCTTCAGATTTCAGATTTTTTTTTTTTAGATTTTAATATATTTGTGTATATACAATGAAGTATCTTGGGAAGGAACCCACGTCTAAACACTAGATTGACTTACATTCCATAAACACTTTATGCATATAGCCTGAAGGCAATTTCATACAGTATTTTAGTGCACCTGTGTTTTAACTGCAACCTCTCACCTGAGGTCAGAAATGGAATTTATACTTATGGCATCATATCAATGCCCAAAATGTTTCTGAATTTTGAGCACTGCAGATTTACTAATTGTGGGTGATCAATCCAGCTCGCTCACTCTTTCCCCAGTTGTAACCATCAAAAATGTGTCCAGACTCAATGATTGCTTTTAAAGTACTAAATTGCTTTATATTCTTTATCAAATTGGGCCTTTGTTTCAGCTATTTTTAGGTCTGACACATACAGGAAAAATAGCCATACAACCATGCAGCAAACAGAAAGTACAAAAATAAATAAACAAATCTTCAGAATTGAAAAGTTCTTTTTTCCAACCACAAGCCTGTAACTATTCTGATAAAAATCAAGGAGCAGCATGAGGACTGGGTTTTGACTACAGTAGTTCTCAGTTTAAATAAATGCTGTCAAAACGCACATTCAAAGAAATCTGTTACTCATGCCTAATGTTCCACTGGGTACATTTCTCAAGCAAAGATTAAAACAGAGGTTTATAAGGTTATTTTCTTTTTTATTTTTTACAAGACACCATGTAAATTTTCATGTAATTATATAAAGAATGTTGTTAAACTGAGCTTGGTGGTACATGCTTGTAATCCTTGGGAGGGTGAGGGAGGGGACTGTGAGTCTGAGCCTAGCCTGGGCAATTTGGGTACTTGGCAGCCACTATTGCCCACCGCTGTGTAGTTGACAAAGGAGCACTGGGTCTCAGTTGAGACATGCAGGCACAAAGCCAACAAAGGTGGTGGCTGACCAGCTCTGAGGCCACTCTTCATCCTTGAGCCTAGCTGGAGCTGTGAACCCCAGCAAGTGCACTGGCAAACCAGAACTCTACCTTCATAGCAGGACCCCTAAAAAGGTCAGAGTTTCCAGGCACACGTCTGGTCAAGCTAAGCTGCACGTTTAAGCCCTGAAGAAATGGTATAGATGTTGTGGTGACACCATACTGGTGGTAGTCTTGGTGACATCATGTCTGGTCTAACCCCAGAAAGTCATCTTTAGACCACTGCAAAGAAAAACACTACACATTAGATGGGATGTCCCTCGGTCTGAAGTCCCCAGTCTTTGCTGTAAATAAGTGAGTCAAGGTGTCCACCATGGTCATATTTGTCCTACAGCAGATGAATTACTTTAGAATCGCTTGGCTCTAGAAGGTTTGTCCAGATAGCACAGACTCCTTTTAAACATTTTTATTATAAATTGATAAAGTGCAGTTGAACATAGCAGACTCCTGAGGTGTAAGAATTTTTTGGACCAAGTGGATGTGGCAACATCAAAAGCAAACAGTCAAAAAGCTCTACCTGTTGTACGGCATAGTTGGATGAGTGTGGTATGCGATAACTTACTATGTATGCGTAAAGACCTAGAAGAGAGGAGTTCATGTGTTCCAAGCAGAAGAAAACTTAAATGTTTAAGGAAGTAGAAATGCTAATCACTCTGATTTGATAGTTAAATATTATGTACATGTAATTAATTTTTATACTGTACCCCCAAATATGTACAATAAGCACATGCTAATTAAAAATAAATTTAAATAAAAGACTCAGGTCTGACGTTACAGACCTGTAATCCCAGAACTCTGGGGCGGGGGGTAGAATTAATCAAGTGCCTTGGTATACCAGCGCACTGGTTTATTCTCTTTAGAAGGTGTTTTTCAATTGTGAATTCTTTATTGGAATATAGATATGAAAGTTGTGTGTATTGCTATAATATTGTGCCACAGTATTTTTATTTCATAAAACTAATTTTAAGTTTAAACTTTTCGAGTTAAAATGTCTTATAAAATTTAAAAAAGAAGATAGGAACCTCTGCCTTAGACTTCAGAATAGTTATCAGTGCGCTGCTGCCCAGGCACCTGCACGATGGGCAAGGAGAGCCCAGAGACCAGCCAGAGCCTGGACGGGCACTGTACTCTCCTCCACGTGTTCATGGCCCCAGTTACTGATGGGTCGTGTGGGGCATGGCAGCTCCTGGCCTCAGGACTCAATGTCTTTACAATTCATCTTGAAGGTACTGTTCCTCCCACCAGCAAAAGCAAGCATTTCAGGGCACATTGCATCGATATGTAAATCCATCCTTAATGACTCTGCAAACATCGAAGTTCAAAATAACTCAGGATTCTGGCAACAGAAACACCATTTTGCTCAGATTTTGGGAGGATGGTGTGCAGTGGTGAGGCAAACACATAGGCCTTTCTCAATGTACTAGGGTACTTTGTTTTTCCAAAGAACATATTGTGTGTTTCATTATTAAGCACTTGTCTGCAAATTTAATGTCTAAATATATTCATAGATATCCCAGAGACCTTCCAAAACTCAACTGCAACAACGCATTTACAAGCTGATACAGCAAACAGGAGCCTGTGCTTAATTGTGCCGTGGGTTCCACATGGGATTCTTTGTTTGCTGGCCGGAAAAATGCAGTATCAAAACCAATATACCTGAGGCCTGTATTCATAAATATGTCTGCTCCCTAACCAGACATCAAGAAAAACAAATGAATTCTCTGGAGGTTCTAAACATGAAGTCGCTGCATTTATTTTCAAATGGTGTAGAACGAGACAAAGCCTAACACTTCAGGAAATGGGGGTCCTTTTCACCTACCAAGGCAAATATTAAGAGATACCAATTCAACTATACGAGAACAGCCTCCTCGTAGCAAGAAGTCATAGCTATAGTTTGGATCTGGAATGTCCTCCAAAAGGCCCTGTGTCCTCACATGGGCTGTTCTCAGCTTGGCACTATACGGAGGTGGTAGAACCACTTAAAAATGAGCCCTATCAGGAGATACAAGATCACCTGGGAGTGTACCCTTGAAGATATTTTTTTCTTGTCTCTCTTGCACCCTGAACACAAGAAACATGGTCTGGCTTTGCTATGTTCTCCCTGCAATGATTGCCTTGCCACAGGCCTCCGAGTGAAAGGGCCAACTGACCATGGCTGGAACCTGCAAAACTGTGAGCCACAAGAAACCTTTTCTCTTAGTAAGTTGATTACCTAAGGTGTTTGTAACAGTAACAGAATGCTAACATAACCATCAAGGAAAGAAGTAAAAACCATGTATTTTCAGAAAGCACAGCAAGGCCTCCCTTTAGACTTTAGCTTCCTATGGACATATGCGTACAGTCCTCACCTGGCTTAGTGGATGCTTCCTCAACATCACTCGTGCAGATCCTTATACAGAGGTAATAGAAAACTCCAGTGAGTATTTAAATTTTTATGAAGTCATTTCAGCAAGATACAGTGTTGTTAATCCTCCTTAGAAGACTGCTTAGCTTCAAACACACTTACTCCATCATTCTTTCCACTTTCGAAAGGTGTTCCTCCATGTCTTTACAAGATGTGATAAAATACTGCCAAGTGCCATCCAAGGAAAAGCAGGCTCACTTTCTTTGTGGTGTGTGTGTGTGTGTGTGCGCGCGCGTGCGCGCACGCACCCACGTGCCCTCATCCATCTTATCCACTGGTTTTGGCACTGTATAACTTCTGGCTCTTCCACAAAGTTAACAGGACCAGCAAAAAATTGATTCAGGACATTAAGGCAGCCACAACAAAGTAAAGATACTCATGAATGAGAATTTCTAGAACTGCTTCAAAGAGTAGCAAAAACAATGGGTTTGATGCGAAGGAAAAGTACTTTGAGAGGGATTCATGACAATATATTTTTATTGTGATAATATTTTATTGAAACACACAGCAGTTTTCAATCAAACCTGGTAGAAAAACCATCTGTAAGATGTACTCAAGAAGCTTTCAACTTGGAGATTGTTTCAGTCTTAGTTTATGAAATTTTCCTATCCTTTTTTGTTCAATTCTAATTTTTCAGACTTGATTTTCTATTTTAGCCTGTGTTAGGATACTGTTGACTCGCCTTGGGAAATGGTAACACATTCAAAGGACAGACCAGAGCAATGCCAAAAATATAAACAGAATGAATGGCTGTAGTTAGGGGAAAAGCTGACCCAATTTCCTTAAATGTCTGACAAGTCACTCTAACATAGCTTTGCTATTCTATAAACCAGAAAGGTCTGTATACATGCAGGTATGGTCTATAAGTATGTAGACTTTCTGGTTGAACTAGCTTTTTACTTATGACTTACACAGGCTTCTGTTCCTCTATGAAATTCACTTGGCAAATCTCACATATTTTTAAATAAAGTCCTTGATCTTTGTCATGTCAGAAATCCACACTCAGCTAAAATGAGGCTCTCCTTTTCCTTTCCAGAACTTGCCTACTCACATATGGCCAAGGTCAAAGAACTAAACTCCACGAAATGCAAATACAGTGCCTACAGGAAAGAGTCAAGGAGCCTAAGTCTGAGTGACTACAGGATTATTCAAGGCTGCATGCTGACAGTGTCCCCCACAGCCCATAATCTCCAAGGAGTTCAGAGAGGAACATGAAGACACACCAGGCCACGTAGGGAACACGTCTGCTACATAGTCTGAAAGAGAAACCAAGATCAATCTTTCCCAGTGACTTTCAGGCATCTGCCCACTTACCTACAAGATGGCCAGGACAGCTGTGTAGAAGGAGAAAGCCAAGTTACTGGGGTAAGCCTGCGTTGTTAGCTCCCTGCTCCTAGCCCCTTGACCTAGTGACTTCAAGTTGCCCATCCTTGATCTTGGAAGCCTTGATCTTGGCATCATGGGGATTGGCTGAGCAAAAACAAGAGCCAAACAGCTCACTATTGGTCAAGGCTGTTTGTTAACTTACCGTAGCTGTGGTGCTTTCCTTTAATTTACAAACCCAGGCCCTACAGAGTGAATAGGAAATGAAAGTCGATCCAATTCCACAGTGATATCAAAAGCAAAACATCGCATTTCCTCTCTTCGAAAACGGAATGGGATGCTTCCTACGTTTCAGGCAAAGAACACATGATACAGGTCTCACTGAGACAAGTGGCTCTGAGACACAATGTTTCATAAAGAATCACAACTGAGTTTGGGAATCAAAAATCTTAGCTTACTAAATTATACAAAACCCTTCAGTCTAGAATAAGTTGAAGTAAGGTGAACCCACGGAATGGCTTACAAAGGGCTGGACACTAACGCTCCAAAGATGAAATGAGAGAATGTTGTGCTTCGTGGTGATCATCCCAAGAGCCACAGAGCTCCAGAGAAGCCCTCGCCATTGGGTCAGGGCAGAAGAGGGACACTGCAGCTGGAGGTCTGGTCAGAGTGGGACACTGTCTGCATCTCAGAAAAGGAAAATACCCTGCCCAGGGGGGAAGTGTGAGTGCAACTATGGCTGTCTGACTCCCAGCTGCTTTGAGAAGGCAGACTGAGCCTCGCCCTTGCTGCTGGTGGCCAGAGATGCTCAGTGTCCCCAGAGCTTGATGAATTCCTGAAGTCTAGTACCCACTCCCTGAAGAGAATCTGTGGCTCCCTCAGTAGGTTTGAGAACAGGCTATCTACCTTGCATCATAGCCTGAGATTTTCCAGGGAGCTATTTTGTTTCAAGCCAGCTGCCACATTTACAGCCACTGCTTCCAAAACTGCACAGAGAAGAGCACACAGTGCACCCCACCATTCCCCACTCCAGGGATCTGCGGCCACATGTGCCTTGAAGGAAACACCTAGAAACTCTCTTCAGTGGATAACAGGGTCATTATATCACTAAGAACTCAGTCTGTAATCTCTAGAACTAGGTAAGACTTTAAAGTTTATTACAGTTGCAACCAGAATGATCCTTACTTATTCAAGCTCAGATAAACATTGCTGAAAAAAAGCACCAGCTGCATTGTGAGAATTTTGTTTTCAGGGAATATGTGTGTTTTCATCCCTTTCAGAAAATACATGCTTAAATACTTCTGAGTCTGGTTACTATTCTCCCTTCTCTTGAAATAGTTTTTTTAAAAAACAAAAACCATTTTTGGCTTCTTTGCTGTTTATTACAAAATACTATGGTCTGGGAGTATGGCTTAGAGGTAGAGTTCTTGCCTAGCCCATCTGAGTTCCTGGGTGTAGTCCCTGGCGGGTGCGCGCACACGCACACACACACACACAAACACATACATCAGTTTGTTATTAATGTGCAAAGAAAAGTTGGCAGTCTATAAAATGAAAAGTGTATTTTTGTTTTGTCTTTTGACTACCAGCCTGTCATGGTGCCACATACTTTTAGACCCAGCACTCTGGGAGGCTGAGGCAGGAAGACTTGTGCAAGTTTGAACCCAACCTGGGCCAACTTAGTGACTTAGTGAGACCCTATCTAAACAATTTTTTTTTTTTTAATGCACAACTGGGGATGTAACTTACTGCAAAGGCCCCAGGTTCAATCCCAGTCCTGGGGAAAAGAGTTTGCCAAGTCTTGAAAGGCTACAAGTTTGCAGAAAGACAGGGCTGAACTCACTGTATTAAAACTGTTATATGTTGTATTTTTGCCAACATTTTTAGCCCAAATGTACTTACAAATACATAAGAAAAATATAAAGTGTATTTATCTAGCTGTTACTGTGCAATAATGTGTGTGTGTGTGTGTGTGTGTGTGTTGAAACTGAGGCCTTGAGTTTGCTGCATAGTCTACCACCAAACTATGTACCCAGACCTTTTTTAAAGTTTTATTTTAAGGCAAAGCCTCACTAAATTGCCCATGCTAGCCTTGAACTTCTGAACCTTCTACTTCAGCCTCCTAAGTAGCTGGATTTACAGGCATATTCCTGGCTACAATTAGTGACTTTTATGGAATGTTATACCAGAGTCAAAAGTTCATGAACATTACATTGAAGTCCTTGATTGCTTTTTACTTAATAGTATAAAAATGATATCACTATAATAACTGGGTTTTGTCATAAATTCTTTATAAATTTATGAGGCACACTTCAATAATGGGTTATTTTTATTGTTAGAAATTTTTAACAAATTTACAAAACATATTACTTTAATCCAACTATAAATTACAACTCATTACCTCATGATGGCTTTAAGTCAGTATCTTTAAATTTTCCCATGATTAAATTTTCAAAATATTTCTATAGTCAAAGATAAGTCTCTGATTCCAAGTTCAAACTAAATATTTGTACAGTAAAAAAATATTCCATTTAAAGGCAAAGAAACCTGGAGGTGTAGCTCCGTGGCAGAATGCATGCTTAACATGTGTGAGGCTCTGGGTTCAGGCCCCAGAATACACACACACATACAAACCCAAAAAATATCTGGGAAGATTTTGTAATGTGCTAATTCTAATGGGTTGTTATCTTTTGATTACAGTGATCTGTTAATATTTTTTAAGTGAAATAAAGCAGCAGGTGGATTCCCCTTACCACCACAGTAATAATTTAGTATGTTAGGTTTATTTTAACCAAGATCACTGGGAGTAATATAAACAGTTTTGCCTTTGCCAGTGGAGGTTTATTTCAAGGAGCACAATTCACTAAAATGTTAACTTCTCTTTAACTGCAATTCTCAACATACAGTGTTACAAAATACAAGGTAGGGCGTGCAAACCTTCCTTCACGGGCCACATGGCATGTGTTGCTCACAGTTCTGCTGCATCTACCACATTCTGCTGTGGTGACATGACCGTGGAAAACACATGAATGAAATGCACATGGCTGTAACTGAGTAGAACTTCACTTATAGACGCCCAAATTTCAATTTCATATAATTCTCTTATTCACAAAGTAGTATCCTTCTGAATGTTTTCAATTACGTAAGAATGTAAAGACTACCCTAGGTCTCAGTCTCTACCAAAAGTGAACAAGTTTGGCCCACCGGCTTTGGTTCTCCACCCCCATTCAATAGAACAACAGTGAAAACCGCCTCCAAGGTCACTTTCGTGAGCTAACTGACTGTAGTGGGCCTTGTGCTAGCAAAGAGGGGAAAGAATTTAAAACATAAATTACTGAAGGAGGAATGAGTAAGGTATGGAGGAATCAGATCCTTGCCAGGACACGCACCTGCTGGCTGGCTCGTGCAGGGTCACCTCCTGACATCTTAAGGCACCAGCACGGAGTGAAGGAGGAAGTCCCGGTTCTGCTAAGCCTGCGTTGGGCACATGCAGCAGCCTCCCTAAGCAGCATTTACCGTCTTCATCATCCACCAAGCCACCACTCCCCACTGTGCCTCTGAGGGGCAGAAGCCACCACTCCACCCCCACCTCCTGTGCTTGGCATCTAGCAACCAAGGGCCCAGCTTCTCAGACTGCTAATGACCCAGTGAGACAAGCAGCTGGTGTCTGCTCGGTCTTCACAAAGGAGGCTGGGGCCAGTGTGACCCGCTCCTGCAGCTCACCGGCAAGGCTCGCAAGGCTCGCAAGGCTCTGCATGCAGGACATTTCACTCACCAAACATTTTTCCATAGCAAGAACTGTCTGCAAGACATCCTAAAGAAATTTTTGCCCAGGAGGGAAATTCATACCCTTCCACAACCAGACAGGAGGCATGAACAGAGGGAATATTGTAAGCAGTCTTGTTTAAGAGTTGTTAAAGTGCCAAGGCCCCCCAGAGCTGAGCTAAAATAAAGCACAAAGCAGTGCACAGGTGGCCTTTACTTTCTAAAGAACAGCTGTACGCAATCTGCACGAGTAAATAATGTCAAGTCTGGGCAAATACTTCCCAGTTCCCAGTTACATGAAAAAGACAGCTTGACCCAGCTCCCACCAGTTTTCTCTGAGTGAGTGGCTGGGGTGTGAAAGGTCCCACGCATGCACCTTCTCCTGGTGTGAGGCGCAGAGGGGATCCATCTTTTCCTTGAGAGATTCCTTCAAGTTGCACGGGCAAAAACTGACATTTGGAATTACACACAAAACCCAAGGTCACAACGCCGCGCTCAGAGGTAGGGGACAGCTTACACTGGGGCCCGTGGGCCTTCTTCCCATTCCGACACGGCGGGAATCCTGGAGGCCCTCCAGGAAGGCGAAGCCTCCGAGGAGACAGGAGAGGTTCGCAGCGCTGCCAAGGCCCACTGGGCCGTGAGGTTACGGTTCCATGGCGGCCTCCAATCCCGTACTTTCCTCGCCAGGCCCAGGCTGCTCACAGAGCGGGTCCGTGGGGAGCACGTAGCGCAGCGTGTAATTCGCCCCTCCGTTGTTGTCCCAGTACTCGCCCTGCGCGCAGCGGTAGCAGACGGAGAAGTGGACAGCCACGTCCCGCAGGTCCTCGCCGCCCGTGGGCCGCAGGCCGGGGGGCAGGCACAGCGAGAAGTGGAAGCGCTCGGCGCCCGGCTCCCCCTCGGCGTGCCCAGGCCCGGGCGCCCCCGGCGGCTCGGGGCGCAGCTCCGCCGGGGCATCCAGGAAGGTGCGCCACTCGGTGAAGGTGTAGCGCACCACCACGGCCGCGGGCCCGGGCCAGCGCAGCACGCGGCCCGAGCCCGCCACCTCCGCGCCCGACGGGGCGGGGCACTGCACGCGCTCCAGGCACACGCGCTGCCGCCGCAGGCGCTCGGCCGCCGCGCTCGGCCCGGGCAGCTGGAAGAGCGGCCGCAGCCGGGCCGCCGCCTGCAGGCCGGCCGCGCGCAGGGGGCAGCTGTGCAGGCGCGACAGCACGGCGGGCGGCACCCGCGGCTCCTCGGCCGCGCTGAAGTGCTTCACGCTGGCCAGGCTCAGCCCCCGCGAGTCGGCGAACTGCACCCGCTTCTTGCACTTGGCGCAGCAGGCGCCCGGGCCGTGCGGCGCGTCCGCGGCCCGCTCGCCGCCCCCCGCGCCCGGCGGCGGGCTCTGGCCGCGCCGCAGCAGCCGGGCCGCCTGGGCGATGGGGTCGGCGGGCAAGGAGACGGAGCGCCCGCGCGGGCGGCGCCCTTCCGGAGGCTCCTCCAGCGCCGGAGGAGCGGCCTCTTCCCTCCCGCTCGGCTGGGCGTCCGCGCTCCCGGTCCCCGAAGCGCCACCTTCCGGGACAGGGGCCTCCGGCGCGGGACGGTCCTCGGCGGGCGGGACGTCCTCCAAGGGCACAAGTGTGGGCGCCTCGGAACCCGGCAGCCGCGCCCCGACTCGGGGGCCCACGACCCCATCCGGCCCGGGCTCCGGTCCGGCCCCGGACTCCAGGCTCGCGAGGCCTCTGGAAAGGCGTCTCCCGGCTCAGTCGGGGGAGCGCGCAGCTCCGGGCCGGGAGGCGGGCGCAGGCCCAGTTGGCAGCGAGCGCCCCGCTTCGAGCTGCCGCCGCCGGCCGGGACGGCGCGGGAGAAGGACGGGGCCCTGCGGCCCCACTGGGACCTGCCCGCGCGGCGGGAGCCGGTGCTTGGCTGGAAGGCGAAAGGCTTTCGGAAGGCCGCAGGCTCCCTGTGGCCCGCCACCCGCCGCCGGCGGGGTCGCGCCTGCCCGCCCAGGGACCCCGGTGGAGAGCCGGAGCCCGACGTGCGGCGCGCTCCTCGGGCCCGGGCGCCGGCCTGCCCGCGAGGAGGGCGGTCTCCGGCGCTGTCCTCCCGCCGTCGCGACCGAGGGCGCGCTGCGGGCGGGCGGGCACGTGAGCACCGTGGGACGCGGTCAGTCCTGCTCCCCGAGAGCGTGGGTGCACCCCCTGCCTTTTATACCCGCCTTCCCAAACTTGAGCGCCCAGCTCCAATCCGCGCGCTAGCCTCCGGCGCTCGGGAGAGCCGGGAGCCGAGCGGTTCCCACCTACCTGCGCTGGGGCGGCGCGGGCTGGCTACCGGTCGCCTGAGGGGGGACCGTGCGGCTAAGCGGCCACCACTGCCCGCCCCGAGCCGCAGGAGGCCATTCAAGCCCGGCCCCGGGCCACGTCCCGCCCCACCCCGCGTCCCGCCCACCTGTCTGCGCTCCCGGGTGGGTAGGGAAGGAGCAGGGACTGGGGCCGGCCCCGGGCTGCGCACACGCCCCGCACCGCGCCCAGCGCCTTGGCCGCGGCGTTCCGGGGCGCCGTCCTCGCCTGTCGGGAGTGGGGCGCCCAAGCACAGCCCGGCCTGCGAGTCGCCGCCCGCCGATCCAAGGCCGAGACAACTGCGCCCTGGCCTTGCAAGGGAACAGAGCCGAAGGAGGCCCGGAGGAGTGGAGAAAAGCTTAGAGGTATTTGAGGGACTGGGAAACTTTCAAAAGTGGGAGGTTTTTATGAAATCTTTTATTTAATACCTGCTGCGCCTTGATATAGTTCTAGCACCCACCAGCATCTCTGGGAGGGCTAGTGAAAGCAGATGTCTGATTTGGTAGGACCAGGTGGGCCTGAAGTGTCCCCAAGAAGGAAATGCTATGCTGGGGAGACCACGTGTTGAGAACTGCCGAGCACTCTGTGCTCATGTGTGTACAATTACTTGTATATAATAAGTAGAAAATTCTAGAAACATTGATCCACCAATTAAAATAATAGCAAAGATGCTCACCCAGGTTATATGACTAAGGCTGGATACTAAAATTTTTGGCAGTATTTAAAGGGTCCAGGGCTTTAGGCACGTTGGTAGGAAGTGGTGGGAAAAACTTGGTGATGCTTCATGTTAACTAGTAGTACAGTACTGAATATCTCATCAGTGCAGAGGGATCTGGCTACACGAGCGTATTTGCAGAACTACCGTGTGAGGAAGGAATCCTATTATCTGTACTCTACACGTGGCACATGAAAGCCTAGACAAATTCTGCATTGGCCGGGACCCCACAGCGAGCTCTGTGATGGGATTGCAGTCCTGGCAGTTGGAGGAAAGACTTGGTCCAATGCGAATAAACCTGAGCTGGGAGTATTGTCACCAGGGGCTCTGCTAGTCCTTTTGCTGTGTTCCTGCTCGCAGTTACATGCCCAGTAAGGAATTATGTAACTGTATCTCAACTTGGTGTGTCTTCTTGGAGCAACTTCAAAATTTGAGAGAGATAACCTTGTTTTTACGTTTGCATAGGCATTGGTATAATATAAACTTAAATGCTGTTCAGATTTGGCTCTGAAATGTCCCTAAAAGGCCTCATGTATCCCTGGATGATGTGGAATACCTATGGCTTCCATGTCTGTTAAGAGGCAGGGCCTGGTTGGAAGGGGTGGATCACTGGGGCTTGAACAGGAAGAGGTGGGTCTCTGGGACATGACCTGAAAGGATATACCCTAGCTCCCCACACTTCCTCACTCACTAGGCTTTCTGTTTGTCATTCCATGAACATCTAGTTCTCAGGCTAGGCCTCTGCCATGTGCTTCCGCTACTGCCAGCTGCCCATGAATGGACTGAGACCTTCTGCAACTGTGGATTAAAATAAATCTTTCCTCTCTTAGGTTGTGGAGGTCGGGTAATGTGTCCCAAAGATGAATAAATAACCAGGAAATTGAAAATCAGTTCAAAGATAAAATAAAACTCCAAAGAAATTTTGAGGTTGGGGTGAGTCTTTGAGCTATAACCCTCAGTGGGGTTAGGCCCACTCTGGGGCTTGGACTAGAGGAAGCAAGAAAGGTACCTGGAACACAGAACTTAAGGAAGAATCAATACCAGGGTCATGCAAGTACTCTGGTCCCAGCCCCAGCACACTCTTTTCTCCTTGGTGGAAATGTTAGCTCCGTCATCGTGAAGCTCTCAATATACTGGAGGACACTGACATTACAAAACACATTACATAACACAACACAAACTCAGCCTGTCTGGCAGATGCCCAGAAGATGGGATCTTGGGAGCTCACTGATAGGACTGGAGTGAGGAACATTCCAGCCCATTCAAAGGCTCTGTGTTGGAGGCAGGAGTGAAAGAAGACCAGTGAAACTTCAGGACAGAGAGTGTGGCAAAACCAGTTGAAGAACAGAGGGCAGGAATGGGACCTGCCACCCACTCTGGCAGTGAGAAGCCCTAGAAAGTTTGTGAATCATGAGTGTGAAAACCAAGTTTAAGTTTGGGAAAGACTGGGCTGGAGGAATGGCTCAGTAGTTAAAGCACTTGCCTAGCAAGTGCTAAGCAAGGACTAAGCACCCAAGTTCACTTCCCCAGCACCACATAAACTGGGCATGGTGGTGCACACCTGTAATCACAGCACTTGGGAGGCTGAGGCAGCTGGATGGTCCTGAGTCCAAGGCCAGTCTGGGCTACCTGTTGAGTTTAAAACCATCCTGGACTGCAGAATGAGAGCCTGTATCAAAAAAAAAAAAAAAAAAAAAAAAAAAAAGTTTGGGGAAGATCATTCTAGATGTAAAGTGAAATGTAAATAGATTTCTGGGGAAAGAAACAGTGCAAGGGAGGGTGAAAGTGATCATAGTGGAGGGTGATCATACCGAGGCAGAGAGATAATGGTGGGATGAGAAGATTTGAGAACTATTTAAGAGGGGAAACCAATGTGGCACTTATGATGCACAGGAAGATAGGGTGAAGGCCTCCCCAGGACCTCCCTGGGTTCACCAAGCCAATCTCTAGGTTTCTTCCCCTTTCTGGAGACCAGGAGATGGGCTGAAAGTTCTGATCTTCTAGTCACTTGTTCTTTCAGATAGCCAGGTCATCCCAGAGCCATATGAAGGCCTCAGGGTCACCTCATTAGCATAGACTGGGAGATGATCAGAGTATCTTACAAAACCCAGAACATTTAGTTATAAAATAACAGTAACAACACAAAAATGACAAATTTTCTATTTTATCTCAAGAGTTTTAGAAGCTCTGTGTCAGGAACTAAGGGCAAAAACTGTTATTAGTTTTTCATTACTGTGACAAAATACCTGATGAAATCAACTTAAAGATTTATTCTGGCTCACAGTTCCAGGAGGTTCTGTCCATAATCCACTGGTTTCTTTGCTTTGAACCTGCATAAAGCAGAACATCATAGCAGAAATGGTTTTGTAGAAGAAAGTTCACCTCATTGCATCCAGGAAGCAGAGAAAGAGGAAAAGAACCAGACAGGGAGGGGCCGGGGACATGATACACCCTCCAGAGGCACAGCCACAGGGTCCTGCTTTCCACCAACTTGACCAACTTCCAATAGTCCATTCAGCTTTGACCACTGATGAGGTTAATGCCCTTGTGATCAACTCACCCACCCTGTGGACCCTGCCTCTGAATATTGGTGCACTGGCATCAGGCTTCAATACATGAGTCTTTGGAGGGCACACCATGTATAAAACCATTACAAGGACCAAATATGTATGTTACTAAATGAGGCCTGTGTTTGCCTAACATGCAGTACGCCACTCACTAAAATGCCCATTTGCAAAACAGAGTTTATTCACAAAATGGCTGAGCATGGGAGTGAGAGGGGGAACTCATATGTAAAATTCACCTCCGTGAGGGGGTAAAAAAGGCAGAGTGATTTAAGGCACGGGGGAAAAGTGATTGGAATTGAAGTAATCAGTGGCCTGCGCGTGTTTTAATTAAGCTTTATGGCTTTTAATAGGACACATTTTCAAAAAATGGTGGCGTCAGCTTGACCTAAGAGTGGAGTTTTTGGTCTTTTGATGTCAAAATTCACCCGTAGACCCAAACAAAGAGCTATGATTTCAACGAAAGTGGCTTTCAGGTTACTACCCACACATGGGAGATATCACAATGAAGCCATTAAAAGACTGATATATAGTTCAGCTGTGTGACTTCAAAAATCAGTGCTCCTTAAAGTTAGCTGAACACAAAGAAAAACAAATGAGGCTAGAGGCTGGAGCTTCGGGTTTTTTTTCCAGTTAATCAGTTAATATATCCTTAAAACACTACAGTAATTGTAGAGCTCAGAGAAAGCGGAGAGTGTCAAGGGGACCCTCTCCTCAGCCAAGAAGATGGAGAACAACACCTAACAGAGATATATGTATTCCCATGTTCATAGCAGCACAACTAACAATAGCTAAAATATGAAGTCACCCAAATACCCATCAACAGACCAATGGATACACAAACTGTGATATTTATACACAATGGAATACTATGCATCTATAAAGTCCAACAGCGTGGAGGCTTTTATGGGCAAATGGAAGAAAATTGAGAACATCATGCTTAGTGAAGTGAGTCAGAAGCAGAAGGTGAAACATCGAATGGTCTCTCTGATATGAGAGTCCCAGATCACAACTCTTATGGAACTTAAAATGAAAAACAAAGTGAAACAGGGGTAGGGTGGGGAGGAAGAAAGGAGTGGGTAGGGGGAGGGACAAAAGGAGAGTGGGAAAGTCCTTGTCACCTTGACAAGATATGTAGGTGCACAAAATGCTAAACTTCATTGTAAACTTTAAATTATGCACTTATACTTATCAAAGATTGTGTGGAGAAGCAATTGATACCTGCAACATATTGTGTGGCTACACTAGGGTGTGCAGTAGGTTAGGTGTACGCAATGCATTTGCCACCTAGAGTATTTTCAATTTAGGGTAGTCTTATGATGCTCTCACTCCAATGTAAGCCTTTGTAGTTAGAAGATGCAACATGCAAAATGACTTTGAAACTTAGACTGCATAGTCCATACCCAGTAATGGGTTTAATCCTACGTAAGACATCATGTACCTTAGCTGCTAAAATGTTTATTCCAGGTATTCAAAGCTTTAGTCTTTGTTCTGGTCACTTATTGCTAAATACCAAAGCATCCCAAACATAGCTGCTTATTAACATAACAACATTTGTTTTCTTCTTAAATCTGCCATTTGAATGGGACCCCCTCATTGACAGGTTGTATTTTTCCAGTTTGCACTGGGTAAAAGGCTGGAGCTGGGATCATCTGATTACCAGGTCTGAAGCTTGAGCTAGATGTCTCAAGCAGTGCAGGAGAAGTAATCAGAAAGAACTTTTGCTTTTTGCATTAAAAACAGAAATGGTGCTGGACCCTTCTGAGGTGACCAGGGCTGCCGTACAGCAAATGCTGTGGTCTGATCCTATGGGGGCGTGTCTTCAGACTCCTCATGGAAATTAGAGGTGGTTCTAACACAAACACTCTCCAAGTCAGCAAATATTTCAGATGGGTCACTGGCCACCCGTGTGTAACCTGAACACTTCAATGGCTCCCCTGATTAGGTTGCCCAATGCCAAAAATTATAAATGACTAAATCAAATCTCTGGACTAGCTTGACTGGTGACATAGAGCCAGACTACAGGATAAGGGTATGAGGTATTCTGCAACATGCTATGCGCCTGTAGATCAGCAGGGCACGTGGATGAAGGAGGTGTGGCTGCCAGCATGACCTGGGATGATGGTCTTGAAATATCCCAGAACTGGAGGATTTCAGGTTCTCCTTAGACCTTATCTATAAGTGGCACTGGCCTTTTAATTTCATGCAACAACAAGATATACAAAGAGTTTGATGTAAAGGGTCAAGATGATGTGCACTTGGCTGTAATACACACATCCTGTGTTTAAATGGCATATAAGCTCTCTGGCCTGTCCACTTTTCTGGGTTTTCATTTCTTATATACAGAGACATCTGAAACACATAAGATATTCACATTGAATAAAATTTATATGCTTTTCTCCTACTAATCTGGATTTTTTAAAAAATGTGTGTGATACTGGGGATTGAACTCAGGGCCTTCACAGTGAACTATATCCCAGTCCACTTTTTATTTTATTATTCATTTATTAGCATGTATTTGTGATAAATAATAACAATCAGCTTGAGAAATTGGTGCAGGTTCTCACTAAGTCAGTAAGCTCCCTGGACCAGTTTAAAATTTATAATTTTTCCTGCCTCAACCTCCCAGAGGGCTGGGATTATAGTCCTTGCACCATTGGGACTGGCTAATCCATCTACCTTTTTCTTTTTTTAAAGAGGTTTAATTCTTGGGCCCAGCCACAGAACCCAAGAAAACACAAGAAAAATCTCTCTCCTTTTCCAGATATAAGTATTTTTTAAATACTTGAAATTTTAGTATTTTAACAGAGCAGAAGCATTTTAGAAAACGTTCCTTGCATTGTTTTTTTTTATCTTTTTGAAACTGATTAACTTGCTTAAGTTAAAGCCACAGTGATTTTTCAGTGTCTTAAATGCAGCAATGGAAACTTGCAAGACAAATACCTTGAGGGGATCACATGCTGTAGCTCCTTAGGTCCCATCTATCAGTACAAGTGAAGTAGAACTGAAGTATAGACTTGAAAAAAACATGACCCTGGTTGCCTGGGTAATTTTTCTCTCGCGTATATGGCTTTTCATAGAACTGAGAAACAACTTTAATACAATACAAAACAATACAATACAAAATACAAGGCCAGAAGAGATTCAAAGGATTTCTTTAGCGAAAGTCTTCAGCCAACCTAGAGGAGCCCCACCCACAATGGTATCCAGCAGAGCTAACACCTAAACACTTACACACTCTTACCGGTGTCACATAGCCCTGTGAGACCATCGTTACTTTTATACAAGCAATAGGTCTTGTAGGGCTCAAAAGGAGTATGGAACTGCTCAGTGCTGTGGTTTGAATGTGTCCCCTAAGAGGTCATGCATTGGAAATGTGGGTGGTTTTCGGAGGAGGGACTTTTGGAAGAAAAGATTAGAAAAGATCATGAAGATGGAGGCCTTGTGATAGCAGCATAAGTGACATGTCTGGGTAACTTTCTCGTTGCTATGACAAAATACCAGACATCCACAATTTACAGAAGGAGAGATCTATTTAGCTCACAGTTTCAGAAGGTCCCTCACACACTGTTCATTCATGGCGCAGCCGGCAGTGGTGGAAGTACATTACAGAGACGCAGCCTGGAGAGCCGCTCACCCGGTTGCAGACAGAAGCCAAGGGAGTCCTGAGCAAAGCCACTGAGTTTTCCAGGCAGAAACTGCAACAGTGTTTCTTCTTTCTTCCTTTACTCGGCTCAGGCTGTAAGCCCAGATCCCCACACCCAGGGTGGGTGCCCCTCTCCTACTTTCTGGGCAGCAAGTCAATAATAAACATATGAAGTCTCTGCCCTGGGCAACTCAACAAATTGATATGATCCCTCAAGGTCAAACCCCAAACATTTGCCCCTTCCAGCCAAGCTCTGCCTTCCAGTAGCACACAGTTCCAAATACATGAGGCTTTTGCAGGACACTCAAGATCCAAACCATAGGAAGGCATTTTAAGAAGTGGAGGAGAGACCCAAGCCCACACAACTGCTTCATCTTGACAGGTGATGCTTTCCACCATGTTATACTACAGCAGGAAGGTTGTCATCAGATGATAGTAGATGCTAGATAGAACCGTGCTTTTGGACTCTGAAGCCTCCAGCACCAGGCGCCAAACAATTGCTATTCTTTATAAATCCTTCAGTTCCCAGTGTATTGTTACAGCAAAAAGAAAAAGGAATACATTAGGAAATGGATTTAAAATTTATTTTAGATATGCATCATCCCCACCCCACTTTTATTACTGCATATTGGATGTAAAGATTAATGGATTTCATTTTGGCAGATTTGAATATGCACATAACTTATTTGGACCATCTCCCGTCACCCCTCTGCCCCTGCTTTCCCCTCTGGTTCCTCCACGAGGTTGTGGGAGAAATCCAATATGTACACTGTATGTTGACTCTGTTTGTGCCTCTCTTACCCCCTTACACCTGTCCTCCCTCCCTGGTCTTCCTTACCTCCTGTCAGGTAATAGTCTCCCTTCTACTTTCTTCTCATTTTTTTTCTTGATTCCACTTTCAGTATTTGTCTTTTTGAGTCTGGCTTATTTCACTCAATATTATGTTCTCCAGAGCCATCTATTTCCTGCAAATGATAAAAATTTTATTTTTATGATTGACTTAAACACTTCACTATATGTACATATATATCACATGTATATCACATATTTTGGGATATCAAGAGTTAATTTTCTTCCTAAGCAGACCAGAACTCTATTTGTCCTTGCCAATGACTTCTATATATGAACCACATGCCTGTTGACCTCAGGCTATGTGCCTCCCCACCGCCACCTGCCCATAGTTGAGATGACGGTAGGAATACACAATGCCTGGTAATCTTGGCTTCAGTTTCTATATGCTTTGTAAGTTCTGATAGCCAGTGTCTAGTTTTAGATCTGCTCTTACAAGTTCTGCACTGATTTACTGCTAGAAGCATTTCTCCTTTGCTGTACCTCCCCCTTTCCTCCAAATAAGAGACCCTGGTTTAGGGCTACACTGTGGTCACCCGCTCCTCTAGAGAGCGGACCCAGTGTCATCCCATGGGCCTCATTGTCCCTGTGTCAGCCTTTGAGCATTCTTCATGTATTTAGCCTTCGTTAGGAATGCAGCAATATTTATCACATTTTCTTCATTAATTCCTCTGACTGTAGGCATCAAGTTTGGTTCTCTAGCTTGGCTATTGTTCATTTTCCTAAAATACTTTCAAAATTTTAAGAGAAAATGTCCTTACACTTGATGTATATAATATGTATATATATTACCCTATTATTACAAAAGTGATACTTGTTTGCTATTGAAAAAAATTAGAGAATACAAACATAGTAGGAAAGACAGAGCCTTCATAACATTGCCATCTGGCAATAATCCTGCTATTGGATGTCATGTTCATGCCTTCTCTCCGCCTCGCTGTCACCCCGGCAGAACACAGCATTTGTAGCCTTTCCCCTGTCACTCATCTCCCTTTTGTGCCCTCGTTGGCTCTGCTTTTGTTTCCAGGTATTATCCCCAACGAGCATATTTCTGCTTGGAGAGCAGGGGTAGGCCAGGTGTCACTTTCCCCTAGTGTTGTGTAGTATCTGAACTAAAGCCAGGAGACGGTCTACACCTTGTGCCACTGTTTCTGCAAGTTCCATGAGCTCGCTCAGCAGCAGTATCCTCACCTGGAAACTGGGATAAAAGTTAGGCCTGCTTTGTGCATTGCTATAAACACTAAAACAGGAAAAGCTGCGATTGCTTTTCACCGAGCTCAGCACATGCTGCCTCACAGTAATTGTTTGCTTCTGTTACTAATGTATGGCCTCCATTCTTCCATTCAACATACATTTGTTATTTGCTATTAAGTGCATTCTTTTGAGTGCTGGGAACAGAACTGTAAATAAAACAGGCACAGATCCCTGCCTTTGGGGAGCTCGCATCCTAGCGCCTGGGAAAGTGAGAGAAATAAGATGCACGTGAATGCACAAGCTACATCGCTGACATGATGTGCTGTGGAAAATCCAAAGCTTTGCACATAGTAGGTACTTAGGGTATGCGGGTTCATGAGAAGCTCGTCACCTCCACCCTCAGCTTCATCTCTCCTACCATCTTCCTGTCCCGAGGTCCCTGTCCCAGTGTGACTAAACGAAGTGCACAAGGTCCAAACTCTTGGGTCGGGCAGTGTAGACATCACCCACAGAATCCCGTGACCAGACCAGGCCGCAGTACGGAAGATCAGAGCCCAGGAGTCATGGGACATGTGTACCTGTGACATCAGGAGACACCAACAGGTGTTTGACGTGAGTTCTCTTCTGGATGATCACACAGTTGTACTCCACAGTTTGCACTCCTCCGTGGTCAATAGTCATGCCACTGTGAAGTCAGGACAGTAAACAGGGCTCTCTTCATGAGGGTGAGGAGAAAAGCAGCCGGTGGCGGGGGGTGGGGGGATGTTTGTGATCCCAAGAGAGCCCTCTGTCCTCTGTCCCAGATGTTTCTGGCACGTCTGCTGCTATGGGAACCTTTTGCTGTGTTTACCTTTCTCTGCTCTCTGGGGACGATGTTCGTCACATTTCCAAACAGACTGGAGCCTCACCTTTGGCCTCCTTTGCTGTGCGCGTGAAGAGACCATAGTACCGTATGTAAGACAAGCACGTGTTTGTAAATAAACAGAAGCCCAAATGTTCCAAGTCAAAGTGGGTGAATAAATCAGAGTGAGGGCAAGTGGAAGATCTTTTTGAAGGAAAAATAAAATGTAGAGCCATTTCTCTATAGCAGATGCTTCCATCACATATGCAGCCCCATGACAAGTGCAGGGTGTTCTTGAGATTTTAAGTACACGAAAGTTAATTGATTCCCACAATCTTCTTAAATTCACATATTAACAGATTAGTTCTCGTAAGGTTTAAATCTTCATGCTACATGTTAATATTTAATAATTCTATTTTTATTATTATAATAGCTGAAATTCTTCAGCACAAAGTGTTTGCTACAAACTGACATTAGATTTGCTTGAATAACTACTTTGTGTGTGTGAATAAAGCTTTAAACGATTAAGATTGTTTGGCTGGGGTTGGAGATCAGTGATAGAGCTGCTTATGTAACACACAAGAGGCCCTTGTTCGATCCCTAGCCCTGCCACCACCAACAACAAAAAAGTTAATATTTTTTAACTTTCCATACATAAAGCTTTCTCCTCAAAACACAAACTAAATCCATAAAGTTCTCCAGATGGTGGCCAGTCTTCAAGATAGTCCAGGGTTCTCACCATCAGTGTTGACACGGCTTCCATGTCCTGTGTAACCACGAGGAGACTTAGAAGTAATAGTGTGTTACTTCCGAGGCTGAGTCATAAAAGAGACTGGTGATTCACCTGACCTCCTCCTGTGTTGTGGATTTAAACTGCCACTTGTAAGGACACTTAGGCAGCAGTTGGGAGCCAGTCTTGCAAGTCGGCCTCCTTGAAAGTGGGTGGATTCCTATTCTTCAGTGATCATAAAAAATAAATACTTATTGTTGTTTTAAGATAGTAAGTTTGAGATAATTTATCATGCAGCAATAGATAGCTAATGGACTCTATGAATACTTAGGAAATACCTAGGAAAACAAGATGAGAAATGTAGTTAACTTGGAAGAGTCTGAGTAGTAACAGGGAAATTAATATATGTGTCTGTACTGCTTTACTTTTTTCTCCAGAAACATAAAATTATATTTAAAATACAAATAAAAATTAATTTAAAGCCTAAACTTGGAATTGACCAAGATGCCTTTCATAAGTAAATAATTACACAAACAAGCTATATGGTTCATCCCAACAATGGAATATTATTTAGCTGAGAAGAAACAGCTATCAACTTACCGTGCGTGCCCCACCCCCACAAAAAACCACCATGGAGGAAACTTTAATATGTATTATTAAGTGCAGGAGGCCAAACTGAAGAGCCTGCATACTGTGATTCCATCTGTGTGACGCTAGGAAAAGCCAAATTATAGCTGGATCTCCAAGAAGTTGGAGAAAGGGAAAGATGAATGCAGAGCACAGAGGAGTTTGGGTGTAGAAACTATTGTGTGATAGTTTAATGGTTGATGCATGATGTTATGCTTTGATCAAACCCACAAGATGCGCAACATCGAGGGGGAATCCCAACGCAAACCGTGAACTTCGAGTGTTAATGAAGCTTCACTACGGGCGCATCCACTGTCACAAATGCACCACATTAAGACATGGCACTAAGAGAGGAAACTGTGGGTGAGTAGGGATGACGGGACAATAGTGTATGGGGAGCTCTGCTCTTTTCACCCAGTTTTCCTGTAAGCCCAACACTCCTCTACCAAATAAAGTTCATTAGTTACCTTTAAAAAAAAATAAACCTAAAAAGATGAATAAAGAAAAACACACAAATACAGATCTCACATCTAATTTTCTACAGAACCAAATCAGAGCCAAGTAGAACAGCGACTCTGAGCAAGATGCAAAAATTAATTTCCTGGTCAGCTTTATTTCTGTGAATTTTTCCAGAGCCAACATTTTAGTTAATTTTTGTTGCTGGGATCCAGTACTCACACCCAAAGTTATGGGAGGAAAGGTTTATTTTAGCACACAGTTTCAGGAGGCTTCAATCTACACGTGGGCAGCTGGCAAAGGCAAGCAAAGGTGAAGAACAGCCACTGAAGGTACTGCAAAGAGAAGGATCCATGCATTTGGGGAGAAGCCAGAGCCTGAATCTTTCCCTTCAGGCCATCCCCTCAGTAATCCAGCTCCCTGTCGCCCCACCCCCACCCCAGCCCCCACCTTGCAGCACATGAAATCTATATCATAACATACGAGACAAGAGTTCCAGAACCTTGGCTTTAGAATGAGAATATTTTTTAAGCTGGGATAATTTATAGGCATGTATTAGTAAAATATGTTCTCCCCACCATCACCGTGGCCAAACACAGATTGAGGATGGACTCTCATGATACTTCAGGATGTCTCAGGTAATGAATTCTAGAGATGAGGGGGGGAAAGCAGCCATTGGCCTCCTCAAAGATAGGTAGCCTCCTTGAAACCACTACCTGTAGCCCAGAAATCAAGTTTACTCACTCAGAGCCAAAATATGACCACCAGTGCCTGGAACTGGAAGATGCTGGCTTTGTGGGTCAGGTTACCTTATCTTTGTGTGAACAGAGGGGGAGGAAGGCGATTGCTCAGGGTCTGGGGAAGGCGGCAACCTGAAGATTAAAAATGGAGACCTCTTGTCATCAGAAAGGACGACAGGCATAGTGACCTAGAGTGGCTGGGTAATGTGAGGACGAATGATAATACAAGTCGTGGATGAAATGCTTAGGATTAGAAGTGTTTCGGATTTCAAGTTTTCCCCCCAATTTTAGAATATTTGCATATATATATATATATATATATATATATATATATATATATATATATATGATGAGATTTCTTAGAGATGGGACCCAAGTACAAACACAACAATCACTCATGTTTCCTATCTAACTCATATCAATGCCCTCAAGATTATTTTATACAATATCTTAAATAATTTTGTGCATGAAACAAAGTTTCATGGTATGGAATTTTCCCCTTGTGACATCATGTCTATGTTCAAAAATGTTTGATGCTGGTGCTTGGGACATGGAAGAAAACAAGCCAGAGTCCAGTTTGTCTTCTAGTGGGGCTCAGGTCATGATCAAACAGCACAACACACAAATGACATCTGATGCTGCTGCTACAAAGACAGTAAAGTACAAAGAGGCCCCATGTTGGAAAGGGTGGTTGCGGAAGGCTGTGGGCTGGAAACGGAGGTTGGCTAATGTGCCTTTTAGGTGCTCTAGACTCCCTGGGACAGCACCAGGTCCTCCCTGAGGGGTCCAGTGTACTCATAAATCCCATCTCTGGCCTGTTTTATTGTACTGAATCCTTGTGGGACCAAGGCTTCCATCAGCAGAAAAGAAAGGAACCGCCTCCCCTCTGATTACACCGTTCTATGTGTTGTCCTAGAAAATACTTTCCCACAATTCTAATTCTTTTATTACTCCCATTTTATTGATATGTATAAGTGCAAAATTTAAGGTTTACAATGAAGTTTAACATTTTGTGCACCTACGTATCTTGTCAAGGTGACAAGGACTTTCCCACTCTCCTTTTGTTCCTCCCCCTACATACCCCTTTTTCCCTCCCCACCCTACCCCCCTGTTTCATTTTGTTTTTCATTTTAACTTCCATAAGAGTTGTGATCTGGGTCTCCCATATCGGAGAGACCATTCGATATTTCACCTTCTGCTTCTGACTCACTTCACTAAGCATGATGTTCTCAAGTTTCTTCCATTTGCCTGTAAAAGCCTCTCCATTATTAACAGATGGGATCTTGTCAAATTAAAAAGCTTCTGCACAGCAAAGGAAACTATCAACAATGTAAAAAGAGAACCAACAGACTGGGAAAAAATATTCACCACCACCAATTCAGATAGGAAGCTCATAACTATAATATATAGGGAGCTGAAGAAAAGTAAGCCAACCAAAATAAAGGATCCTATTGAATAGTGGGCAAATGAAATGAAGAGGCAGTTCACTCACGAAGAAGTACAAGTAGCCAACAGATACATGAAAAGATGTTCAACATCTCTAGCCACAAGAGAAATGCAAATCAAAACCACACTAAGACACCATCTCACTCGAAAGAGAATGGCCTATATCAACAAGTCAAATAGTTATCAATTCTGGTGGGGCTGTGGGGAGAAAGGAACGTTCCTGCACTGCTGGTGGGAAATAATGAACATAAATATCCCCTTCGATCCAGCGACACCCCTCCTGGGCATATCCAAAAGAGGCCAAAACAACACATAATAGAGATATGCATATACTCATGTTCATAGCAGCACAACTAACAATAGCTAAAACATGGAAGTCACCAAAATACCCATCAACAGACCAATGGATACACAACCTGTGGTCTTTATACACAGTAGAATACTATGCATCTATAAAGTCCTCAATTCTAATTCTTAATTCCAAGTAAATTAAAAATCTTGATTCAAAATTAAATTAAAAATCAAAGGAACTGAATCCTAGGAAGCATGGGAGAGGAAGAAAATCTTGGGCAGAGAACAGTACTCCCAACAAAGAGAAAAAGTGCCCTCCTCGGGGTGCTATCTACCAACAGTGTCTTTTGCTTTTGCAGGCGGAGCACCAAAACCTGTGTCCCATGCATGCTACCTGCCTCCACATCTTCAAAGTACATAGTTGTGACCTAACAACTCTATTTCTGAAACTTGCTCCTATATTATACTTTTATATGGGCATATATATTTCACTGAAGCACCTGTTGTAGTAGAAAAATACCAAGTTCCCATGCTCTATAGAATATGGAATAGATTCATTATATTATGGAACATGCATAATTTGTTAAATCATAGGCTTCACAGATATTGAGGTAGCTCTCAGGAACTGATATGAGTTGATCCCCAATGTACAGTGTTAAGTAAGTAGAAGACGGAAAGGTCCAGGAGCAAACTTCTACTGCTGCAATAAAAGGCAAAATGTTCTTGCTACAAGCACCTGGAATTTCTGGAAGGAAGCACAAGAAGCCACTGTCCCCGCTGCCTCTGGAGACCGAGATTAGAAGAACAGAAGTCCTGCGCGCGTTTCACTGGGCATGCTTTTTTTTTTTCAATTTTCAATTCCTTTTTCAATTTTCACCTTGTGCTTTTACTGTTTCTCCAAATTAAGTGCAGTTAATTAAAAAAATCAGGGGGAACCACCTGAATCAAGAAGTTTTTACATGAAAGGAATATGAAGAAAATTAACATAGAACACAATGGAAAATAGACAATGGGTATGAAAGAAATTTGATGTGTTTGAAAAGTTCGGAAATATAAGGGTGTAAAAACAAATACAGCATTGATATAACCGGAAAAATAGGGGGGATGAGAAAGGCAGAGGGGGAAGATTGCAGCTGGAGCCAGATCAAGCAGTCTTGTGTGGGGTTCAGAGGCTGCGTCCGCCCCCTACCCGACACTAGGGAAGCCGGAAGCTGAGCCGCACGGAGCCCAGCCCAGGCGCAGGGGCAGAAAAACACAAGGAAGACGGGGTCAGAGTGGTGGCGGGAGGGGAGGCCGGTGTGTGGCAGGTGCTGGCGCCTCCTCCACACATTTGGCTGTGGTCTGGAGAAGGGTAGCGGTGCATGAGAGTGTTAAAGACCATAGAGCATCCGGCTCCGGGAACATGATAGGGTGGGCCCGCCCAGGCTGTTGAAGGACAGGGGTCTGGGCAGCTCCCAAGAAGGGTCAGCAGTTGTCACAAGGATCCATGTTGCACTACGCAGGACGCATGCTCAGTGTTGCCCCGGGTGGCCAGGAAAGCAGTAAGCGACTGCCGAGACCTCGCTGGATTCCTGCTTTCTCCTCATTCCAGTCAGAGACCCACAGGGACGCGTCAGAGGGTAGGGGGCACCCTGAGAAGGCACAGAATCGGGTAAACGGGGTAATGAAGGAGGTGTGCTTGGCCAGACCAGGTGGGGCGGGCCTGTAATGTCGGCACTTTGGGAGGCTGAGGCAGGAAGATTACAAGTTTGAGCCCAGCCTTTGAGGGCGACTCTTTCAAAACTGAAACTAAAAAGGAGGCAGGGGATGCAGCTCTGTACAAGGCTGTGGTTCACTTCCCAGTGCCACAAAGGAAAAAAAAAAGTGCTTGGAGCAGAAGCCTGAGGTAGCGGAACGGATCAGACAAGTAACTCAGTGAGCAGGAGTGAATGTATGTATCATCAGACCTCCAAAGCTAACGAGTCCGTTTCCCGGCTCTGGCCTCTTTGGGCGGAAGGCTGGTGCAGCAGCGGGGGTGGTCCTTGAGTGCCCCCTGCCGGCCACACTGTGTGAGGCTTTAGCAGTTATTACAGGGTGGCCCTGAGACCCTGGGGGACAAGCAGTTAGGGAGGATGCAGCTGTTTTTATAACAGGCTAATCGGTTGTCTGCCCCTCTCACTTGTGGACATTTGCACACGTGCTGGGAAAGCAATCGGAGAGACGTGTTCCACTATGCAAGTGTTACCTTAGATTATCCTAGGTAAGCCAGTACAAATAACTGGAGTCATACATTTTTAGTATTTTATGTGAGAAAATGGGAAGTATGTATGGAGTATTT
This sequence comes from Ctenodactylus gundi, assembly GCA_004027205.1. NCBI lineage: Eukaryota > Metazoa > Chordata > Mammalia > Rodentia > Ctenodactylidae > Ctenodactylus > Ctenodactylus gundi. The sequence goes on along the minus strand of PVKB01003234.1, from coordinate 6,475 downwards.
TATGCATTTGGGAAACGGAGGTGGGAGTTAATAAGCTGATCATTTTTTAATGGAAAGCTGTTTTTTCTTTGATGTTGACAGATCACGAATGTTTCATGGTAGACATTTGGTTGGGATTTAAAAAAAAAACAGGGAAGCCTCAGACTTCAGTGCAAACAACTGAAAGAACGCATCGCTGATGTTGAAAACTACACTTATAAGGAAAGGGAGTTGTTTTGGAATACTTGGGTGCACCAAATACTTGGCACCTCCTTCCTAAATGGACTTTCACAGTGACTTCAACAGTTCAGCAAATGTGATTTCTAATATTGTATAATGAAATCTGTCAACTCCCCTCCCACAGTGATTATTTTATTAGTATATATTTGTGATACATAATACACATACTCATCCTGGGGCAAGGAGGTGTCCGCATCTCACATCGTAGAGGTGTCAACATCTGGAGGATCTTCATTTTTTCAGTGAACCACGTTTCCCCACTGTCAATGCGTGATGTTACGGAATCACGTTTGGGTGAGAGAGCTGCACTAACTCTCACACTAGGTAAACCAACTGTGAACAGAGGAAGGCCCACCGATGAGGCTGTAGATTCTGTATACCTGAAACACACCATTTTAATGCCTCCTTAAAAAAGAAATGTCAGCTGGGCATGGTGGCACAGCCCTATAGTCCCAGCACTCTGGGAGGCTGAGGCAGGAAGATCACAAATTTGAGCTCAGCCTGGGCAACTTGTAGCTCAGTGTTAAGGTTTGGGTTCAGTACGAAGGAGAAGGAGGAGGAGGAGGAGGAGGAGGAAACACATTCACACCACAGGGCCCTCTAGGTGTTGTTCGCCCGCTCCATCTCTGGACTGGGGATTGAATCCAGGGCCTTCATACTAAGTTACATTCTAGTCTTTTTGTTACTACTATTATTTGTGTGTGGCAGGGGGGAGGTAAACGGGTACTGGGGATTGAGTCTAGGGCCTTCATGTTGAGCTACATCCATAGCCCATTTTTAAAATTGTTTATTTTGAGAAAGGGTCTTGCTAAATCATAAGTTGCCCAGCTTAGCTTGAATTCAGAATCCTTCTGCCACAGCCTCCCAGAATGCTGGTGTTAAAGGCAGGCGCAGCCGTGCGTGACTTCTACTTGTCTTCTCTCTCCTGGCCCCACTCCCCCCCGCCCCCCCCCCCCGCCCCCTTTGCTCCTGACAACATCCCTGGCCCTGAACCAGCATCGCAAACCCTGGCTAGCCATTTCTATCTTCTAGATGCTGTGCATAACTTAGTAAGCTGGGAGGGAGGACCGGATTTATCAGAATACTCTTTAAAAAGAAAAAGAAAAAGAAAAAACACTTCCTAATTAGGGGTAGGAGCTGACCATGGGACCCCTGTCTGTCAGAAACAGGTCCTCATGACATTTCCTGTTTAATAGCATTTTAAAAATTCTCCCAATTCCACTATCTGCTGAGGGCCCAAGGGGATGAGTGTTTAACTATGTTACATCCCAAACAGTACCAAGGAGGGGGAATGTTTTATAATAAATAACTGTATTAGGGTTCTAACAGGGCAGAGTTAATAGAATTTATAGAGATAAAGAGAATTTATCTGGAGGGCTTACAAATCTGTAGAGATAGTTGAAATCGGCCTTGTACACGTGGTGGGCTGGGGGGTCCAGTGTCGCTCAGGCCCCTGCCAGAAGGACACCAGTCCCAGACCACAGCACAGAGGGCGTGAGCCAGCGTGGAGCGTTGTCCAAGAAACCAAAGCAAAGACAGAGGGCTGATGAGAGTCTACTACTGCGAAGGGAAAACCCGATCCAGCCAGGAGCAAATAGAAGTCTCCTGCTTCGGGCCACGCCAGAGCTTTTTTAGGGAGAGACTGCCACAATATATCATTCTCCCTCCTTTTCTCAATTCAAACTGCAAGTAAGGGGCCCCTCCCCCACCTCCTGGCCCTCAAGTAAACAGCACACACCTGAAAGCTATTCCCTGGACACTCCCCAGTTGCAACAAGTTGACACAATTTCCCCAACTACTGCAACAATCATAAAGTACTTCAAGTGTGCCTGGCTTCCTAAGATCAAGAGGCTGTAGCTGGTAGTGGATGTGTCTTCACGAAGGGAGGGAGGGGAAAGAAAAGAAGGAGAAGGAGAGATGGAAACACGAGGAGAGATTTTTATTCCTCTTTGCAAGAGACAGCAACTGATGAAGCAGGTCCAGAAAGGAGTGCGAGACAGGTAAAAATGAAGCAGAGAGAAAACGTAGGAAAAGAGGCTCCCTGAGAAACACAGGGTGTCTCTTGTTCAAGACAGGATTTTGCTTTGTACCCCAGGCTGGCGTGCAACTCAAAACCCTTCTGCCTCAGCCTTCCAGGCGCTGTGGATTATAAATGTGCCACTATGCCTGGCTTTTAGGGTGACCCTTTTAAAAAAGGTATTCGTATTTGAAAATTGTGATTAAATAGGCATCATAAAAAATTCACTATTCTAACCATTTTCAGTGGCATAAAATACATTCACATCGTTGTGTAATCATCGCTATCATCCTCCCTGGAAACCTGTCTTAGCTACTTATCTTTTGCTGGGACAAAAGACCCAACATCCACAACTTCAGGGAGGAAAGATTTATTTTAGCTCACAGTTTCAGGAGGTCTCATACAGTCCATTCATGAGCAGTTGGCAATGGTGGACGCACATGGTGGAGGTCTAGCCAGAGGAAAATTGTTCACGGCATGGCAGACAGTAAGCCTTCCAGGGCCTGTCCCAGGGACCCACCCCTCTGACCAGGCCCCACCTCCCAATAGCACATGGTTCCACAGCTATTTCACAACAATGAAATACATGAGACTTTGGGAACATTCCAGATCCAAGCCATAACAGAAGCTTATTCATCTTTGTAAAACTAAGTATCCTAAAGTTAACATGAGAGCTTGAATTCATGCCAGCTGAACTTCAATAGCACACAAATATTCTGCTCCTGTGCAGCTCCACTCCCAATGTCTTGCCAAAAATATTCAGTCACAAAACTGCACCTTTATGCATCATGTGACAGAAAGTACAGACTAATGTTTGGGTTTTTTAAAATACTTGATCTTAGCCAAAAGGCTGAGAAGTGATAACAATTATAAGTTCTTTAATAATCAGTCTCTTAAATCACATACAAAGCAAAAGTTGAAATGATAAAACAAAGTTACAATAATGTCCATGTATTTACCTTCACCTGGGTCCCTATTTCATGGCACTTGAGTTACTGAGTAGTGTCTTTTCATTTCTTCCTGAAGGACTCCTTTCTTGCAGGGCAGGTCTAATGGTTTCATATTTCCTTGGCTTCTGATTATCAGAGAGTGAACTAGTTTAGTCCTCATGTTTGAAGGACAGTTTTGTTGAATCTAGGATTCTTGGTTGACCATTTTTTGCTTCTTCACTCTGAATGTCTTATCCCGCTGCCTTCTGGCCACTGAAGTTTCTCATAAGAATGGACTTTCACAAAGATAAAAACAAAACCACATGATCACCTTCAATAGACGCATCAAAAATCTTTGACAAAATCTAATATCCATACCCACTAAAAACCCTGATGAAAATAAAAATAGACCTTACTTCAAACTTACACAAGCTATTTACAACAATCCTTTTGCCAGTCATTCTAAATTATCGTTAGTATTATAATTCCTAAATGGGGAAAACCTGAAAGCATTCCCCCTAAAATCTGGAACTAGACAAGGTGTCTGTTATCACTATGCCTGTTTAGCATAGTACTTGAAACTTTGGATGAAGCAATCAAGTAAGAAAAAGAAATGAAAAATACAAATAGGAAGGGAAGATCTTTGCATTATAAACTACAGTATCCAGAAAAAAAAAAGATTGAGGAGGACTTTAGGACATGGAAAGATATCCCATATTCCAGGAGAGGCAGAACAAATAATGTCAATATGGCCACACTACCAAAAATAATATATGGATTCAATGTAATACTAATCAAAATACCAAGAGTATTCTTTTCTGAACTAGAGAAAACAGTTCTAAAATTTATACAAAGCTAGAAAAGAAGCAGAATTGCTAAGGCAATCTTAAGCAACAAGAGTAAAGTGGGGCGGCATCACATTACTGGACTTCAAATTATATTACAAAGCAAGCGTGATTAAAACTGTATGGGAGTGGCACAAAAACAGGCAGGATTGTCAACAGAACATAACTGAGGATCCAGAAATAATGCTAGGCACCCTCAGCCATTTGATCTTTCACAAATTGGACAAAATTATTTACTGGAGAAAAGGTAGGCTCTTTAATAAGTGGTGCTTGGAAGACCCAGACCCATATCTTTCACTCTGTACTAAAATAAAATCAAAGCAGTCTGAAGAATTAGACACTGAAACAGAAATGCCGAACCTGCTGGGAGATAAAATAGGTAAAACCCTAGAAGACATGGCATAAGAAAGAACTTCAGGAACAGAACTCCAGTTGCACTAGAAATATTAGACCATGGAACCAAGAATCAACAAATGGGACTATTGTACATCAAACTAAAAAGCTTTTGCACAGCAAAATAAACAGTCAGCAGAATAAAGAGAGATCTCATAGTATAAGGGAAAAATTGCCACTTACTCCTTGGACAAAGGACTAATATCTAGAATTCATAAAATACTCAAAAATGTTCTTCCCCAAGTGAAAGACTTGATATAAAAAATAACTGAAATGAATAGATATTTCTCAAAAGAAAAAGAATGTTCTGTCAATAAATACAGGAAAAATGTTCAACATCTTTGGCCACCAGAGAAATAAGTGCAAATCAAAACTCTGAGATTTCATCTTACTCCAGTAAGAAGAGGTATTATCAAGAACTCCAAAAACATACAAGTCCCTATAGCTCTATAGGGACTATAGTCTTTTAAAATTTCTATGCAGTGTTATCTCAAGTTCAGCAACTCTTCTACCTGCTCAAATTGAATCTCTCAAGTGAAGTTTCTATTTTGATTACTTTAGGTTTTAGCTCCAGAATTTCTTTTTGATTCCTTTTTGTTTCTTATTTATTGATATTTCCATTTTAAAAATATATTTTTCTTGACTTCTTCATCTTGTTTTAGTTTTCTATGTTTATTATGGTTGTTTTAAGGTCTTTGCTTAGCAAGCCCACTGTCCAGTCTTTCTCAGGGATGGTTTCTATTGATTTTTTATTTCCTTTTCAAACGTACCATCTTTTCTTGTGTGTATTCTTTGTGATTTTTTTTTTTTTTTTGGTTGACAACTGGACACCTGAATTATAGCATGTACCTCAGGAACTCACATTCTCTCTTTTGCCTTTTTTTTTCAGTATGTCTCTGTGCCAGAGACAAGGCTATGTACTGATGTGTGAAGCCTCTGTTGTGATGATAGAGGAGACAGAAAGTATGGTATAATTTTCCTTAAACTTCATTAAAACATTTCTTTATGAGAATAAAATGGGGGAGCCCCTTTCTAGGGGTGGGAAGCTCAGCTAAAGAGTGGTGATTTGAGTGAAATGAGTCAGATGCAAAAGATCAAATATATTATTATATGGTTTCTCTGATTTGGAAAACCTAGAATACAGGCATTCTATAAAGCCACTTGGTGTGATAGTGGGAATTATGGGGGATGGGGAGAGTATGGAAGGTCCAAAAATGGGAAGAGAATATAAAGTCGATGTGATATATATGTGCACAGAATACTCAAGTTCATTGTAAACATTATGCGTTGCATATATATATTAATAAAATTGTGGAGGAAAAGTTAAATGGAGGAGTCCAAGAAGAAACCACATATAAGGAGTTTTTGTAGGCCATCCCATAATTAAGTTTTCCATTTGCATGGCATTAGCAAGAAAAATAGATCTGAAATGCCTGAGGTTTCAAATAGAATCTTAAGAATTGAACGTGTATTACAAGTATGATGCATATATATGTATATGTGTAAATAAATAATATTTTGATGTATTTCTTGGTACAACATTTACATTGTTATAGGATATGAACTGATCAGCAAGTACACTCTATGTAAAACTGGTTGCTATTTGTGTGTAGGTAAGGGGATGGGACAGTAGTGGTCGTCATCGGTGGGGACACAGGGCAGAGGTTGTGGCAGGAAGGTGAAGTATGGAGTAGAAGCCATCGTGGAGGGGATGGTCCTCTCCCCAGTGGCTAGGGGAGTTCACTGACCAAAGACTGATGCCTTCCTCATAAAGCAATACTCTCCATTAATTTTACAATGGAACTAGTACAAATAATAGCCACTAGATGTCTTTCTAGGTGTGGAGGGGTAGGGTGCATGTTTAGAGAGGGGACAAGGAGTATACCAAGACCATGGGACAAATAGAAATCTTGGGAAACATAAAAGAATCCTTAATCTGAAAGGAGGAAGAAGGATAAATACACCATGCCCAGTTTGTCCAGGCCTTAGGAGAATACCTCACAGGTGTTGCTGGCATGGAGGTTTCAATGTCCAGGGTGCAGTTATCACTTTGTAGGGATTCATGTCGTCTA
>PVKB01003233.1:189278-215253 GCA_004027205.1 Ctenodactylus gundi | reverse complement strand
GGAGAGGAGAGGAGAGGAGAGGAGAGGAGAGGAGAGGAGAGGAAGGGAGGCCTTGGAAGAGAGAGAAAGAGAAGAAAAGGAAAAGTGGGATTTTTTTGTTTGTTTGTTTCAGGCACAAGCCAAGGGGTGAGTCACAAAGCATGTTGACTACCTCAGACATAAGGGTTATGCAGCGATTACTAGCTGCAGAGTTCCAAGTACCTGCAACTTGGAAATCTGAGGTATCTGTCAGCTTCATGCAAAAATCCTTTCATATTTTTTGGATGAAAAGACACAATGGAAACACTCAGGAGAACTCAGCCTCAGTGAGTCAAGTGAGGCTGGGCTGGAGGAGTGCATAGGCAGGTTCTGAGCTCACACACAGCAGGGGGGTTGCTGGAGTTCCTGGATCACTTCAGGGACTGTGGGGTACTGCCCCTAGGTCTCAGGGGAAGGGATGAACACCATATGAGTAAGCCCTAGGAAGCTGCCTCACAACAAGAAAAGGCTTCCAGAAACCTGGGCACCTTCCCATTTCTCTAATGTCTCAAGATACATTGGTTTATGTAAGCAAAGTTTGTTTTGAAACTTTCTGTGCAGGACTTCCACTAGGCTATTTACTTTTTTTCTGGATCCTAAAAGCTCAGAATTATGCATAGTACAAAAGTCACATCTTTTTATGGCAAAACTTGCATCATCGTAACCCGAAGAGCAATGCAATCTGCTCCTTTTACATAGCCAAGATCTTCCCTTAGCCAACCTAAATTCTTGGCTCTCTCTCACATTGTGAAAACTCTCTTGTTCCCAAATCCCTTCACTTACTTCTGATTGGCAAAAAGTCTGTATGTTCACAAACGGCATGTACCAGGAAATTTCCTTTTCTGGAAAACCACCTCAAACACAGTATACACACTATAAAATGTTATTTTTGAATTCCAAATGCTATATTGTTGCTATCTATAGCCAGATACCTAAAGGGCCCATCCAAACAAAAAGTTACAATTTTTTTTTCTAGCACTAGGGATCAAACCCAGGACCTGTATCTAAGCCATATCTCTAGTTCTATTTACTTTTTATTTATTTTGTAAAATTTTGAGACAGTCTCATTAAGTTGCCCAGGCTGGGTTCAAACTTGAGAGATTTTCCTGCTTCAACCTTCAACCCAAATGCTGGTCTTATAGGTATGAGTCACCACACCTGGCTATCCTTATTCTTGCTGGAAACTATAAACAATATTTATCCCCCCTGCCTTTTTTTTTTTGGGGGGGGGGCCCAGGATGGCCTCCACCTCAAGTGTTGAGATTACAGGCATGTGGCACCACGCGCAGCTTATGTGGTGCTGGGGAACAGAACTCAGGGTCTTGTGCTTCCAAGGCAAGCACTTTAACCTCTGTGCCATTCCTCTAGCCCCTATCTCATGGTATTAAGGCCTTTAATAACAAAGTTCTTCCAGTCAAATATATCCTTGTAATTGGCTCTCATCTTCCTATTTGAAAACTTGATCCTGACCCTAACCAAACTTACCCAACAGAACAAGATAGCCCTGCTAGAAAGAAAAATGATGTAAAAGACCTCAAGATCATGACTCACCTTTTTCCTGGCTACTTGGTGTTGAGGGTGGGGGCGGTGAGGTGACTGGTTTAGACTTGTCATAGTTGTTAAAGCTCTGACTGCGCCTGTTGTTGGCTGGGGCTGTTCCTCCACGTGTTTTGGCCTCGCTGCCTGCAGCGGACACCCTTGTGGTAGGACCTGGAAGTCTAAAATGCAAAAGCATTTAGGATAGTGCATTCAAACTCAGGAAAATAGTAGTGTCTCTCAAAAGAAGGAGTTGCAACCATGCAGGAGGTTAAGAAGAAATCAACAAAACCAGCCCCGACACTGGGTCTATGGAGCTTTGCCTGTCAAAGGATTTGGTGGAAGCACTCGTAATATTTAGGTTAGTAATGACCCAGCAAAGTCCAACAGTAAGCTATGACTATAATTCCTTGGACCAAAGAGAAAGGAAAGCCATACGAATGAAAAATGCAAAGCATGCTTTCTTCCTTCTTTGGGATGAATATTTTTATTTTTCAATAAGGCTAAGCCATGCCATCTTTAATTCCATCAAACACTAAACATAAATGCCTAACCCTAAACTGTTAGGGTTTCAAAACATGTGTACCCTGTGTATACATGTTTTCTGGAAGATAGTCAAAACAGCATTTACCATAATCCAGATATGTACATATCAAAAAAGCACATATAATGGCAGAAAGGGAATAACTGAACACATCTGCAATGAAAACCTAAGGCTTAGCTGCAAACACTTGTCCAGACATACATTTTCCTTCAACGCCTGACAACCTGTCTCCAGACATTTCTTTGAAGCTGAAGCCCACCTTATCTATACAGTCTATGAATTAATTCATAATTCTTTCAGCAAAACCAGCAGGATTCAGCTAGCTTAAAGACAAATATATACTTTCCCTTTAAATAAGATACTTCGGTTTGGGTGGCTTTGAAAATAGTCACCAGACTTCTTTGTAATACAATTAAATATATTATAGCTTGTGAACCCCCCAAAAACTTAAGAATAAAACTCGCAAAAATCAGAAGTTTGGCTCAGAAACTCACTAAACAGGCTGCTCCCTATAATTAAGGTTGAAAGATGAAAAAAAAAAAATGGTGAAATATTCAGTTATATCTTTTAGATAAAACCTACAGAACTGTATTTAAAAGCAATTGGAATCTCAGCTGACTAACATTAGATCCAGCGATAAGTCTGAGTTCTCAACTCATAAAGCTTTCAGCCTTCTCTTTCTGTGCAATTCCATGAGCACCAAACGAAGTCTGAAGTCTGGAAGCATTTTAGATACAGGCAGGCAATCACTTTAAACTTTCCTTGCTGGCTGAGCAAGAAAGATGGCTGCAGGGTAAACACAGAACATGAGCTGGCGTTAGAGGATTGTAAAATGTATCCAGTTAAGGAGAAGCTGGCCCAGTTTCCTGACTGGGAGCTGGGAGAGATGAAGGGAGTTCACTCTTCCCCCAGCAAATGCTAGTGAGGCCTGAGGCCGTCAGGACATCACTTCCCACAGGAGGAGGAATTGTCCTTTGCTAATCTGCTTCATCTTATTTAAAAAAGATATTCATTCCACAGAGATAGATACAAAATCAAGTACAAACATTTCAGCAGTACCAGGACTGGTGCTTAAGGTCCAGATGTGGCAAGCATGGCCGGTCAGCAAGATCCAGCCTTGGGCTCTCAGCAGCTGTGAGATCCAAGTCACAGTGCCGTACCAGTGCTTCAGTCAGGGCTGACTGAGTACTCACGTCCAATGGCAGAGCTTCTACATGTGCAGATCTGAAGCTCTTTGGGCTGCACTTATTTAACTCAGCCATGGTCTGTAAGAGTTATGATGCCTGCAGATAGGCCTTGAAAAGGATTATGGATTTGTTCTGAGGTGATATCATAGTGTTGGTATTAAGTAGTACAATATAACACAGGTCATAACAGTCTGTTTCAATGGGGAATTTACGAAGAGGAGGGAAGCAAAAAGCAATGAAGGAGCAAAGATACATTCCTTTCAAGACTTGCCACAGTGCCTCCAATGTGCCAACCCTACACTGGACCACAAAAGATTCATAGGACAAACTGGGACTCTAAGAGGTAAGACATCCAACTGTAATAGGGGACCTGAATCACCTAGGCAGAATGTTCCTCTGTGAGGCAAGGCAGCACACTGCATAGAATACAGGTTTTTCAATCCACAAGACTGGTCTCAACATCTCTGAGATTCATGTTCCTTACCTGTAACTCTGGAATAATAACAAATTACTAGTGGTGTAGTTTGGAATGTAACATCTGGTCTGTGGTAAGTATTCACTGTGTGTTATTCTCTCTTAACATCCTTTCTGTTGAGTAGATTCATAAAGGAGTTTGACACTGTCAGAGAAAACATACTACAGTACAAGAAAGAATTACACAGGGAAGAGAATCGATGGGTCTAATTTAAAACATTAGAGGCAAGATAGCTAGAAATCAACATCTGAGATCAACATTTCCAAAGAGGTAACACAATCTTTGTCAAGTGGAGATCTTTGTCTAGCTAAAGAACATCCTAGAAGAGACACTACATCATCTGTGACTTAAGAAGACCTTTCACTTATAGAAATTCTAAGTTATCCACAGGTCTCTCTTTCTGGAGTAAAATACTCTTGACTTTGAATTAAGAAAACCAAATCCAAGCTCTCTATGAGTGGCCATAGTCAGATTCTCTTCAGTGACTCAAGGACTTGAGTGCCCTTTTGTGGCACTTCAAATGGCTATAGAGTTGTAGCATGTCTCCTGGAACAGGAACGAGGAATTACTGAAGAACTTGAAGACAAGTGATAAGTGGACAATGGTTAGTACACAGCCATGAAGAGCCAATATGTGTCACTGCCGCCACTGCCACTACATCTAGGTCAGAACAGCCCCCTTAACTTGGCCAGTCAGAATATCAAGTGATTTCAGAGAGAATCAATGTGATTCTGATGCTGTCATGTAAAACACGAGTTCTGCTGCAAATGGGCTTGAACTACTGCTTGCCCCCAAAGTTAAGCCTCTTCTATCGATTGATAATGTTTAACAAAATTTACCTCTCCTACAAAGGCAATCAGGGAAAGTATAGGGAATAACAACTCCACAACTCACCCACAAGGGAACCCAAACATCCTTGAGGAGAGTAACAAGAATTTGAGATTTCGAATGCATGATTTCAGAGCCAAAGGCATCCATGAACACTTTCTGCAAGCTGAAGCAGAGGTAGGGCAGGCATATGACAGCTACTCTAGACATTAGGGGGCTGGCTGACCCCATTTGATCACCTTCATGACCAGGCACTGATAAGATATATCAAATTCAGAAGTCAAAGAACAGTGTCCACCTTGAAGTTTGGTGGGCTGCTCAGAAGAGGTTCAGGTAAGAGGCCCAAGAGCAAGATTTGGCATATTGAGTAGAGGACAAGAAGGCAGAGTGCAGAACGTGCCGTGCACAGGCACGGCCTGCAAAGGGACACAGGGAAGAACTGGAGTGCGCTGGTACTGGGGAAATGGAGTACAGGGGAACAGGGCTGGAGGAGCAAGCAAGAAAGGCAGACCTTGTACTCTGGACCTTGTCCTACCCTCTAGGGATGAGGCATTAATTAAAGAGGACCAGAGCAGAGCTGGAGTTAGAAGCAGAGTATCTTCTAGCTTACCAGTGACATAGACTCGAGGCCTCTGGCTAAACATTTTGAAATTCATTAATGTTAACATCCTTCCATATCACGAGAACTTGTATCACCCCCAGCCTGGAGGCTGTGCTGTCAGTAGCATTAGGATCCTGACTTGCCGAGGAGCCGAGCATTGCCCGTATGAAACAGCTGCAGGTATCATGACAGATTTGGTCCCCTGTGCCTGCCTTGATGAAGCTGTGCAGAAAGAAAGGAGCCAGGTGGCTCAGCTCCATGCCATTATGGCACCAAATCCTGCCACTGTTCCTAAGAGGAACTTGACCTCTCATGCTCATTTCATGTCTGAGCAGTTTCAAAATGAGAGGGCACAGACAGGTTCTCTAAAACATATGCTTGTTGCTGCTTTTTTTTTTTTTTTAAATAAGGGGAGTTGCGGAAGAAAAAGGTGGGAGACAAATTCTGCTGCTATCAAAGCCTTGGTCAATTCCTGCAGTGTGTGCAGAACTGAGCAGGCAGGGCAATAAAACTGTCATTTTTGGCACATAACCTACAAACGTATCCCCACTCCATGCGCTGTACGTGCTGATAGGAAGAAAGCGCTTCTCCCCAAAACCACTTCAAAGGCTGGGAGCAGAGGGGTGCCCCTTCCAGGAAGGATGACAGCTTGTGTGCACATGCTGGGGGGCGGGGTATGCCCATAATTGGAGTTGCTTTTTTTTTTGCCAGACAAGATGATTAAATGCTAAATCTCTTATTCTATAGCATCTGCTTTTCAGCAGCTAGGCAGAAAGGACTGACTACTAACTCCACTGATTCCATTACACTAAATGGAAGGGATCAACTCTGTGCAGCTTGAGGCAAGAGGTAGCTTCCTTATCTTACCTGAAAGAGATCAACCCAAAATACCACAGATCAGCTATTTATCATTCAGTGATTCTATGACAGGTATTATGGGATTGGAATGACTTCATTTAATCTTCATGACACTGTGAGTGAGGCAGGACTACTCTGTTTTATCACTAAGGACACTTAGAGGTTAAATAATTTGTCCAGGTAATGGTAAATGGTGACTACATCTCTTAGCCACTGTTTTCCCACCTCCTATAAGCAGTATAAGCCCAAATATCTAGGGCTTACTAGGGAGACAGGAGCAATAGCATGGTCAAAGGTATAAATCTATGGAGACCTGTAACTTTATACCAATTCTCTCCATAACAAATACCTATGTATCCCATTCAAGGGTGAGGCTGCCCACTCTGTTCAATGCTTCTGGTGCCCATCAAGGTGTCTGGCTTTGCCAGGTGTGCGATTGGTAGGTACAATCCAATAAAAGACTATTTCCAAAGCTCTGCCGAAGGGGGCCTACTTTTAGAGTTTAGGTCTGAAGTACCCCCCATGTATCAGGTGTTCAGAGATGGGGCTTTGGGAAAGTCATGAAATAGTCATGAAGTAGACTAATTCATTGATGACTTTGTAGCTGATGTGCTACAAGGAGGCGGGGACTGGTCAGAGGAAGTGGGTCACCAGGGTGTGGCATGGAAGGATGTGTTCTGGTCCCAAGTCCCTTCCTCTCTCTTGCACTCCTCTTTTCTCTCTGCTTCCCAGCTGCCACAAAGTGAGAAGATTTCCTTCACCATGCCTTGGCATCATGTTTCTGCCATGGAGCCAGTGGAAAATGGACCAAAACTTCTGAAGTCCAGAGCCAACATAAACATCTCCTCTTTTTCAGGTACTTTGGTCACCATGACAAAATGCTGACTAATACACCTCCTTAGACAGAAGGGATAATACTGTCTCTTTTGGCAACCAAACTTCACAGCTATATGTAGTTCAGCTAATAAGCTAATTTTTAAAAATCAGGATTTTATTCAAGGCTGGAGTGGGTAGAATATTGGGCAGGGTGAGAGTGGAGGAAAGGAGAACAAAGAGGAGGACTAGGCAAATAATGAACAGAAAACAAGGTTCCCAAAAGAAACTCTAAGGAGGGATGAGATCCTAAAAGAAAGCCCAACCCTGGCTTATGGTGAACTTGCAGGTCAGCACCCCAGGCACAACCTGGGGTAAGGCATGAGCACAAACTTCATCTTCGAATTCCCCTCCTCTTCCCACTGCCTCTTTCCATCATCTGGGACCGATAACAAATCATGCATGGGTTGGGCATGTGCTTCCAATTAGATATTTTCCCAGCTAGCTCCTGTTTTCTTTATCTTTCAGGACTGAGCACATCGTGGGAACAGACACTAGATTTCACATTTCCTCCAGGCTGGTCCCTCCCCTTCCTTTTCATATGTATATGCATTTGCATGACCCTAAAATTAACTAGGAACAGTTTGTTCGAGCGGTGGTGTCATCAGGAAAGCAGTCACCCCCTGATATGGCTTCCAGAAACAGTGACAAACTCAGGTCCCCTCCTGTCTCCCTCTCCCTCCTCCCAGGAGCCAACTGTAACATGCTGACGTTTTACAGAGAAGGAAATTGCCGTGTGGTTTCTCCTTTGCCATCCAGGCAGACCGTGGATCAGGTATTCCCATGTATGAGTTTTTCACAAATACAAACTGGCTAGAAAAAGCACCCAGGGCTCAGCAGACCAGGGTAGTGAGCAGATGTTCAGTACGGATTTGTACACAAATGAAGTCAGAAATGAAGGATGGGTTGCCCTTTACCTTTAAATGAGAGTTTAATGAAAAGTAAATACAGATACTAGTCATGAGGAGGAGATTCTACCCCAGTAACAATTTCTATAAAAAAAGCAATTTGAAGGAAAAGGCTACGAGTAATGGTGGAAACATAAGATGTTCAAAAGCAGTTTCAAGGGCCAAACAAAAACAGAAATGCAGTAAGAGGAGGAGGTGGAATGGCACAAAGTTTAAACCTAGCCTTCTGGCGCAGACCACCTGCGTTCCCATCCAGATCCTGTGTCACTTTACCTGACTTCCTAAACTTTAGGGGTTTTTTTTCTATCATTATTCTAGAACAGGGATAATAGCAAACTACCTCATGAAGACTGATGTGAGAATTAAATAAGATAGCTCATTCAAATTGATGCATTCAATAAGCATGCTTGCTCATACCTTTACAATAGCAGTAAATATAACCACGTAACTAGCTTTCCAGACCCCAGAATGTGTTCTAGGATTGAGGGCATGACGCAGCAAGCAGGCCAAAGTCTGAATCAAGAGAACTAGTAGTTCGTTATTGGCAGGAATTAAAGCAATTGTGCCATGATACGCAGGGATGTTCAGAAATACAGAAGGCACACGGAGGCCCTGGTGTGTCTTCCAACGTCAGATCATGACAGCTCATGAGACAACCAACCCTACAATAGTAATTTTAACAAGACAACAAACCCACACACACAAAAATGAGATGCAGGCGAGGTTGAATTAGGACAAGGACCAAACTCATCATAAAGTCACTTACAAAAAATGGCTTAGCATCTCACTTTTCCCTAAATAGCAATAGATTCTGGTTGACAAAGGAGTCACAGCAAAAGGGCGATTGAGTGAGAGAGATAACATATAACTCAAACTCACGCACATACGCACCTGCCTTCCCGCACCCCAGCCCCTTATGAACAATCCCACGGCCACTTTGAAAACTCCCCACAATTGTATCATCAGCCAAAGCACATTTGGTTTTCTGGAAATGCAAACATGAAATAAGACGAGGAATCAACAGGGAACTCAGCCAAAGCAGAGGGAGCAAAGGAACAATGGGCTGGGCTTACACCATGCTTGGCGGGACACAGAGAAAGTCTAACCTAGAGATCTTTTTCTGACCCAGAGTGAAGCGGATGATTTTGCTTTGAGATGAGTCCTTGGATGATGCACTGCATGACAGGAGAGAAAAAAGTAGAACAGATGAGTGAGGGGAGAAGACACATCCGGCGCGCAAGTAATAAAAGAGGCTTATGACAATGGGGGCATGCCTCATTTTATTCTTTCTGCCCACGTTTTCCCACTAGATGTAGGTTTCATTCTAGGTCTAATTTTACTGATTTAATATATTTCCGATGTGAAGAAATTGCAGTCAAGATTATGCAAGAACTTTTATGTTCTTTTTTTTCTCCCATGAAACATCAAATATCCTTTCTGCCTCCATTCAGCACAGGACTTCTTATACCTTTCTCAAGCACGGAGATGTTTCAGGTATAAAGTATTTATGAGGTATAAAGCAAGATGTTAAGGTCTAAAGTGCAACATCATGCCTTTCTGAAGTATTGAGGTGTTTTTATTTACATGTGTATTCTATTAAGATGCTTTTCAGTCATTACTGCCCTGAATTTCCCATAAAGTCAATTCCAAATGAGGGTACAAATGTTTGCAAATTTTACAGATTTGGGGAATTTTTGTTCTGAATGCTATAGAGCCGACCACTTAAAGCCTGCTGAAAAATTGCTAAATTCTGTTGGGTTTGTACATACAAAGAATCTTGGTTGGACTTAATAAAAACAATTTAAAGTTACTACTGTTTTACGAAAGACAGAAATCTTTCTTGCCTTCATGTATCTTGGGAAGTGTTCATAAAAAAAAATGGAGGTAGGGGCTGGAGGAATGGCACACCAGTTGAGGTGCTTGCCTTGCAAACATGGACCCTGGGTTTGATTCCCTAGCACCACATAAAGCCAGGCATGGTGGCACATGCCTGTGGTCCCTAGCACTTGGTAATCTGGGGCAAGAGGATTGCCATGAGACCAAGGCTGGCCCAGGCTACATAGCGAGTTCAGTACCAGCCTGGGCTGGAGAGTGAGACCCTGTCTCGGTATATATATATAAATTGAAGGTAAAAAGAACTTCAATGTTCGTTTAACTGTTCTTGAGAAGTGAAGAGGGAGATGAGACTAAAGAATAAAATAAAGTGAGTTCCTCGACTTTCCCTAAATGAATGAATCTTGGTCCTACGTAAGGTAAACACAGATGGAGTGAGATGCAAGTTTTGAGACTGCGGTCCTCTCCTATATCCTTGACTACAAGGAACTTCATAGGTGAATGTGGATCACATTCTTAGCCACGACGTACATTATGGGAAGAGGTAAGGTGGAGAGGCCAGATGAGCCTTCTCAAGGCTGCCATGGAGGAATTTCTTTGACATCTTCACGCCAAAATGTCCCAGATTTCCTTTGTTATCTTCCAACATCTCTTTTATTAGCAAACTTCATGGAGAGTTACAAACTTACAGTGTTTGCAAGCTCAAGCAATGCTAAAGACGTACAAGGCTTCAGAAAAAAAAATGGGTAGGCTTGCTTGTATTTGACAGAGTTCAAACTAGCATTAGGGGGTGGCATCAACACTTGACATTCATGGTCAAGGGTTCAAAGTATTACTCATGGGGCTTTGGGTGTACAATAGAAATTGGGGCTGGGAATACAATGAAACCAAACTAATGATGCAATTTTATCATCCTTAAATTTATAGTCAGACATAGACTATCATATTCCTAGACCTTGAGAACAAGATTATTCTTTGGAGTAAAGTAAGAAAATATCAGCATGTAATAGAACCCACATCTACAGAAGTAATGCTTATGGGTGAGACAAAGGGGTGACTGAGGACATATAGCTACTCTAAAGCCAAGTCCATCTTACCACTCTGTAGGGTCCGAAAGTTATAATGACAGGAACCTCTCTGTAGCTGAGATTTAAAACAAAACAAAACAAAACAAAACAAACAAACAAACAAAAAAACTTGGCTTAAGTGACTGGCTCTTTTTTAGTGAATCCTTTATTAAGTGTAGAATGTTCTTTCTTACATATAGATGGCTGCTCTGACTGGCACACCTGGTTCTTTTAAGAAAACATACGCTTATCATGGAAGTGGATGCTTCAGGACAGCACAGCTTAGAGGCATAAATCAGTGTTTCTGAACACATGTTCTTTGGAACCCTATACAGTGAAGTGCTTTAGAAAATAACAACAACACAGTGCCTTATTTATGAAGTGTTTACATCTATGTACCTTTCTACAGGCTCATAATATATTCCTGTACCTCAAACAGGCTTCATCTCAGTAAATAATACCACTACTTACCTAACTGCTCAATCCAGAACTCTTAAGTCTTTTCCAAGATTCCTCTCTTTCTCCCACTCCAGAGAGTCAATCTATTTGTAGGCCTCTCAGCTCAACTTCCAAAACACCCTGCATAACACCCGTCTCCATAAGTGCCTCCACCATGTGATAAAAGCTACTACCATCTCCTGAGCTACTAAAGCTTCTGAACTGGGGCCATATTTTTCATTCTTGCTCCTTCACAACCTTATTCTCCAAGAAGAAGCAAAGTGATTTTTTTTTTTTAACTGTAAGCCTAATCAAGTCTTTTTTTCCTCCCTGAGGCTCTGCCATGGCTTCCTCTCATCCTTAGACTGTTCTGTGCCCACATTAGCCAGCATGCTGTGGTCCAGCCTGAGCACCACAGCCATACAAAGCTATCTTCATGGACACGGGAGCAGCTGTCTCAGCTTCCTTTCTCTCCAACACGCCAAGCTTACTTCCGCAATAGGACCTTTGCACTAGGTGCTCCCTCTGCAAGACCTCCATAGCTCAACTTGAATGGTTAGCTTCCTTTTACTAATCTCTCTCCTCTTAGATGTTACATCTTCTGAAAGACATTCCTATCAACTCAATCTAACTTTGTGAGCCAGTACCACTGAATCCTATCATCCGACTGTATCATACTTACCACCACCTGATAATTTTCCTCTTATTTATTTGCTTGTTTGTCGGTCTTCTCCAATAGCAGGCAGACACCTTGGCTATCTCTTCATCTTTGACTCCCGAGTGCTTAGTACAGTACCAGGCACAAAGAAGACCTTACACTAACAATGTGAGAGAAAACTCATTGGCAATTCCAAGCGCCTGCGCAGATCTGAGATAACACTTATAGACACTAACCCAAGTTTATCTCCCCACTGTACCTCACAGAACTCCTCCCCTGCGATATAACCCAAGTGAACATCCCAAGCATATGCACTCTGTAGAAGGTAGACTGGGAAAGGATATACTGATCATTCAAATTGTCCGTGGCCATTAGGGAACCCTGGCCATGGAAGAGCTCCCACCTGAGCAGTTCCCCAGGGAAAAGGTGCAGTGCCTACCTGTCTATTCCCAGTTCAGACATCTCTCCTAGCCCATAAATTTCCACAATGTGAATCAGATATAATTAGATAATTAATTAGAGGGCCTGATTTACATTACACCCATCACTGTCAATTTTACCACCACCGCACTTGGGAAATTACATTTCTCGGGGGGAAATGCTGCAACTATTTACAAGGCAGCTGCTGGACTTGAGCAGCTTTGGGATTTGCCCAACCAAAACAGATGATAAAGGGTAATAAGGTGTGCAAGAAACCTTAGGATCATCAATGCTGGAGCTCTAGGGCACGAGCCATCAGTGGCACTACTTCCACACACATTAGATGAAACCAAGCAATGCATTTAGATTTCACAGCTGAGCATTAACTGCTTGACAAATGACAACTTAAAATAATAAGTT
Source organism: Ctenodactylus gundi (assembly GCA_004027205.1). Classification (NCBI taxonomy): domain Eukaryota; kingdom Metazoa; phylum Chordata; class Mammalia; order Rodentia; family Ctenodactylidae; genus Ctenodactylus; species Ctenodactylus gundi. The sequence continues at coordinate 202,589 of PVKB01003233.1, read as the reverse complement.
TTCCTTCAGAAGTTTACCATGAATCAAAAACTTTTTAGCTCCTACTTCCCACTCTCTTTGTCTGCCATGAAAACAAGTAATTCTCAGGATAACCTTACACAGAGATTTTTGAGACACAACTATCACAACTGTTCCCATTGTAGGGCAGCAGATGGCAACTTCCGGGCTCTGTGTCTGCATCATTCTATGGTGAATCTATATGGCAAGCATCTGTCCCCCTGGAAACACCCTAATCATATAGGGCTAAGTTCTCTCCTGTGCAATGGGACTCTTCTCCGCTGTCTAAGTTCAGCAAAACCCAGCCACATTCATAGTCACTGGTCCCATTAGGGGACACTGCCACTGAGGGAGGGTGTCCAGCTCCTCCCCTGCTCACCCTTACCACTCTTCTTGCTCTATATCTTTTCTGGCAAAGCAGAGGCCTCTGTTAGAGTAGTGCTTTTGTCTTTTACTAAGTATAATACCGCCACATCTAACTCTGAGCACCCAATTTGCACAAGAACACACAAAAGGAGTTTAAAGGTCCATATGAGAGTGCATGTAACAGGCCCGAGTCACAGTAAGAGCAGCTTTTGGCGTCAGCTGCTGGTGTTTCCGACCTATGAAAAGGTACATCTCTGCCAGCACAGAAGCAGGGCCGCTGCACCCACTTCAAGGTCACACTGATTTTTACACTCCACCAGTAGCTTTCTGTGTTGGTGGAGCTTGAATTATCATCACAGGCAATATTGACTACCGTTTGGCCAGTGTGGCGAAGGATGCTAAACACAGACATATCAGTTGGCAAGGAGCCCCCACCTGGACTGCATTTCAGCTTGTGCTTTTGGCTGCTGGTGTGGCGCTGGCTGGTGAGGCTGGCACGGGGCTTGGGGAGTGGCTGGCACCTGTTGCTGAGGAGTGCCAGCCTGGCACTGGAAAGGGGCCCCAGCCACCTGAGACCCGGCAGGTGGCACAGGGGAGGAGAGGTGCGGCTTCTGGGGCTGCTGTTGCTGCTGTTTGTATCGAGAGAGGCTGAAGAAGAGGCCTAAAATGGCCTTGAGGTTTCCATTCCTGATTTCTGCAAGACAATAAAGAAGACTCTGGTCAGCTGGAGAGCTCTTTCTTGTCCCCACTCAATAGGCTGCCTCAGCCCTCACGGGAGCTTAGTTTAATTCCTTTAGGATATGACCGACTTCCTGAACACTTCATTGGTATCGCAGTCAATTAAAATCAGGCCCAAACCACAAAGAAATTAGCTTCTTCTCCCCACTGGGATTAGAGTAGATACACCAGGCAAGTTGTGACGGGATGTCTGACAAGTGCCAAGAGGAAATTCTCAGTAAGGACACCACTGAAAAGCCAGCATCCCCAGCAAGACTGTGCTTGCCTACGGGCAAAGCGAACGCTCCTGGACGAGGCATTCTCTGGCGCTAGGGGAGACGCACTCGTCTGGCTGGCTCTGCCAAGTCCACGTTCTAAGCCGCAAGCTACACTGCGCGTGCCAAATGGCTGCCATCCCACTCCCATCCTTGCTCTGCCTTGCCTCCTCACTTTCCCCTTAAATACACAGCTCCCTCTCTTTTGTCCTTTGAATAAATACCTCTAATTTGGGGAAGGGTGTAAAGAGAGGCTATATGAACTTGCTTCCCTAAAGGGCTCACACAAAATATTTTCTATAGTAAAACAAACTAGAGCAGGGTGGGAAGTAATCTTTTTTTATTCCAGACAGTAATTTTCAGACATTAAAATGCACTTGCCTCAAGGCATGCATAAAGAGCTGTTGAGAAGAATAAAATATTTACTCACAGGCAGAGCTGATGGATCACAAGGGGATGCTCCCTGGGTGATCCCCCTTTTTACGCCGCATTTCTAACACCAGATGCAAAAGGCCAGAGTCATGAGTGAAGCACTAGGGCCACCCTCAGGAAGGCCAGAGGGTGTGGAAAGCTGGACTGGAGACACCCTTGGTCCTCTGCTTTGTCGCCACGCTGGGCTGAATTTCCTTTCCTGATCTAATAGGAAAGAGGGACATGGGACCGAGGAACTTCAGGGTCCTTGCAGTGATCAGCAGCCTTGCCTGGCGAGGGACAGCACACCGCTGGCACTACCCTAAGCTAAGGCGGGCTACTCATGAAGGAACTAAAACTGGAGGGCTAGCTGAGGGCCAAAGGTGCAAACAACATGGAGAGCCAGCCCTGCTCCCTGCAGAGAAGAGCAGCCTACAGGGCCTCATATGCTGGTTAGACCAGAATCAATTACTTCCTGCTAGACAACCCTTTTCTGCAGGCTCCAAAGGAACTGACAACACCCACATCTAGAATCCAGCCTTCAACCCATACTTGGGAAGCTAGTAGACTCGGATCACAGGGAAGAGAGGTCAGTATGGCATGGAGAAAACCTAAGCCACGGTTCCAATTTGCACTCCATCACTCTCTTCCTGTGCAACCCTAGGAAAGTCACTCAGTCTCTCTGGGCAATATTGATACTGCCTGCTGCATCACACAGGGAGAAGCATGTCAAATAAGGGTACATGAGAAGGCACTAAGAATACTCTAGTTGTCTACTGCTGCTGCTGCTGGATGAGGACTTAGAAGGTTGTCATACGGCTCAACCTTTGTGCCTTAAAAATGACAACTTTTATGATGTGCTCTTTGTATGTATTGTACAGACCATGATATATTTGAGTGTGAAAGAGGGGAGCTCCTCATCATGGCAGAACAAGTCTAAGCCAGAAATAAGCTGCACTAATCAGGATGTCTGGTCACTGCTAATAGACCACACAGCAATGTAGGCAGCAGAGAAAGCTCCAAAGGGGTGGCCATGCCCCTCAGCTCCCCTGGAACCTCAGTTTTAGCCTTTAGCTACTTCCTTCCCCATCCTAATGAAACTAGAGATGAAACACACATTGTCCCCAAATGTTCTTACAAGTACACAAATATCAGGAAGTGTGAGGACTGGACAGAGTGATTCAGTGAGCCATTTATCTTTCTTACAGGAAAGTGAAGGCTGCCAGGATAAAGTGACACACCAATGACCACCTGGCTAGACCGGGACTAGAGCAAAGGACAGAATCAAGATGAGCCAATCAAACAGACAATTTCCCCTCAAAACTGAATCCACTAGCGGAAAAACATCTATCACGGGAATAGATGCAATCTATGTAAGATTATTTTAGTGCCTTTTACAATTATCAGCTTGTTAGCTTATAATAGTAAGCAAACATCCTTACTGACTAGTGTGTGTATGAGGTTAATCTCCACACATGCATGATCTCAACTAATCCTGAGTACCTGAGAAGTCAGTATCATTACTGTCTTTTGCTTTGTGGAAATCAGAAGTTCTGTAAGGTTTTACAACCTCTCCAGGGTAATATGATAGCTCTGGAGATGGGATTTGAATCCAGGTTTTTCAGACTCAAATTCTGGTTCCCTCATACTTTGTAACTTGGCTCACTTAGAAACCTACCATGTGTGGTGCATTTAAAGCAGACTGGATAATGTTTTATTTATTGAGCTAGCTGGTAGGCATGTAAGTATTCTTGATTCTTCTGATGTGTCAAACATTTCATAACACATTTTTTTAACCACACAAGGAAAATGAAGAGGGGAGAGATTTAACTCAGAATATCCAGAAACTCAGGGGTTGTCCACCGCAGAAAGTGGCCATCTTCATGTTGCCACCCACGTAACCCATCAGCTGACGCCAGTGAGGACAGTCAGGGCCAGTCTTGTCATACTCTCTCCCCTACTGTGGCTGTCAAGTCATTTACTATTCTTAACGGTTTGTTCCATCATTCCCTAGAGCATTTTTAACTGTCAAAGAACATAGTGTTCATCCAAAAAAATACATCTTTCTTTGGAGATAGCATTTTTTAAAAATAAATATCACTGATTTTTGGAGCCAGAAAAACCTAATGTTGAGTTGAGTCTAAAAGTCCATCATTTTTAGGGTTTGGGTTGTTGCAAGATTCAACCCACCTAAGCTCCAGTTTTCTTTTTCTGTAACAAAGGTATGCTTCCCACCGCACTTTCCTATAAGGCTGTTACTAAGTGAGGATTAAATGAGAAAATGAGCACAAAGCATCTGGGATACCACCTCACTCTGCAATTCCTTTTTTTAAAAAATAAATTTATTTATTTATTTATAGACATGGTTTCACTCTGTAGTCCAGGCTGGTCCTGAACTTACTCTGGAGCCCAGGCTGGCCTCGAATCAAAGGAATCCTCCTGCCTCCGCCTCTCAAGTGCTGGGATCTTCCCATTTTGGATCAGAAAGCATGGTCCCCCTACCTGTAGCCTTCTCACAACACTCAGGGCTTTCCAAAGAGGCCTGAGAAAGAGTCCCTTCCCCCTGCTTTTCCCCTACACTTTCGTTTCCACCAGGAAATCAATCATCACTAACCAATATTAGGGAAAACTCAATGGTGACCTTTTTAACTGGTTTTTAAAATAGCTTTAAAACAAACAAAAAGGACACCAAAAATAGCCTTGTTAAGGTATTACATAACTTGTATCCATAAATCAAAGTAATAATTCAATGACTTTTAGTAAACTTATAAATTCTAGTTTTAGAGTATCTGCATCACTCCAAAACAATCGACTCTGCTCTACTGAAACCAATCTGCAAATCCACTCGGCTTCTGCTCATCCATTTTCGGTTTCTACAGATTTGTCTTTTCTGGACACTTACACAAATGGATTTGTATAATATGTAGGGGTTTTTTTGCATTAGGTTTTGACTTCACAGGATGTTTTAAAGATTCAGTCAACTATATTAGAGAATTTATCAGTTTCTCTACATTGTTGAAGCTCTCATCATACGGAGTTACTGTATTTGTTTCTCATTCCCCAGTCAATGGGCATTTGTACTATGCAATTTTTTTTTGTCAGATCATGACAGGTCAGGAGTGATAGATGTTTTGAATGTCACATAGTCTATACCATGGGTGTCTATAATGGAAAGTATCCAAAATCACTAGAATTGGGTTGTTTCCACATTTCCAAGTGGTATTTGTCTGTGTCCCATTAGCATGGTAAGCAGTTCCATAGAGGAAGCCTGAAAATAACGTTCACAGCCGATGAGAATGTTTGCCTTGTGCCATGTCCCAAGGCTTGAAGAAAGGAGTACCATTTCATACCTGGTCAACTGATCTCACCTTCTTGACTCATAGAGAAGGAAAAAAAAAATGTAAAACTAGAGAGAAGTGACTTCCCCAAGAAGACCGTCACCGGCTGAGCGCTGAAACACTGCTTTTTTTCTTATGACCAACCTCATGTCAAGTATAGGACAAATGGCACAGGCATATTCCAGTTCTATTAGACTGTACAAATTCTTTGGTTTCTGACTGATCCTTCTGTCCCTACTGGCTGGTACTAATCTGCCCAGTTGCCATAGGCAATGTTGGATATAAAGGGTAAACAAATTAGGAGTTTTTTTATGAGAAATCTGAGGCCAGGTTTACAAAGGTGCAAGCGATGGAATCATCAATACAAAGAACCCTGCTGTATGGGGTGAGGGGATGGGGAGCATAAGGAGGCAGGGGGCTACTGGAGATTGCGGAAATGCAGAACTCCTAACCAATTCCCTTCAACCACAGCTGCATAATGCTGCTGACGAGGGACTGTGGATCTTGTGGGACTGCTCCTGAGGGTGGGCTGGCCGCACACCTGAATTGAACCACCGACCCTCCAGCCCTCTTGTGGCCTCTGTGTCCTGCTCACAAGCCTGCCCACAGGGAAGGTGGGCTGAAAGGGTGCAGGCAGAGCCACAGTCCCCTCGGTGTGTGGGGAGGAGAAATGGGAACATTCCACCTGCTGCTTTCATCCTAACAGACTAAAGAGATCTCATGCTTTCTGTCTCAGGATGAAGACCAAACTTAGCATCTATGTCTCTGGCCATGAAAATGGTGATGATCAAGTTGTCGACTAATTTCTCTAAAAACATACATTCAGTGAGACATGGTGGTGTACACCATTAATCCCAGCACTCTGGTAGTCTGGGAGAGAAGAATTGTGAGGGGAGAACACGACATAGAAAATTGGGCAACTTGGTGAGAACTCATAAATAAATAAATAAATTAATAAATGAAATGAAATAGGGTTGGGTCTCGGTGTGAATGCTCTGGTTTCTACTTCCAATACAAAACAACAAAAAACCCCACTCCTTCCAGAGTCACCAGATCTGATCTTGTTTTCTCAGCTGCTAGGTCAATAAAGAGCTAGCTCTTTGCAACAGTACCACCTATGTATAATGTTTTGTCTAGACAGTCTCTTTAACAATCTTTTCTGCCTGGCGAATGCCTTTTCATCCTGGAAAACCTAGAGAAACTCACTGCCTCTGCAAAGGCCCCCACCCGCCCCAGGCAGTGCTGACTGACCTTTCTCTGACCAACCACTGGATCCTGTACATCCTACTAGCTCTATTATTAATTGTAACAAAGGCTAGTTTTGCACCTGTCCTGCAGCATGACAGACCACAGTCCCTTGCACTGTGCCTGGCAAACAGAATATGCCCAACAAAGATTTGCTGCATTCAATAGAATATGCCTTAAATCCCTGACCTCTTCTCTCCATTGCAAGAGGATGATTTTAGCACCAGGCAGAGCAAGCCCAGGTGTTCTCAAAACAGCCAGGTATACAGGCCATCCTTCCTCCAGGGGCAGGTTAACAGATCGGTGTGACAGGTGGAGTGTATGTGGATCTTGAACATCACCTCAGGGCCGGAGAGGCCTAAGCTCACAGGACTTTGGCAAGGCTCCAAGAACATAGAAGTGGGTTCAAGATTCAGGACTGCTGAGGAGGCAGGAGGCCTGGGCCACATTCTAGCACCTCCATGCAGCCTCTGGCCTCAGGCACTCACTGTCTATGCCCTGGAACAACGGCTCTTTGTGGCTGTGTAACAGGCAGGTTGGGGCAGGCCTGCACTGTTGAGATGATGCCGTGGACAGGTGCATACATCCATGTGGTTTCAGAGCCAGCCTTAGTCACTGGGAAAAAGCAGAGATGCATCTATGGTGTTTTCCAACTGCCAGTGTGTCTTTCATCAAAGGAGGTGCCTTAGGGCACTCAATCCTCCTCAAAAGAGAAACAAAAGCATTAAGACTACATTACTGTTTTAAATACTATAATGCTTTTGTAGTTGTTATGCAGGTGGCTAAAAACTTAGGCAGTGGTGAGCAGTAGTCTCACATGTTTAGAGGTGGGGTTTTTGCAAGGTAACTGGATGATGAAGACCCTCACGGAGATCATAATGTAATGGCATCGTGAGAAGTGACAGACACATTGGAGGTGGGGCCTAATAGAATTGAGTAGGCCACTGGGATTGATTGTGGGGACAAGTTGGCTCCTTCCACTCTAGCTCTTCCCTTCCTGCTTCCTGGCTGTTGTGAAGTGAACATTTTTTCCCCACTATGACCATTCCCATGATGGCTCTGCCTCACCACAGGCCTAAAAGAGATAGAGATAGCTGATCATAGCCAAAAATCCTAAGCCAAAATAAATCCTTCCTCCTCTGAGTTGGTTTTGTTGGGTATTTTGCCACAACAATGAAAAGCTACAACAGTTGGGTCCCCCCGTTATCTATCATGGCGATACTGTCACCTCATATCCCAGCTTGGGTAGGGGAAGACTAAATAAGATATAAGTGCTCAATGGCTGGTAGCCTCTCAACAAATAATTTCTGTTCTATAATTTAACAAGATGTCAAGTGAGACATTTCTGAACTGTGACAAAGGCCCAATTTAAGGATAATTAGTACTCCTGCTCTTTTTAAGTTAAAAAAGGTCACAAAAGTTTGTTGGGGCCAGTCACCCTCCCACAGGATGCAGTGATTTAAAATCAGCCTCTGCATCAAACACAATCACCATTGCTCCCTTCCTACTCCTCAAAAAATCAACATAAAAATAAAATGACAGAATATAATTACGCAGGACAACACTCGACAATTGTGGTGATCAGATATTTTCTCTGCTTACCAAGGAGCAAAGGGGGAGTCAAGGGAGTGAAGGCTCCAGAGGAATGAATCACTCCAAGAGAGAGAGAGCTGGCAAGGAGGGTACGTGGCATCCTAGTCCCAAAGGACATGTCTGCTCAGCAGAGACTTGGCTGGCCTCGAGGCCATCTGAGTCGGGGATATAGAACTTAGGAGAGGGGGTGGGGGCATAGCTCAGTGATTAGAGTGCTTGCCTAGCAAGCAACGGCCCTGGGTTGGATTCTCCAGCACCACACACAGGAGAGCGATGGTACATGTCTATAACTCCAGCACTCACTCAGGAGGCTGAAGCAGGAGGACTGCCAGCCTGGGTTACACAGTGAGTTTAGCACCAGCCTGGACTACAGAGAAAGACCTTGTCTCAAAAAAGAGCAGAACAGAACTAGGAGCAACTGTATGGCTGCGACTGTAGCCAGATGACAGGAAGTCTATTACTCTCTGCAAGTGGAAATTGCTGGTTCCATGATAGAAACTGGAGGGATCATGAATCAGAAATAAAGGAACTGGCTATATTTCACAAAGACTACCAATAGCTTGGAAACAGCAAAAGGATAAGTGCCCAAGACTCAGGGCACAAGGAGCACCACTTGGGGCAGAGGAAACTATGGTAACCCTAGAGGAGGACAACAACTTCACAGCAGCAGAAGTTTGCTCCTCTGCAAGCTCAGGAAGAGGGAACAAGGAAGGAGAAATGGAAAGAAGTCAAGCTACCATGTTCCGTCCTCCTTCAAATTCCAACAGCCACTTATACCTGGGGGTGGGAACATGGTAGAAAAAGATGTCTTGGCTTATTTGAAATGAATATTTAAAGTGAATAAGACAGAGCTGGGGATGTATCTCAGTGGTAGAACACTTTACTAGCATTATGCAAGGACCTAGATTCAATCCCCAGTATTGCAAACAAAACAAAACAAAAGACTGAGTTATAAATATGGACATACAACTATTTTCTAATAACTGAATGTGACTGAAGAGTGGTGGATCCTGGCCAAGATATCATTAAGAGAGTCTTGACTCAGCAGGGAAAGAGAGGGGCTCAACATAGCATGGTTGAAATAGCATAAAACCACTTTATAGTTATACCCCAGAGTTGGTTACTCAACATGCTGCTCATTACACTCCTCTATGCTCAAAGACCCATAACTTCCCAACATCCAAAAAGGGGCAAAGGGCTTAACAATGTCTTTTTGCATGATCCATCTCCAGAGGCCAACCAACAATTGCTTAAACAATGGTCCAGGGAAAAGACTTCTCAGTTTTGTTTCTTTCACCTGCATATGGCATGTCTTCTTTATCCATCTGCTTTCCCAGAACACAAACTCTGGAATCAAAGAGACCTGTGTTCAAATCTTAGGTTTTTCACTCTAGCTATACACATCAGGATGCCATACTCGTGACACTTCTTTAAGCCAAAGCTTCTTCATCTGTAAACTGAGCTGTTATAAACTTCAGATGTGAGAACTGGAGCCAATACAATTCAACTCTTAAAGCTGAGTCAGCATTAATTCATTCAAAAACACTTATTGCTGGGCCCAGTGCTTCAGGCTCGTAATCCCAACACTCTAGGAGGCACAGGCCAAAGGATCACAAGTTTCAGCTCAACCTGGAAAACTTTGCAACTTGGCAAGAACCTGTCTTTATAAAGGAGAGACGGATGCTGGGGATATAGGACTGTGTGAAGGTTCTACGCTTGATCCTCAGTACCACACACAAAGAGACTTATTGTAAATGTCTCTGTAACTTAGGGGTACAGAAATGATGGAGCAGGTGAGTGGAAAACTGAAGCAGAAGACAGGGCAATGGGTAGATACTGAGTGGTTGGGGTCACCTCCAGGCCAGGGCTTCAAAGAAGCAGGCCCACAGTATGCATCCACTCAGGTTACGTGAAATTCTGAAAAAGTCTCAGCTGGTGCTTTGCTGTAAGGGTACCGACCCTGGGGTCCAACCACTCCCAGAAACCAGAGGAGTATGCCCTGCCACCTACCGGTGGGCACAGGAACTCCCCACCAGGAGAAAATACTCTACTCCTATGAATGAGAATTTGTGTCTTCCCACTACCACCAACCCCCACATACCAGCAATGAATACTCCAAAGATGAGGACTCACACCCCACGGCAGGAGACGCCTCCAAAATCCCTTTGTAAGAGATGAGAGCTGATCACATCGCAGCTGATTCTGAGACCTGTGTAAGTAGTGTGAATATGCTGCCCAGCAACAAGCCCAGCGCATCAGAGTGTCTAATAGCAGAATTCTAACAGTCCCACTCACAGACATTGTTTTGTCCTAAAGGTATTAAACTTGGCCATTTAGGGCACATACTCTCAATAGTGGAAGAAACCACAGTTCAGAAAGGCAGCTTAAAAAAAAAAAAAAAACCCAAGCTTCCACCAAGTAACACAATGAAGTCAAAGAACAGGCCTCACCTGGAACCCATCCCGCTTGCAGACTTACCTGTTGCACTTGGCTGAGTCTTTCCTCACTGCTCTCCTCTGCCCCACTCCAACCCGTGGAGCCCATGACCACAAGAATCTTATTGAAAAGCGCCCTTGCTAGGGAACGGTGTTCCATTTGAGATGCTTCACTCAACTGCTTTACCTGTTGTGGGAAAGCTGGAGGCAGGTGCAGCCTAATGAGTTTGGGAGGATGCCGGGCCTATGGCAGCTTCTGAGCTGGCAGTTGCTTGTGTTTACAAACAGGGGAAAGAGTGAATGTTCCAGGCTGAGGTGTTGCCTGAGGTGGCTGGGAACTCCAAACAGCCAGCCCTAATTTAACAGCAAAACACTAACAAAAGCTAATTAGCCACCAAATTTAAGTTAATAAAAACTAATCGGGATGTAAAAATGTAATGCTGCATTAATAAATCCCATGCTTTGAGAGCAAGAAAAAGTGCTGTTTACTCTAATAAAAGAGATAAGGATTAAGCATTTTTCCCTGAGAGTTGTACAGTTTAATAGGTTATATGGTTGAGTGTTCCCTCTCCCATAGATAAGGCCTGGCTTGGGAATTAATTAAACCACCAGACAGGTGAATCAAATCTGCATTGTTTAGGCAAGTCTTTCTCCAATAAGAGCAGCTACGTCTCCAACACCCCCTCAATGTCTTGCAGACAGGGCTGCATTCTTAGAGTGATTCTTTGGGTTGTCATACAGCGTTATTCTCATGTCTAGGCAAGCAATGAGCTACGTGAAGGGGAACAAAACTGGAAGAGCCCACCAGCACTCCCTGTCATGACTGCTGCATGGTAGGTCATTGGTAAGTAGCAGGTGGGCATTGCTAATGACAGAAACGCAGCGGCACCCCGCGCTCTGACTTACCTTCTGCAGACAGCCCCTGGATGTTTATTCCCTTAGCTGCCAGGAAATTCAAGCAGGCATCTATGTTTTCAATCTGGGGGAGAAAAAACAAAATTATACATTTAATAGATTCAGCCTTCTCCAGAGCCATCTCTCATTAGGAACCAAGGGCCGATAAGAATGCTGTAAAGATAGGCGACGCATAGATGGATACATGCATGCAGGGTAGGACTCTTCCTTGCCTGTACTTGCACAGGAAAATTTGGTTACCTAATTTCCCAACCACACCATGCCAAAAGCCAGGGCCTTGGATTGCTCACAGTGGCCAAAAATAACCAGAGTGGAATGAGCGTTCCCATCTTGATCAGTGCCACCATGCAATCCTGAAAACTTGAGCAGTCGCCAGAGAAATGGAGGTGGGGATGAGATTAGCGGACCCACCCATCTACCAGCAGCTGGGAAAATTTTCCAGCCACCAAAGAGGCAAACGGCCAAATGTACAAACAGTGAATAGGAGTTTCAGCAGGAATCTGGGCAGTGTTTACTCACAAAATTCTCAGGATAGCAGGCATTGCAGATGACCCAGGAGGGCTGTGACTTTCTAAAGCTTACTGTCCTTTTTGTTCACTATGGCAAGAAGGGATGCACCAGCCAGAGCCCAGGAGGCCTCCCAGGCTTGCCAGGGCTGATGCCATAGCTAAGGGCAAGTCAACATCTAGTCTTCACTAAAGAACAACTAGGTCATTCCCAAAGGTCTGATTCAACTTCAGTTGTCAGGGCTAATTACTTTTTGGGTTAAAGAAAAATCTTCTGGCTTGATTAATGTCACTGTTGACCATAAATAAAACAAATTGCTTTTGATCTGACTCAGGGATATTTGAATTTCACACAATTTGTGTATTACAGTAAAAACTCCACTCCTGTCCATAACCACCGCAGTCCATGTGATTTCCCAGGCACCATCAGCATTCTTAGCTACTCAAAGTGGTATTTAACCCATGGAGTTTATTTTGAAGCAATACATGACAGTCATTCACAGCATTCATGTCACCCTTTTCCCTCCCTATCCCCAGCAAACTCTTGATGCTCCTTCACAGTCAGAGAGTGAAGCATCTACATTTTAAGAGCTCTCATTTGAGTGGAGTCTGGCTCCATGCTGTCTTTCTGAAGTTCACAACCATTCTCCCACTATATCTGGCATTTTCCATCTCTGTCCTAATTTTCACATGTCCCAAATGCATTAAAGGAGGAGACCGAACAGCTAAATAAAATTGTACCGACTTGGTCCTGAGCTGGAAGTTTCTCTAGCCTTGCCCCATCTCTTCCTCAGCCACCCTGAATGAAGAATCCTCATCTGGCTGACATTTTGCATCTCTAGGAAAATGGGAACAGTGCAATTCCCTGAAAACTGAGCAAATGATGATGCTGCAAGTTATGCCTGCCACCATCTTGGAAAGCCACTCCTTACACAGAGGAAAAGTGCCTTTTCTTTTAATCTTTCCTTTCTTCTGTCCAGCCCCAGAATGGCTGACACGGACAACCAGGTACTATCATCTTGAAGGAAAGGGGTTAAAGGAAAGATGTGGGTTGTGGGTGCCCTGTAAATTATATTTTAGAACCCTCTGCTTTCATTCACAAGTAAAAAAATAATGTATGTCTAAATGCTATGTTATCCTATTATGGAACCTTGCTTTTCAGAGAAAATGTCAACTCTTATTTTTTGTTTCTACAATTGTATGAGTGGAACTATGCCAAAACCCTACCAAAAAGCACTGTGATTAAATATGATAAAATTATGAAATTCCAGGGCTGGAGGAATGACTAGCAGTTAAAGCGCTTGCCTAGCAAGCACTAAGTCAAGCACTAAGTACTAAAGTTCAATTCCCTAACACCACATAAGCTGGATGTGGTGGTGCACACCTGTAATCTCAACACTCAGGAGGCTGAGGCAGGAGGTTTGCCATGAGTCCAAGGCCAGCCTGGGCTCCATCCTGAGTTCAGGACCATCCCAGGCTACAGAGCAAGACCCTGTCTCAAAAAAAAAAAAAA
>PVKB01003233.1:0-189178 GCA_004027205.1 Ctenodactylus gundi | reverse complement strand
AAAGAAACATTATGCTTGGAATCTACCCTAGAAAGCATCGTGTAAGTGGGTAGGTGAAGTTTCTCAACAGTACTGCAGTGGCACTGAAAAAAAGGAAAAAGATACCCACTCACATATTCAAGGAAAACACTGCTCTACTACAGCACAGTGTTTCAGTAGGACTTTCTTTCCTAGCAAGATAAAACACATTTACTTGTCGTATTTATGAAGCAACTGGTACACATAGTATACCTCCAAGATTAGCCTGATACAGTACAATTCAGGATTTGCTGAGCTGTCTCTTAATGTTAAACTCTATGACAAGCATGGATAAGTATAAATAGGTTGCCTCACATATTTCTTCATCCTTTGTCGACTGTTTTTAAAGTAGTATCATTTTTCATAGAACTTTAGGCTTAGTAAGTATTTCTTCATTGGAAAGAGGAGGGACAGGGAAGGGTGGAGCTTGGCTGTGTCTACAACACATTGGACTGTCACCATAGAGGCGCAAGGGCGGTACTAAGGGCATCGAGTGGTAAACACCAGCGATGATACTAAACATCCTACACAGTGCATAAGACAGTCCTCCCCAGTGAAGAATCCTCCAATCCAAAATGTTAGTAGTGCTGTGACTGAGAAAATTTGAGCTGTATCATTTTCATTCATTTATTCAATCAACATAACAAGTAGAAGTCTGCTCTAAGCCAGGCACTGCACCCATTATTCTGATGGTGTTGGCTTTGGCAAGTATTACATGGTGAGAAATTAAAGTTAAGAGGTCAGATTTTTACCAAGATCACAAAAATCAATGGCAGATCTGGGGCTGGAGCCCAGAAGGCCCTCCTCTCTGCCACAGGAAGCTGCATGTATGTAATCCTCTTCTTCAGGGGCCACAGATCCGTTGGCACACCGAGTCCTACCCAATTCAGGGAGAATCAGAGAATATAAACAAGGAAGACATTAGGATCTTCCTTCACTAGGTAAACAGAAGGCCCAAGGGCACCATGAGTGGTGTCTTATAGAGGAGAAAAAAACAGCTGGATTTACTCCCAGAAAATGTTAACACTAAAAAGACTAAAAACAAAAACTTGGTCATCATTTACAGGGTCATTCACAAGCTCACCACGTGCCTTCAAACTTTTCCCCCTACCATGAACTCTGTTCACAGAAGGAGTTCAAAAAACATTCCTCAAGTCTCAAATCCACTCTTTAATAATGTTCCATTAAGGTTAAAAATCACTCCTGACAAGGCAGCTGAGCTCCATGCTCTTTTCATCTGCACCCCAGGAAGAGAGTGAGGCTGGGAAGCAGAAAGGGGTCAGATGTGAATTCCAGCCTCCTGCTTCATTTGGAATGAGATCAGAAGGGGAGACTGGTTCTTTGATCCAGGCCCTCTTGTGATTAAAATTCACCTTAAGGTTTTCCTGCAAACACTGTACAGGTAAACAATCCGTCTTCGTGTACTGTTGAAACTGTAAACCCCCACCTTGCCTCAAGAAGGGAAGGACCCAGCAGCTCACCCCCGTAGCATTACATCACAAAGATGTCCCCATGCAATCTCTAGGAAGGCTCCTGCCCCATGTGCAATCCAGATACCCAGTGTGAGATGAGATCTGGATAAAACTGGGAGGCAGAGAGACGGAAAAGTCTCCTAACCAGCGAAGTATGTAAATATGGCCAGAGTTGTTTATTAACACATTGTGGCCAATATAAACTGCTTTCCAAAATTAGCTGAAAAAAAATCTGTGCGAGGTCTGACATTCCAGTGTTGCTGAAAGAGGGCGGGGACAGGGTGAGAAGGCTATTGTAGCAGTTGCCATAGAAATGGGCCCAGGAGCTCTGGGATCAAGTTGTTGGAGTTTGCAGCATAGCTAGGGTGGGAATCCCCACAGATGGGCTCTGAAGACCCTGGGAACAGGAAAGGTACCAGATGATGAACAGAGGCAAGGAAAAGAGACAGATGAAGACCAACACACATTTCCCCAGTCTCTCCTTTGAGATCAAACACCTGTGACCCTGCGGAACCTCCTCTCCTTCTCAGCTCTGCTCCGCAAGTTGAAGAGTTCCTCAAGAGTTTCTGGATTTCAGGTTCTGGGGGCAACTTCCATAAGCTATGTGTATCACAGCCTTTCCCTCCAATACCCAGAAGTCCCTCCCCGTCCAGGATGGCCAGAGAGCAAGAAAAATCAAAACACAAATGCCAAGCAACCGTAGAGATAAGCAGAGGATAGGAAACAAATGGAAAACTTCACATTTCAATCATGATTAAGGCCGGAATTGGTCTCTTGACAATGTAAAATATGCAAGCCTCGGAAGTACTGCTGTATATCTCCTTGGTAGCTTAGAGACTGATCAAATACCATCTGTTGTGGCAGTTGTCATGGCAGCACTTTTCTCTGAATGCTAGTGGAGCTGAGTGCAAAGCACATGAAAATGCTTACTACAGATGAAGAAGTCCATGTCTACAGGAGCTACCTCAGCCCAGGGAAACAGGGTGCTCTGGGCCGACCAAGTAAACAGAGTGCTGTTGTTTACGAGCTAGGAGTCTCTCACCATGCCTTTTGGAAATCTCCACCTTGGGAAGCAGGATACACAGCTGTTATATTAAAGGCAGGCATGGTCACAGACGTTTTTTTTTTTTTTCAAAGTCATGAGATGTCTGAAGTCCAGGCCAGGGGAGACTTGATAGACCCCAGGCAAAACTAAGTGAGAATGTGCAATTTCTGGTGACTCTGAAAACAGTGCAGCTTCTTCATGAAACTCATATAAATCAGCTCAAAAGATGGGCTTCCAGAAGTATGCGCCACCCACACACCTGACACTGCTGTTTGCCATCAAGAATAACCGCCATCACCCACTCATTCTTCTATTCCTTCACTCAAGTTACTGAGTCTTCTGGGAATAAAGCTACTTGTGAATTCTGGGTATACAGTGGTGAGATAAAATGGACGCAGCTTTTGACTTTATAGAACCTATAAGACTAAGTAGAGAAATGGGTATTAAATAAATAACTCATATATAAATATTTGGTTACCATGAAAGAGAAGAGTATGGGGAAGACTAGAATTTCCTCCCCTCCCTTTTCTTCTTCCCCCTTTCCTTTCCTCTCCTCTTTCTTTTTCTTTCTTTGAAATGGGGTCTGGCTGTGCCGCCCAGGTCAGCCTCAAGCTGCCGGACTCAAGTGATCCTCCTGCTTCCCGGGCACATGCCATTGCACCCAGCTCCTGGATTTTCCGAAGGACAAGGTAGCACACAGGACCACGGATGGGGGGTTTGGTTGGTTGGTTCACTGATGTGGTCCCAAGAAAATAGAATAATGCAGAACACTGTAGCCTCTTGAACATATTTGATCAAACATATTTGAACCAAATGAAAAAGCAAACTGCAAACTTCCTATGAAGGGAAGTGTGAGCTGATATGTAAGGAGTTGGCCAGACACTAAGAGTGTGAAAAATAAAGCATCACGCCTAGGTAATTTGCAGGATTGAATATACTGAATCCTGGAAACACAAAGAAAGCCAAACCAGGTGTGGTATGTGGAACCAGGAAGAAGCGAAATGAGAGGTCACCTGAGCAAGGAAGGCCTGCACAGGCCAAGCTAAGGCACAAAGGAGCTGGCAGGAGTTAGGAGAGAAAGCAGGGTCCTTCCATCTCCTCACAAGCTGCCCCATCACCATGGCAACAACAGCCAGGCCAAAGTTCAAGGACGGGCTATTTTGATGGCTCAAGCAGTGGCCTCAGGTCGGCCACAGAAGGGAGACCAGACTGAGTGCAAGCGGCTTAAGGCTCCGAATTTAGTCTGTTCCTCCTCCTGCCTCATTGCCTCGTCCAGCTCCTTCCTTTAATTTGGCAGCACTATCTTCCATACCATTTATATGATGTATAACTTTAGTTTTCCAAAATGTCAAGAATTCCTTAAAAACATTTTATGGGAATTTCTCTGATGTTATAGCAAATGGGTAAGGCCATATGGATACAAAAATTAGAAAGAAAAAAAAAAGGTCTTTCTAGAGGGGAGGAATATTGAAAACAAGCATCTCAGATTCCTCCAGTGACTACCATTTTCCACTTTGTTTTGAACTGCCTAGAATATTTCATTTCCCGATCATTTTCAGACCACTCAATTTTTTTTCTTGAAACAAAGAAAGCAGCCCGAAGGGAAAGTGTAGCTATAGGCCTAGAAGGCAGGCCTCTCGAGGGAGCTGACCTGTGGGGTTTTTTTTAGAGAGGGCAGCTACTGTAAGGGCTCCATTGATGATGGGTGTTATCAGAAAGACCCTAGTGATGTTTTTATTGCATGCAATCAGCATACCATTCTGCATCTCATTGTACTTGCTGTGATTTTAGAGTAACTCTGTCATTTCCTAGCACTCCTGAAAGTCAGGAGGTTCATGTTAGGAGCCGGGCACATACAAAAGTAATTTGGGTTAAGGAGTAACACAGAGAGTCTTTGCGTTACCAGAGATTGAAGGGTGAGGGAGATAACAAGGTGTTAGTCAAATGAAACATTCTGTTATAAAATAACCAAGTTCTGGGGACCTTAGGTACAGCAGGGGTAGGGATAGATGTTTTAATTAGTTTTATTGTATAATCACTATACAATATATGTGTACGCTATAGTTTGGATCTGAAATGTCCCCTTAGACTCTAGCTTGGTGCTATTGAAGGGGAGTGGAAGGAGTAGAAACGTTAAGAGGTGAAGACTGGTGAGAGGTCTTCTCCTTATTGGAGGCATCCCCCTGAGGGGAACAGGGAGACTCTGCCCTCCCTTTTTCTCTTTCACTTCCTAGCCACCTTGACCTTAACAGCTTTATTCCACCCTGTGCCGCCTACCATGATTTGCTGCCTCACCAAAGGACCAAATGCAACAGAGTAATCCCACCATAGACTGAAACTTCCTAAACTGTAAGCCAAAATAAAGCTTTTCTCTTTATAAGCACATTATCTCAGTTATTTGTCATAGTAATGGAAACTTAGCACAGTATACCCAATCATTTATCTTTGTAAAAAAAAAAAAAAAAAGAGTTAAAAATGCTTTTCAGAAAACTCTGACTTGATTTACAGAGGACATGAACTCAGATTCAAATTAAACTGGCCCAAGGAGCAGACATCCTCATGGGCTAGTGTTGACTTTAAGTAAATAGTCAATTAAACTTACAGTCACAAATACAAAAAGAGTTAACTTACACTTACTGATTTACCTACCTACTTGAAGCTTGATATTGGCTCACTACGCTCTTCTAAGATGGTCTGGATTCCTCTTGTACCTCTGCATATGTATATGCTTAAATCTGCAGGCCACCACAAGGTTTTCAAGAGCCAGGCCATAAATACAATTAAATGAGACAGGAGATTCTTGATATTTCAGGAGTGTATAAAGCCCTTATCGTATAGACAATCCTCAGTTTCAGAAAGACTACTCTAATGTCTAACTTTAGCCGTAAGATGAGTATATATAAAGGAACACAGTGATGGAATACTCTGTAGGGGAAGGCCAAGAGCTAAACTCACTCACTAGCTTGGCAATCAGTTCCCTTCTACAATCTGCACAAGTCAGCTTTGCAGTTTGGCCAGTTTGCCAGTATCTGGACTTTATGGTTCCTGAGTTGTTCATGAATAGTCAGTCCATGCACTACAGCCTAGAGGGACAGAACATCTGAAAGTAAGAGACCGGCCTTGGCAGCATCTGTATTTGGGAAGCAAAGTCAAGCAGACATACTGGATATTTTAACATTGAATTCAGAATCACACTTCCCACTCTAATGGCAGCGGGGATGAAGGCTAACTGCTCTGCCACTCTCTTACTGTTTATATCACCTTATCGCGTTATAATACCTGTGAGAAATATAATTCAAAATATATCATTCTGTTTCCACTTCAATTCCAAGTTCTGCTAACAAATCAGAGCATGACAATTACATGCCAAGCCCAATAGTAAGGACATGCACAAATTCTTCAATATACCTTTGATTCCAAAAGCTGTTTGCAGGTATGGCTAAGGTATTTGATTGAATTACAAAACATTGTTGAGTATTAATATATAATTTGGAGGATTTTGCAAGTAATATGCAAAATATCTGATACCAAGAAACTAGATTTGACTGGTGATTTCAAATTCAAAATCTGTAATCAAGGCTAAGAGTGCATGCCAATTGTCAGAAATTATGAGACTAAATAATTAAAATATAATTAACAACTAAAACAATTCTTGACTCTGTTTATTACCATAGCTAGGATGTCAGAGGCATAATTAAAGTCCACTGAAAGATGAGAATAAACTAGATAAAAAACTTTCCATGAGCTATTGCAGGATATACATGAGCTTTCTGAGGCTATAAGATCCTCAATGCACCTGTGAAGAAATGGTGACAATTTTAACTTGTCATATAATACTAATCTCTGTTACTATTTACAGCTTTGATGAGAAATAGGTTGAACCACAGAAAAATGCCATTTTTGTAGATAAAAATTGGTCAACTATTAACTCTTTTCCTACCTATTTATCAATCTGTCAGGAAGTCATTCTTCCCTCAAAGTCTCATCCCTGCTCCAAGGACTAAATTTACACTAATATGTGATCATAAAAATAGAGCATCTTATAGGCATTTAAAATAACAAAGCAACCTGTACATTCTGGCACTGAGAATCAAACCTGCAAGTCCTTCTCAAAGAAGTCTCATAAGACTGTTTATACACTATAAAGAGATCAAGTCAGAAGAAAGATCCTTCCCCAAGGCCAACTCTTATAGGTCCTTTGTTTTGGTGCAGGTTTCTTTTGTACTGTTCTCTTCTAGGAGAAAATGATTGGGTCTTGGGGAAAGAGATACTTCCCAGTTCACCAATTCTCAAATCCCCCAGGCAAGACAAGCACTAGTCCTTGTAGGGAACCCCGGGATGCAAGTCCTTTTCCTCTTGCTTTTATCTTCCTTTAGGTTACAGTGTCAGAGAGATGAGACTCTTGTCAGCTTCTGCCACCCTGTCAGACTATGTAAATTGCCACCATGTCCACGTTGATGTTGGCAGCTCACTCATTCATAAAAACTGGTCAAAAAGAAAAGTGAATTCATCTCAAAATATTGTCATTAACAGAATCATTACTGGGTAGAAATTTTACTGGACAGGTAAGTAAACAGTTCAAATGACCAAAAAAAATGAAACTTAGGGAAACAATGGATTTCTCGGGATGCCTTGGTCACTTTTAGGCAAAGTACCTAATTTCCCTAGAGTTTTGGTTTTTCTTCCCAGTACAAGGGGAATTATTATTCCTTTCTTGAACACCTTACAGAAGTCTTACCAGAAACTAATATTTACAGTCTTAAAAAATTCTATGCTAAATTCTTTCCCATATACTACACTACTTTAATTTTTATAACTCAATATGGTGAATATTATTACTGTCAGGGGCCAGATGGAAAAATGGAGGCAGAGTATTTAGGTCCCTTCCTAGTAACAGTTATTAAGAGGAAGAGTAGGAAACTGAACACTTGATGGAAAGTGTTGTGTAAGCTGTGAAGCTCTGTACAGACATGTGATATTAACAACCAAACAGCCCGTGCCCCACCAGAGCTGAGAAGGAGAAATAACCACTCTGGTCAATTTCCCTGCTCTCTGCTTTCAGTAGTATGACAAAACAGCTGTCACAAGTCGTTTATCCAGCCAAACCACATTCAACCTTCGCATTACAAGGAAAATAGGAGTGACATCCTCATAGAACATATTCAATTTCTTCTATACAAATCTTTAGGAGCAGGAAGAACTTAAATTGGTATAAACATTTATCAAAATGATCTCTAAATTTAAATGCTATTAAAACAGGGATTTTTCAAATAACCATACTCTGGTGCTTAGGATTCCTGAGAAAATTCATGGTAATTATAAGAATGCAATATTTTGTAGGTCCAAAGTGTGTAGGATGGTAAGCCGGTAGCAAACGAATAAAAGGCTGGTTATAAAACAATAGGGAATGGTGGTGACTGGAACATATACAGCCTGCATGTATCCAGAGAGGGCATATGCTACCCAATTTCAGGCAACTTTTTCCTGTAAAGAGGAAACCCAGTGTTGCTAGATCATCAGATACTTTCTAAGAAAAATTAGAAGAGCAACATTTTAAAGTATTGGGTTGTTGGAACAGTCATGATGTATACTATCACTATTGATTTTCATCAAACTTTGGCAATTTTTCTGGTATTTTTGCTTTGTTTTGAAAGCTCTTCTGGCCTTGGCCTCAGCTTGTTGGCCACTATTCTGTACTCTCTGCTCAAGGCAACACAATAGTGTTCATCACTGCCCAGTTCTCAAAATACCTGCATCCTAGGTTAACTGCGTTTGAAAGAGCAAACAGCAACTCTTCATGAAGTTCTATTTCATGGGAATATAAAATGTTACCATGACAATATTTACACATACAAAAAATGCCCCTTTGATGCTGAGCTAAAACATAAGAACTGCATGAAGACATATTCAGGGAGGTGGACCCACGTATGAAACCCGGATGGCTCTTCTATAAACCATAGTCTACAAGATTATAAATCATCATTCTATGTCTTTATGCTCAGGGACAGCTGTAGCATCTCCTCTCCTCATCTGTTACCCCCATATCTGCTGAGTTCTTTAATCTTACTGAGCACCATGTTGCCACTTACAGCACTCAGTCCCAGCCTAGGAGTGATGGGAATTTCTTCACTGAATTTTCTCTGAACCTGAGCCCGGCTCCTAGCAATTCAGGCAACCCTTGCCCTCAGTCAAGTTAATGTCTAGCGGGGATACAGGCAGTTATGTAAAATATGCTAAATGGTTATCACCCTAACACCTCCACAGAAAAAGTGATGGGTCATAGAGTGAAACTGAGCTGGAAGAGAAAGAGAAGGCACTTGCCAACTTCCATAAAACCATGGAAACAGAATTAAGATCCTATAAAACTTAAGTCCCCAAGCACTGATTTCCTAGAAGGCAATTTTCCCACAGACCTGGGAGGATGGGTTAAGTTGGGGTTGGGTGACACAGCACCACCATCTTAGCTCATCAAGCATTAGGTTCTCATAAGGAGCACGTAACTTAGCTCTCTTACGTACACAGTTCACAGTAGGATTCATGGTCCTCTGACAATCGGAAGTCATCACTGATCTGGTAGGAAATGGGGAATTCAGGTAGTAATGGAAATAGTGGACAGTGGCTTTACAAACAAATATTGGGAGTCGGGGAGGAGGGGAGGAGGGTAAAAAAAGGGCAAGGAAGAGAATGTGAAGTGGTTGCAGTATGTATGTACACAAAATTCTCAGGCTCAATGTAACCATTGTGTATCACATATACATACTAATAAAAATGGGGGACGTAGATAAAGCTTTATACTCTGACCCAGCCCTCATCTCTTTGTGAGCAGCCTAGCTCCTTAAGAGGCCATGGTCCAGTAACATTTCATGGCCTAAGGGTTAAGGACCTCTGTTAAAAAACATTTTAAACTTTCCTAAAAAGCAAACACATAGACACACTCGAAGTATTTTCTTTATTCAAATATAGCCTTTAGAAATACAATTTTTTTTTAATTTAAGCAACTTGGTAAATATCCCAAGAGGCTTTTTTATACACTTTAGACAGGGACTAATAACTAGATTATACAAAAAACGAAGAAAAACAGACCCCTCAAAATCAAAGACCCAGTTAAAAATGAGCAGTGGTCAGTTCTCAGAAGAAGTACAATTGGCCAGTAAATACATGAAAAATATATTCAGCATCCTCAGCCATTAAAGAAATAAAAGTCAAAACCACAGTGAGATACCATCTCTCCCCACTGAAAATGTCTTCTAGCAACTCAAAAAGCCATAGGTGCTGGCAAGAGTATGGAAGAAAAGGATCCTTAGATGGTGGGTCTATAACCTGGTAAAACCACTATTAAAAGCAATATGGAGATTCCTCAAAAAGAATGAAAATAAATACTTCATTCGACCCAGCAATACTTCTTCTGGGTATCTTTCCAAAAGAGTTTAAAACACCCTGTAACAGAGATACATGTATATCCATGTTTATAGCAACACAACTTAACAGCTAAATCATGGAAGGTGCTAAAATATCCATCAACAGACGAATGGATAAAAAATGCTATACTAAAACAAAATGCAGTATATAGACACAATGGAGTACTACTCTGCCGTAAAGACAGACAGATTTGAAGCATTTGTAGGTAAATGAATATAACTTGAGACCATTATGCTTACTGAAGTGAGTCAGATTCAGGAGGTTAACTATAATATGGTTTCTCTAATAAGAGAAACCCAGAGGATAAATACATAGTAGAGTCAAATGGGCAAGATGTTGAATCACGGAGCAGGAGGGAAGAGTCAGGAGGGTAAGAAAGGGAGAGGGGAAGGGAATGTGAAACTGATGTAATACTCAAGTTCAATGTAACCATTGTGTATTGCAAATATATATTAGTAAAAAATAGTTGGGGGCAGGGAAAGGCTTTTTTGTTGACTCTAATGTCACCAGACCAGCAAAGCGAGCCTCACCTAGAAGGCCGTGAAATATTCAAAGGATCTGGCTCATCCCCAGACATATGGAGTCAGAAGCTCTGGGGTTGGGAGACCCAGAAATCTGGGTTTTCATACACTTCCCTGGTGCTTCTCAGGTACATAGACTGAAAAGCAATGCTTAAGAGGCTTTGCCAAACCAAAGACTATTTTTCTTATTAATAAATCTGCTATTATGCTGACTTTTCATACAACTTTATAACTAAGTTAAAATGTGAAATTATGAGAGAAGAGACAGAAGGAGAGAATTTCTTGGCTTAGATGTATTCCAATCTTTTAGAAGCATGGGAAAGTACACAGTGTATTACACAGAACACAATGTGATGTGTGCCACCCCCTCCTCTCTGGGCAGCTCCAGATGGAAAGACCCTCCACTGCTTAGCTTGTCATTGGAGACACACTAACTTGTTAATGAGTACTTCCAACATACCTACCCATGCCAGGTGCTAGGAGTATGGAGGTTCTGACTGAACTGAAAGTGATGAAAACATGCTATTTGTATTACAAAGCTTTGACGATATTAAATAGCATACACAAAATAATAAAACTCCCACAAAATCTGGTCATGTCATGTCAATTACAAGACTAACATACATGAATTGGAAAACAGAGTAGCTACTCCTGAGTTTACATTTGTATCAAGAGGTCCAGAAGACCCAGGACTCGTTTCTAATTACTCACATGAA
Organism: Ctenodactylus gundi; assembly: GCA_004027205.1. Classification (NCBI taxonomy): domain Eukaryota; kingdom Metazoa; phylum Chordata; class Mammalia; order Rodentia; family Ctenodactylidae; genus Ctenodactylus; species Ctenodactylus gundi. The sequence continues at coordinate 177,987 of PVKB01003233.1, read as the reverse complement.
ATGGCACTTGCCTCTCCCACAGTTGCGAGTATCGGGGGCAGCCCACAGTGGATGAGGCACCAAATTGGAAACAAATCGTGTGCTTGTGCCCTCTGGGTACTGCCCTCCAATGGCCTGTTTTGAACATCATACAGACATGGAAAGCTTTATCCAGATGTGTGCTAGTAAAGGAGGTTAACTTCTAGGAAACTCTAAATCTTAAAGGGGCCAGCAACAGCAAAAGAAACCTCTACTAAAAAAAGCCAAGTAAGTATCTTCCATTCTGATGAAGCGAGGAGTACTTTGCTTGATCTTAGAGAATATTCATTTCTTGTTGATACTATAATAAATTATCAGAAACTTAGTGACTGACTTACAATACACTTAACTATCTTAGGGTTGCAGAGGTCTAAATTACTGTCTGTGAGGTAAAAGTGAGGAGTTGTAGGGATGTGTCCCTTCCAGAGGCACTAGGGGTAATATGTTGCCTTGTATTTCCAGCTTCTAGAATCCTCCTATCCCTATCTTCAAAGCACAACATCTTCCAATCTCCTTCTCATCTTCTGGTCTCCCTCTTGAAAAGGGTCCTTGTGATCACACTCGACCACTCCCAAATAATCTAGGATAATTGTCCATTCTAAAATCCTCAATTTAATCTCTTTGCACTATCTCTTTTGTCAAACTATGTCATGTTGCAAAAATGGCATATTCACGGGTGCTAAAGACTAGGATGCAGACATCATACTTTAGAAATAGAAAGTTCTCTCTTTAAAACAAGGAGCCGTTGTTTAGCCTAATCCACGAGTACCGACTTTCCGGGTATGAAGAAACCTACTGATGCACCAATCAACAGGTAGGAAATAGGAGACCTGTAAGCCAGGCAGGGAACACCCACCTAACAGGTATGCCAGGTAGGCCAGGACCAGGCCGAGTGCCTTCGACACCACTCCTGACTCTGCACAACGAACCTAGGAGGCAGCTTCTATCATTTCCCTTTAATAGAAGAGAAAAAGGGCCTGCAAGGAGAGTACTGAACTGGCCTCAGAACACATGCCCTGAATCTGACTGATTCCAGAGTTTACGCTCATTCCTTCCTTACCCCAAATCTCCTTCTGTGATGGTTTCAATCTGGAATGTCCCCCAAAAGCCTCATGTTTGGAAGATGATTCAGTCATGGGAGTTAATCCACTGATTTGCTGTGCTATGATGGTTAGGACCCAGTCGGAAGGGGCAGATCACTGGGGCTTGAGTCACAGTGGGCAGATCCCTATACCATGACCTGGAAGGATACGCGTCCACCATGGGACCCATAGTGTTTCTCCTGCTAGGCCTCCACCAGAGCCTTCTGCCATTGCCAGTCTCTGATGAATGGACTGAGACCTATGAGACCTGCTGAAACTCTGAGCTAAAATAAACCTTTCCGTCCTTAACTGTGGGTGGGTTGTCAGATACTGTGTCCTAGCAATGAAGTTGAGGTGACAACACCTTCTCCTGACACATCCATATGAGAGACTGGTATCACTCCCCATCATGGTCAGTCTCTTTTTCCCCTTCTTCAACCAATTTCATCATACTTAGATTATAAACATAATAACCAAGGAGACGGGCTCTGGAGCCAGCCTTCGAGCGTGCAGACTTCACCCTGCCACTCACTAGCAGCACGATCTCTGACAAGTTACTCAGTTGCTCTCTGCCTTAGTTTCCTCAGTTCTAAAACGAGAGTATTAGTTATATCTGCTCTCACAGGGTACATAAAGATAAAATCAGTTAATACAGTTAATTCCTAAAACTATGCCCAGAGCACAGTATATACTATGTACCCTATAAGTGTTTGATATAAATCATTGTATAAAAGTGCTGGCAGAACCAGGGGCAAAGGCTGACAGTGGGAGAAGAATGATCGAGAGGCTCTTTACCATGATCCTCAGCTGGCTCCTGACAGACCACCATGATGTCAAGACAACATAATGTCAAGGTCTAAGCTCTCCATTCTTTTTAATGGAATAAGCAAAAAACCATTTCTCATTCCAAAGGGTTGTGATAATGAATTAAAGTGTGTGAAGCACTCAGAACAGTCAGTACTTGTCATTCCTGTTCTGCTAAGTCCCCAGTTGTTCTGAGGATGCCTAAATATGCTTACCTGAAAGGATTCAAACCAGATACTTGCCACAATTCCTAAGAGTTACTAGAATTGCCTATTTGGGCTCTCTGAAAAAACCAAGGGAGAAAAGATTTAAGAGAAAGAAAGACATTTCTAGAACAGTGCTAAATAGCTATTTTTAAAATCCCATAAGGACGTTGAAGTTAATACCCAGTGCTCAAATCACTGTTGAGTAGCAGATAACAAAATCAGAGCAATGATGTTACAATTCACCAGCCACAAGCACGTTTGGATGAGCTCCCTCCTTGGTCTCTCTGTCCACCTATCCACTTGACATTTGTTTTGTTTGAGACAGGGTCTTACTATGTAAACCCAGATGGCTTCAAACATAAGTTCCTCTTGCTTCAGGAGCTGGGATTATGGAAGTACATGACCAATCCTGGCTCCGTATAATATTTATAAACACCTGTCATATACTAATCAGCTCAGTGATGGGTTTAGTATGCTGAGGTAAGATGGTGTGTCTCCCTCAAGAATATGAATAAAGAGGTACTGCAAGAAATTTTGTTATGCTAAAAGCAGGCACAGAATGCTTGGGGATCCAAAAGACAAGAGACAATCACATCAACTACTTGAGGAAACAACTGACCTGAGTATAAAGGTCATACTGCCCAGGACTGGGCAAGCAGGGAAGTAGGTCAGCCTGACAGACTGGACAGCATGCGTGAAAGCACAAAGACCTTAGCATCCCCAGCTCCTTGGTGCACCCTGGAGTGACCATTATGTCCTACAGCTGGACTGGCCAAGTATCAGAAGACTGTAACTGAATGATTCTGTTTATTTATTTATTTTTTTAAGTACTGGGGATTAAACCTAGAGCCTTTCCACTGAGCTACATCCCCAACGTTTTTTATGTTTATATTGAGAATGTGTCTATGCTGTTATATTGCGCAGTCTAGGCTCAAACTTGTGATCTTCCTGCCTCTGCCTCCCAGAATGCTGGGATTACAAGCTTATGCCACCAGGCCAGGCAACAACTGGATCCTGAAGGACCCTCTATTCTGTGCTCAAGAATATGGAGAGGAAAATGGGAAGCCAACGGTTATTTCACCAACCCAGAGATACCAATGAGGAAGTGGGAGAGAGACGTGGAAGTTGTCATCACCTCTGAAGGAGAATCGTGACTAGCACAGTGGGTGAGCACTGGGAGGTGTAGGGGTGTGGAGAGTCACAGGTGTTTCCTCCTGTTCTTGGCCCTGGACTCTTTCCATTTTGTTCTAAATTCTATATGGCCCCCAGCTTTTCTTCATTCCTTCTTGGTTCTGCAGCATTTGTGTGCCCTTAGGACTGTGTAAAAATAGGTCTAGGCACCCAGGGCAGAGGCAACTCAGCTGCCCAAGGATCTCAGATACTCCATAGGCATGTGGCCAGCTTGCTGGCAGCTGCTGGAAGGCCTCAAGGTCACCCGGCCTGGTAACTTGATCCCATCACAGATGGCCTTCCCCTTGCCAGAAGCCTCTGTGGAGAAGAAAGCCGGAGGTATCTGGCGCCAGGGCTCCCAGAGGCTACCACAGAGGTTGCCTTTCACTAGGGGCCATCTGCCTTCTGGCAGCATTTGAGGTCCTACCAACATGTCAACTCAGGCCTTTCCCAAAAACACCCAGTCCCCGCAGATGACAAACAAGGAGAACAGGAGCTGGTGAGGTGGGCACTATTTTTATTATGCCCCCTCTCTGTCTTAGCAAGGAATACCACAGCCTTTGAAAATGGGCAGACTTGAGTTTTCTCTCCAACTCCTCTTAGTTGAATAATCTAGGGTCAAAAATAATCTTTTAAGTCTCTAGTTCCCAGGTGCAAATATTGTCAATAACTGAACTTAAATCCTAGGGCAATACTGAGGAGTGACCTTAAAAATCAGGGGCTCTTGGTACCTGGTTCTATATATAAGTGCCCAGAACAACTAAGTCCCCTCATTTAAATTTCATGACAGCACTGTGAGGTGCTGTTCTCCTCATAATCTCAGAAGAGGGAGGAAAGTATAGAGGTCAAGTGGACGGTCCAGGGACATTGTTAAGATGAGATTCTGCCAAATGTGACTGATCACCTGCTTTGTGACATCAGATCCCTCCCAGAAACTCTGAGGCCAATATTATCATTCACAGACCTACAGGTACACAAATAATCCCAGGCCCAGGCCTCAGCTAAGGTGAGGCTGGCCATTCTCAGGTGATATCTCTTTCTGTAAAAACTAAAGAACCTTAAAAAAATAATTATGAGAAATGAGGTCTGTTGAGTGTTATCTTGTACCTATCTGTGTATAAGTAATTTGTACAAATTACCTCAAAGAAGCATTAAAACAGAGGCAGGAATCCTTTTTCTGCCAAGGGCCATTTGGATACTTATGATGTCATTCATGGGCCATACAAAATTCTCTGCTTAGAAATTATCTGCTATATTTGGTAAAACCTTTAGTACTATATAATTAACTAACTCACCCTTAATGTGACATTACCTGGCTGGGCCAGACCAAACAATTTCATGGGCCACATCTGTTCCCCACAACCCCTGCCTCCACACAATGCCGTGAGGCAGCTACTGTCAATCTCCCTGTTCTAGAAAAGTTCCTGGAGAGCTTCAGGGACATGGTCTGAGTCACAAGCAGTTGATTTTCAGGGCTCATATGCTTCATGGTATTTCAGGGGTCAAAACAAGAAGCAGACTTATTATAACGTGACAGTCTGCCTTCACAGTGGGGACGAGACCATAACCAGCTCTCAGGTCTGAGGGCTGTTGGTGCCAAGTCCCCTCCTAGGCTCCATCACACTGTGACTTCCTAGGTGCTTACTTTTGGGAGAGACTCACCAACATGACCTGTCATTAACTACCCACTTTGAAAAGCGGCAGCTTGTCAGCTTCTAATACGTTTACATGCAGGGATCCACATAGTATTTTAATTTGGGGAAAAAATGGAGGATTATGCTTATGGAATAGAATTTTGCAAAGCACTGCCCTGCCCTTCTGTGCAGACACCTACTTCCCAGTATCTTGGGAACTCAGGTTCCTCAATAGGGACTCTGAGAGGACAGTGTAAGAAGGGGAGCAGCGGGGACGCTGAACCTTGGGTATACTCAGCTGGCCTCAGGGATTCATAACCAGTTCAAGCTATATGCGAAATTCTAGGATGTGCACAATTTAGGCAGTAGAAAGCTGGTATCTCTACTCAGGTTTCCAGAGGGTTCTATGTCCTTAAAGATATGAGCCATCTAAACAAATCACATCATCATCATCATCATCATCAGTGAAGCTGCCACTTACTAAGTGCTGACCATATGCCAGGAGAATGGAGATATGAAGATCACCCGCCTCAAAAGGCTGCTGGGATGGTGGAAGGGCAGGGGCAGGGTGGAGTTTTTAAACAGAACTCTGGGCAACACCTGGCACAAAGCAAACACTCTGACAGCTTTAGTGATATTTTATCATCTTAATTGTTGCTATCCATTATTGCTATTTTCATTGCCTCATTAGTCCTTACAAAAACTTTATGAGGTATGTATTATTATCACTCCCATTTTATAAAACAGGAAATCTAAGGCTTCTAAAGGTTAAATAGTTAGCTCATGTCTGTAGAAGAGCAGAGGAAAAAATTCAGGCAGGGTCTGGCTGGCTCCCAGGCTCAGGCAGCCCTCAGTCTGAGTATTCTAAGGGAACAAGACAGGAAGACTCCCCAGAGAGCCCAGGAGGGGACCAGGGGCAGAGCTGGGAGGCCCCCAGGCTGAAGTGGGCTGGAGGGGAGAGCAGGCCTGGGCATTTTGCCGAAAACATAAGCAGTCCTCCCCAACTATGCACCTCCCCTAATCAAGGACAGAAAGTTAAGCCACTTAAAATAAAGATGACTTAAAACAAGAAAACTGCCCCCTACTGCTGGCTACCCCAAGACTCCAAAGCAAGTATCTAAGAATACCCTGAGATCAAGGTGTGAAGGAACACCCCAGCGGCCACCAAGCACCTCCTGGCTGAGCGCCAACCAATGTTTTTCTTTGCAAAATAACACGTAAGTCTGCCGAACAAACCAGTTGAAAGCCAAAAAGATGCTGCTAAGTTGCCATGGCAATGTTACACAGACAAAACATTTTAGCCAGCTCTGACGCACACACATAAACTTACTCAAGGACCAAGCAGAGGGATTTAGTTCACGGAGTGGGGGTAGAGCAAGAGCGCTGTGTCTAAAGCTCTGTCTCTAAGGATTTGACCCCCAAAGCACCAAAGTTGGACTGAAACAGGGCAACAGATTCCTTAAAAACAAGCCAAGGCTGGGCTTGCTCCAGGAAAGGGAATCTGCTCTCTGTCTTTCCATCAGTCAAGAGTCATTTAGGAGGGCCCAGAGCTGGGCAGTAAGAATTCCTGATAATGATGGGAAAGTATCAGGCTAGAGTTCTGGGGACAGCACTCTGGCCTGGGTGCCTGGGCTCCTCACCTGAAAGGTGAGCAGTGTTACAGTAGCTCAGAGTCAGAAAAACAGAATGTGCTCATGAGAATGAAAGAGCTTATAAATCTTGAAGTACCGTGCATAGGCACTTTCATTAATGCTGACACACAAGCCATTAATAACCACTTTCATCCAGGCATAATTTTTGCTTCCATGATAGAAAGCTTAATTTTAGTGCAAGTGTTTCACACATGCAGTGATATTTTCATGTGAAAAACTACACTATTTCCCTCAGGGATAGATTAGTGTATAACTGACCTTCTATAAGAGTTGATGGCCCTGGATTCTTCTTTTAGAAAATGCTGTTCTAAAAAAGAATAATTTTGGCAAACAAAAGAGAGAGAGAGAGGAAGTCCTCTCTAAGGTCTACTGGTGGTTACTCCCCTAGATGCAGCAATCCAGGGGAAAATGAAGAGTACAGAAAGATTTGCCCTATGTCTCAAAAGACCTGTAGGCCTATGTCGTCCATTGTAGCCTGGATTAATCCATACCCTATCTTTAACTGTAAGCACAACAGGGAAAAAGGCTGATATTACCGAGAGGTCAGGTGGACTTCACCAGATGCAGTTCATGGCCATTTGTAGGATCAATGACCAAAGGTTCATAAAACCTTTTATGGGATCCATGCCCACCATCACATAAACAGATTCAGCAGAAATGGGTTTCATACCCATTGCCTCTGCTTAGAATAGTCTTCTGCACACCATCTATACTGAATCCTAAGACCCACCCTTTTGATGTCATTCTTAAATGTCAGTGTGTGCTTTCCACAGTCTCAAGGAAAAGAGCAGGACTTGAAACGGCCTGGGTGCTGTTATTTTAGATGCTCAAGTGACTGGGCAGCCTAGTGGGTGAAGAGCAATGAAGAGGAAAGAAAAGGTGCCATCCTTCCCAGGGTAGGCTCCTTCCTACCCACTGGCCAACGGATGACAGGAGTGAGCATCTTGAAGACTAGACTAGCACCCACATCGCTATTGCTCTGAAACAGTTGCTTATCTTTGGTTCCATTATTGGGCCTTCTGGTAGAGGCTCTACCACATTTTCACAGGCACTGATTACTCGTGGGTGATTACTTTCCAGGAGTCAGCTGCTTTCCCAGTAGAACGCCCTTCCCAAGTTCTCATCTCATTGCATATCATCGTTCTTGTGCTATAGTGATGCTCTCATCTAAATGGGCAACACTTAGCAAACAACAACAAATAGATATCATCACACACTCTTCTAAATAAACCCCAGCAGGAAGGCTAACCTCCTAGGACCCTAGACGACCTGGTGCACACAATGTGCCATATTCTCAAACTACATTTCCCATGGGTACAAATGCTTTAACTCAGTACATGTTCCTCTGGGCACTCAGCCAGGTGTTGTATTAGCTACAGCAAGAGTCCTGCCTGTCAACAGGATCTTTCTGTGTGACTTGGTAAGTTCTGCAGTTATCATTGTTTGTAAAGCAGGAGAAGAGAAATAGCCCTGTGTCCTTAGCACGTCCCTTATCTCCTAGAGAAGGAGATGATTATGGTAGAAGTCCAGGTTCATATCCTTCATGATTTACCACAAGTCCCTGTCCACCTCACTGCCCATAAGCTAGAACTAATTATAACAGACACTTAGAGGAACTTTATTTTCTTACATTCAAAAACAAAAGAAAACAAAAACAACAGCAACAACAACAAAATACCCCACAATCTATATACACAAAAAAAGAACAATACTAAAATAGCTGAGAGAGTTATGGAGAAGCCACAAGTCCTATTGGTGCTATGGTGATACTTACAAATTACATATTTGATTTTAGAACTAAATTTGCAGAGAATCCAAGACAATATTTTATAAGCTTGAAAGTAGACTTTAACAACAAGCCACACTTCAGTACACAGTGGAGAAAATAAATATGCACCAAGTAAAACATAAGAGAGACTACCTTCACGTGCCACTCCTGCATACGCCTAAGAATAAGCTGGGACGAATGCACTGATACCTGTCTTGGAAGAAAATAATGCAGCTCTTTCATGTGAAGATATCACTCTCTGCAAAATGCTCGCTCACACTAAAATTAAGTCTTCTATCATCCACATTTTCACAATTATTAATATACTAAACAGCTGCAGTAGCTCTAGCAAAAATAGCAGGCGAGCTTTTCCAAAAGTCAAAGCGGCCATGAGTGTCTGCCTTGGGACTTTCCTAAGTAAGGAACGGTTGGTCTCTGGATCGAACAAAAAGAAACAAGACCTCCAAGTGGAACAACAACAACAACAAAAGAAGCTTTAGAATGTAAATTACAAAATGACTCTCCTCTACACATCAGCCTCTGTATAACAGCACTGTTGTGCACAAAAAGGAGTTGTCTGGAAAGGCTAGCTGTCTGGCTTACTCTGGGAAAACAATTCAGAACATTAGCCAGTGAGCCTAAGGAATGCCAGTCACTTTGGGACCTTCTGAAATGATACCTGTCAAATGCTGCCTACCCAGGAGGAGGAGGGTGGAAAAGGGTTAATGAAACAAATCATGCTTCTTTTTAGATTTCTGAAACTGAGTGAATATCCAGCAAAAACTAGCCTTAAGTTGCCACCTTATGTCTCAAGTAGGTAATTTCATCATCTTAACAGATCTAATCATACAAATTCTTTATATAAACATTCATGCTAAAAAAAAGAATTTGGACGTGAAACACTAAGCACTTAGAAAATTACAATGAAATGGTTTTTGAACCCCCAATAATCATACATTTTAATTTAAAAAATGATGTGCAGTACAAGAAATAAAGATAATATTAAAGATCAGTTTTTGAGGGTTTTTTTAAAGCTAGACTGCCATGGCTTAAATGCATGACACCAGTGAAAATATCACTTGACACTGTTACCATGAGAAGGGTCCAGATGTGACTGCACATTTCACATTTGCTGTAAAAATTTGGATTACACATAATTCTAACCTTTAAAGGCAATCAGACCACATGGCTTGAGTCTTATCAGTAAGCTACCATCACGTCATCTGAGTTTCAGCACTGCGTACAAACAGAAATTACTACACGTCTGAGAGGAAATAAAAAGAGTCACAACAGTTCAAGTTCTCCACATGTGCATATTTGTACCAGTTCTACATCGTTTGCATCCATGGGCAGGGACAACATTTTATTTTCATTGTTTTAAGCGCTATGTAAAAATCACAGCCATTTTTCAGTAAGTGCCAACAGATGTCAGAGAAGCAAGGCACAGCTACTTGGAAACGGCTGCTAGTTTATTAATATAACCCCCTGGAGTAAGGCTCCTGGTGTGACTGTTTTTCAAGATGGCCAGTATCACTTAAAGGCAGAATCACTTGCCAACCGCACAAACGCTCACCACACGCCCATGTACCACTTACCATTTGTGATCTGTTCTTCGGACAGCCATTGATGTCTTCAATCTTTTCATTTGCTGAAAAAGAAAATATAAGTCAGGAAAATAAATCATCACCAGAGACATACTTTCAGTAGTGATGGTCAGGACACTTGAGACCAATCAAGTCCTAAGGCCCATCCTGCGGTCTGTCCAATCAACACAGGCATGTGAAATACTGACACGCATCTAGCAAGCTTCAAGACTTACTCATCGAGCCATCGTCCTCTAGGGACAGCTGGGGCAAGGTCGTCATCACTTAAAACAGAGACAACTGCACAGACAACAGTCTTACGGTGATGGGGCGTCGTGGCAATGTTCGAAGACGCAGAGTGAAACATGAATGCGCTTTGTGCTCTTAGGCAAATAGCACTGCAAATATCACCATAAAAAAAATAGGACAGTTCAGAGTGGATCAGTCCAGCTACAACTCAGCTCCTGGGGACAGAAGCCACACATGAAAGCAGCTCACTGCATCTGTAGTAAGAAATACCACCATTGCATTTGTGCGTGCTAATACGATTCCCAAAGCAGTGGAGAATGGGGGAGACCAGAAGGGGTTTCAAAACTAAATGATCCAGAAACACAGCAAGTTCAAAACAGATAAGGGAACATACATGCTTTCAGTCAAGAATACCTAGCTACAGAGAGATGTGACAGAAAGAGGTTGTATAAAACAGGAGGAAGAACAACCCAACTTCTCATTATGAAAGCAGTTCATGGTAAGTTTGAAGGAATTCCCTGGCAGGACACAGCCAGCTTGACTTCCAGCTCTACAGCTTCTTAGCTGAGTGACCCGCAGCATGCAACTCAATGTCTCTGGGCCACACTTTCCTCATCTCTGAAAAGGAGCTAATACTACCTGCGTCAGAGGAGGAACAATAAGAATCAGGTAATATGACACCAGTGAATACCCAGCGAAGTGCTTAGCACACAATAGAGGTACTCTGACAGCATCATGAACCCAGTAAAATATATTCTTACCATCTACATAAAACACATAAAATAAAAATTTCCTTTTTGATATCTCCAAGGAGTCAAGTTCAAAGACTTAGCACGTACCTTATACTAAAAACTAAAGATTGCATCCCTGAAGGTTTTATAAACTCCCTCCCCAAGCTCATTTTCCTAGGCCCCAAGCCTTCGCGCCCGAGGACGAGGCACAAGCAGGTCTGTCTGCGTCTCGAAGCACGTGACAGCTGCCTCTCCTATGCGCTGAATCACCTAATATTTAACCATCCTTCATTTTATCTCCCCAGTGAGGCTGGGAAAGCCTGGAAGAGGTGGCAAATTTATTTTTAATGTTTTATCCTTACAGTTTAATAACTGCTTGCACAACAACATTCTGTCTCACTGCCCCCACAAAGTACATCAGATTATAATGACTATGAAGGCTACCATTTCCACAAAAAGGCATTAAAAACTATCTGAAAAGGATAACAGAATCAAAGTATCCCAAGCCTCCCTCAATCCTCCAAATATTAGAACACTTTAACCTTAGTATAGATTGCCATTACCTTAAACTGAGTTTATTTTTCCTCTAGAGTTTCTACCTTGGAAGAGAAGCATTAAGTAAGAAAGCCAGCTAGTGGGAAAAAATTGCTTAAAAATCTAATCATTGTGAGACAGCCTGGTTAGTTATATCCAGCCTACCCTACACCTTTTTCAGCACCTGCCAAAAGTATTTGATGTTCATGCTTATGACTCAACTGGGAACACCCAATCTTAAAGATCCAATTGAGTTTTCTCAATTATGATTAATGTAAAAACACAGAGATGGAAATTTTAGAAAGCTTTACTCCCAAAAAGAGATGCCACAAAAAGCATATAAGAGATAGTCAACAGGCTGGGGGTTGGGGTGTATAGAGCTCATCCAGCACTTGCCTAGCATGTCCAAGGGCCTGTCTTCCATCCTTAGCCGAAGGAGAGAGGAAGGGAAAGGGGAGAGGAAGAGAAGGAGAAAAGGGGGAGAGACAGAATGAAATAAAGGAAGAAGAGCAAGAGAGAGAGAGAAAACGAACACAAGCTATTAAATGGGATGACTCACGGACAACTGTTCATTATTACACCAGAAAATACAATTGCACAGAATACACTGCCAACATTTAAACTCCAATAAAAATCGAGATTTTTATCTGCTTCGTTTTCTATTGTAACTCTAGAGCTTAGGACAGAGTCTAGTACAGCACTCACTCACTCAGTAAATGTTTGAGTAAAACTAAGAAGGGAATATTCTGAACATTTTGATGAGTCAAGATTTCATGACCTATTTTGAGGCAGATGTCCTTTCACTTGCAAATGCAGACACACACACAACATACTGAAGACAGGAATACCCTTGACAAGTGGCACTCCTCCACGAGAAGTTATGCCAGACATGAACTTTGACCTTCGGCTTTAATTCACAACACTGCAGAGAACAAACACATAGTTCTTGAGAAACAAAATCAAGGTGTCTTCCAATTAGACACTCATGATGGTCAAAGTCATAAGTCATTGGATTCTGGTCAATACTCAGTTCAGTACGAGGTCATCCGTGCCTATTGCCACAAAGAATGGACAGCTGTTATCCTAAGAAGTCATTTGGACAATTATAGAGATTCTTCATGTACCATCTGGACAATGAAATGAGAGGGCAGGGCTGGAGGAATGGCACAGAGGTTAAAGTGCTTGCCCTGCAAGTGTAAGACTCCGAGGTCAACTCTCCAGTACTACGTAAAGCTGGGTATAGTGGCACATGCCCGTAATCCCAGTACTTGGGAGGCTGAGGCAAGCGGATTTTCCCAAGTCCCAGGCCAGCTTGGGCTACACTAGTGAGTTCAGGATCAGCCCAGGATACAAGAGAAAGACTGTCTCAAAAAAAGAAAAGAAAAGAAAAGAAAAAAGAAAAAAGGGCTTGATCTAATAACTCCTCCAGCTCCTTATCATGGCCTATCATCCAAGCCCAGTCAGGTACCCTGTGAACTTGAACTCTACAGCTCTTTGATCGAATGCTGCCATTTTGCAATAATCAAAAGAAACCAAAGCAGTGGGGCTTATTTTTATGGCTCCAAACAGGAAGAGGGAAATCAAAGGGCTAGGCCAAACTCAAACAAAAAATACTTAATAAAAATGCAAAATAAAGGCTGGGCATCCAAGTTTGCAATTTCATATAGTTTAAATACTTTCTCCTTTACTTAAATTCCCAAGAATTCCTATGGTTGTCATGAATACTTAGAGTGCTAATAGCAGCTCTGATTCCGTTAGTAAGAAGGAAAAGTTAGATATTCAGAGCCAAATTTTTTAACTCAGGGTATGGGGTCTTTGGCTAGAGCCCAAAAGCAGATAATTAAAGGAGCAAAAGACATTTGTCCCCAGAGTTCTCAGCTGTGATTAAAATTGGCATCTCTAAGAGCCAATAGTAATTTATCCATGCATGTCTCAGACATTCTTAGCCTGCTAACATAGTGAGCCATCGGTGCCCAAGGGGACAAGTTCATGGTCAAAAAGCACTGATGCATTTCTTACACAAGGACTATGGCATCAATTTCATTACTTTCTCAAAGATCTCTCTCAAAGGACTCAAAGCATTTTAACAGCATATACATCTATATTCTTACCATTCCTGGCTCTAAGGAGCCCTACCAATGGGGAGAGACAGGCTGGCTGCCTGGAAAGGCAAATGACTTGTCCAAGTTCATACAGCATTGGCTGGTCTCTGATGAGAAAGGAGGCAGAGCCCCACATGTTGTCTGAATTTCCAGGTTGCTCTCGGAAGCAGCCCAGGTCGAGGTAAAAAACGAGCAGCTATTAGCTCTTCCCACCTTTAAGATGATGTCTTCCCCTTCATTCTCTCTTCTTCTCCAACTCTTTTGTTTACCACACACCCTTTCTTCTCTTCTCTCTCTGCTACCTCCAACCTCTTCTGAGTGACAGGAACATGAGCGGGAGAATGGTGTACCTGTTCTGTTTCTCTATTTCTCTTCTTTCTCCCTTTCCCTTTCCCTCTCTCCCCACTTCCCTCTATGCTGTGACACACCCTAGCCTTAAGAACCATCCTGACAACTCACTTGATGGCACTGGATGGCATAAGGATGGGCTGGCAGGCAACTGCCAGCTTTGGGCAGCTCATAGCTCAACATGATAATCATAATAACAAGAGACTGAACGCGAAGATACAGCCCTCAGCCACCAAATGAAGGTCACTTAAAGGCAGAGTGAAAGGCTTATTTCCTACTCGTAGGTAGAAAGCAACAATGGAAAAGTGTACCCCACCCCTAGACAACCCCATCTAGGAAAGGCAGCTCAAGTGGGTCCAGGATAGATAGACTCTGGAGTAGCACATGGGAAAAACATTTAAAGTTTTGCTTGATGTCACACATCTGACACTACTTCCAATTCTAGAAATCAACTGGTTCTCAGGTTAATGCCAGAACTCACTGCCTTGCACCTGGTGGGCCTGCCTAATTTTGCCTTATTGACTCTCTGGCTCCTTCCTTCTAGTCTTTTTTCATAGTGTCTCCTCTGCCAGAAATACCTTCCTGGCAACCTCGTTAGACAGCACCTACTTCAGTATGAGATGCAGGCTCAGAGGTAAATACGTCAAGGGACCTTCTCCTGCCTCGCATCCTCCTAGTTTCACTGTAAGGTAGGTCTCATGGTACCATGGGTCCTTGACCATTACACACTCTGCTCTTCCCTAGAAAGCAATAGTTCCCTGAAATGGACCATCATGATACCTACAGATTTTGCTGGGCCTTCGAGATGTTTTCTTTTTAATGTTTTATTTTGTAATAACTTCAGGCTTACTTATGGAAAAGTTATAGAAAGAGGACAGAGAATCCCCAAATATCTTTGTTCCTTATCATTTCTTTTTCTTTTCCCTCCCCTCCTTTCCTAAGTTACAGAGTAAACGTCCTTTGCCCAATGTACTTTAAGTATGTGTATCTGAAGCACAAGTATACTAACTTCCTTGCGACAATTACAAAGTTCAGAAAATCTAATACTGGCTTAATGCCAATATTTCAATTTGATCAAGTGACTCAAAAATGTCCTTAAGAGTGTTATTCCGCTGTACAGAAGGCAGCCCCAAATTAGAGAGGACATTTGATTGTGTCTCCTTTGTCTCCTTTACTCTGGAATAGTTTCTCAGACTTTCATGACACTGCCACTCTGTGTGTGTATTCTGTTACTGGTATTGAGCTTAGGGCCTTCACACTGACCTATATCCTGGCCCATTTTCATTTTTTAAAAAAATCTGAGACAGATAATCCCAGCATTCAGGAGGCTGAGGCAGGAGAAATGCCATGAGTTTAAGGCCAGCCTGGGTTACACAGTGAGTTCATGACCAGCTGGACGAGAGAGAGACAGAGAGACAGAGAGACAGAGAGACAGAGAGACAGAGAGACAGAGACAGAGAGACAGAGACAGAGAGAGAGAGAGAGGGAGGGAGAGAGAGACGCTCATTAAGTTACCTAACCTGGGCTTGAACTTGTGGTTCTCTTGCATTGGCCTTCCTACAGGCCAGCACTGCTAGGCCCACTGACATTGCTGCTTTTGAACAATACAGGCCAGTTTTGCTGCTGCTGTTGTCATCATTTTTAAAGGGGATGTCCTATAATTTGAGTTTGTCTGAGATTTCTCATGACCAGTCTCAGGTTTTCCACCCCTGACTCGAATATATCCTAAGTGATGTTGTGTTCAGCTGAGGTATCACATCAGAAAGTATGTAATATCCATTATTCCCCCCCAGTGATGGATTCCTGGTCACCTATTCTCGATATGGCCTGGATGTTTCCCTTCATTGTTATTATATTTTCTCTAGAAACTAACAATCAACCAGTGGAGAAAGATTTTGAGGCCATGTCTCCACCAAACTTCTTCCTCCAGATTTCAGTATCCATTACGGAAGCTTCTTATCACTAATATTTACTGTGGTGGCTGAAATTCCCTCCACTTTACCAGCAGTCAGTATTCTGTACAATTAAGCCTTCTTCTCCTTCACTGACTTATTTAATTTACTTATTTATTATCAACTAGACTTGTGGTTCATATTTTATTCAGTCATTCTAATCCACTACTGTTCTCAGTTTATTTGCTATCTCTGGAATAGATTATTCTTCGTATCCCTGGAGCAGGAGCTTTTAACTCTCAGGCTATAGACCTGACACTGGTCTGAGGCTTCAGAAGGACTGGGTCACTGGGACAGGTGAACAGTGGTTAGGAGAAGGTGGGAAGCAGCAGCAAAGCTCGGACTCTTGTCCCTTCTATTAGGCTCCCACACCACTGCTGATCTGACAGAAGGTGGAGTTTCATTCCCAGCTCCCCTCCCACTGCTGCTCCCCACTTCAAAGTTATCCTCCAATAACCCAGTACATGCAAATACTTTCCTCCCCTCACCCTCCAATAGGAGTGGCCTTCAACTAAACTGCTCCCTGGTTGGGGAATCACTGCCCGAGAGAGCAGAACTACTACTTACAGAGATACACTAACAAAGGGTGTAGACTTTCATGTAATGAAAGAAGAGCTGTTATGATCTGAATGTTTGTAACTCCCTGGATTCATACCCTGAAACTTAATTCCCAATGTGACAGAGTTTGGAGGTGAGGCCATTGAGAGGTGATTTGGGCATGAGGACAAGGCCTCACAAATAGGACGAGCGCCATTTCAAAAGAGGCCATGGAGAGATTCCCCACCTCCTTTCACCATGCGGGAGTACTGCCTATAAATAAGAAACAGATCCTCACCGGATATCAAATCTGTCAGTATCTCCATCTTCAATTTCTCAGCCTCCTGAACTGAGAGAGATAAATTTCTGTTGCTTATAAGTTACTCAGTCTACATCATTTTGTTATAGCATTTCCAAAGGATCAAGACAAGAGCTTCAAAAAGAATCCAACTGCCCTTTCTTACAATGGGCTGTGTTAAGGGTGGTGAGCTGCCCGTCATAGGAAGTAACTGCAGAAGCTGTTGATGGCTTGTTAGAGAAGCAATCCATCCGCCAACTTAGGGCTTTTCAAAGTCCCTTCCAAACCCGACAAGTGAAAGCTGCAACAGAATCCAGGAAAGAAGGGGATAATAAACAGTTTAGAGGAATGATTCGGAAAATACTAAATGGTAATAAGGGGAAACTCCAGGCTACCTGTTGGAAACAATCCAATTTAGGCTTGAAGTAAATCAAATTAACACTCTCACAACTCTTCCTGAATGTCACTGCAGGCCACATTAAATGCTGGAGACCCAGAAAGAAAAGCAACTCAGGCCCAGGCCCAGGGAGGACACAGCCATAAGCCACAGGCAATGAATGACAGAAAGGTCCCTGCAGCTGTGCTGGGTTGCTAAGGAAGGTATCAGAGCAACTAACTTTTCCAGAATGAGTACAAGCTCACCAGCCAAAGAACAATTATAGCCAATATAATTCTGTCCAGTAAAAGATAGAGTTAGTAGGACTCTAACTGTGGAAAAAGAATTTATATAGACAGAGACATGTAGGTATTAATGGATTTATAAACATGTAAATGTATATTGAATGTACTTTTTTACAGTACTGTTTGATGGGTATATATATATATATATTTCATGAAATGGCTTCAAACTTAAAAAGTGTAAATAGTCAATAATTCAGCTTCCTAGTAAGAAAATGCTGTCCCTCTTTGCTATCAGGAGGTTTGCATTCCTAAGATATACCTCGATCCAATACTCTAAACTGACCTGTAGACAATACAGGAATGATCTGCTGTCTTCTCAGCTCCCTGTCATCTGGTGCTAGCCCCAGCATGGTCATATGCTGACATCTGGCCTTACTTGTAGAGTCCCTGGCCAGAGTGATCCTCTCCTAGACAGGAAATACTTGGGGCCTCCGATGCAGCCTGGGCTGCTGGTACAGAATGGGCATTCCTAATCCAAAACTGAAGCATTTTGTAAGGCAGGCTGTCACTAAGTCACTAAGTTGCTAAGGGTACGGTCAAATTTGAGATCCTCCCACCATAGCCTCCCAGGGTGCTAGGATTAGAAGCATCTGCTACCATGCTAGCTCCGAATCCCAAACTAGTTTGAGCACTAACTTGATACCACAAGTGAAAAATTCTATACCATACAACTTTTGTTTCATTAAAAAAATTTAAATTAGCACATAAAGTTAGCTTCAGCCTAGGTATCTATGTGAAACAAAAGGATTCTGCATTTAGACTTTCACAACCCCAAAATACTTCATCGTACATATACAAGTGACATGAGTAAGTTTCAAATCCAAAATGCGTTTGGTCCTAGGGATCTAGGGTAAGGGATATTCAGCTTGCACTACCCTGAGCTTCTGAAAGCATTCACTCGGGCTCAAAAGAGCCACTGCTTAGAGGCTCACCTAATTGAAA
This sequence comes from Ctenodactylus gundi, assembly GCA_004027205.1. NCBI lineage: Eukaryota > Metazoa > Chordata > Mammalia > Rodentia > Ctenodactylidae > Ctenodactylus > Ctenodactylus gundi. The sequence goes on along the minus strand of PVKB01003233.1, from coordinate 159,696 downwards.
TAAATGCAAGGGACCATCTCCTAAGCACTGACAACAACAGTGCTAGCTCACATCTTCTTGCACTGTCCAGTAATATTACTATTTTGGTTTAGGCGTAAAATGTTCCCCAAATGCCTCATGTGTTCGGAAGATGATTGGATCATGGGGTCCCAATAGCTCTCTTGCTGTTGAGAGGAAAGGCATGGCTGGAGGAGCTCACTGGCGTCATAACCTGGAAAGTTGTAATCCTGTCACAGGCTCCTCCCTTTTCTCTCTGCTTCTTGGCTGCCATTGGGTGAGTGGCTTTCCTCTGCCATACCTTTCCACCATGCTGTTTGCCTTGGAGGCAACCAAGCGTGGAGTGACCCTCCGAAAACCATGAGTCAAAATAAGCCTCTCCTCCTTTAAGTTGCAAGTGTGGGGTATTTTGTCCTTGCAAAGGAAAAGTGACTAATACACTAGTGTAGCCCATGGTAGACATAACTAATCTCTCATAGCATATTCTAGCACTGGTATTAGGACCTCATCACCCTGCACATATCTTTCTAGGCAGTTGCTACCAAGTGCTATCCAGGAATCCAACAGTTTCTAATGTATTTCATATTTGAAACCTAATTTGATTTTAGGAGACAGGAATCACAACTGCAAAAAGCTACTGCTCATACTTAAAGAACAAGAAACTTCATAACCACACACCCGGAGGGGTTGAAGTTTCTGTCTTTTGCTTGTGCCTCTCCCTTGGCAGGAGTTGCCTACCAAGGCTGCCAGCGACAACAATCAGCCTAATGCCATCTAATTGACCTCCCGCCTCCACAGTCTGCTCTCAGCTCTCAGGCAGGACTGCAGGGCACTTCCTTTGGACCCAAGGCACAGCTGTGTCTAGCATCCACCTGCCTACCCCAGAGCAACCTTCTTCCCCCAGCGCATGACTGGGGCACTAAAACTTTCATTGCAGGAGTTCCCTTCCCTAAGTATTAAAACCAGAACCAACCACCGTTCTCTGGAGTTTAGCTTTTGATTTTTTAGAACCAATGAACATTGGTAGGATTAAGCTATTCCCATGTTAGAGTCTCTTAAAGTTTATTTGTTTTTCTTTTTCTTTTTTCAATATTTCTGAGTCATTCACACACACACACACAAAAAAAATGCTGTCAGCAGGGAAAAGTAAGAGAAGCAGAAAGATAGGAAGCAAAAGGGAGCAGAGCTCTGTCTCCCAAACCACTGGCAGTTTCTTATGGTCCTGGGCAATCTTTCTCCAAGAAGATCAAGATCAGATTGCTGGATGCTTGATCCTAACAGGAAAACAAATAGCCCCTACACAGTGACCTGTCCATATACAACACAATAAAATTGCCTCTTCTTTGAAAGTCCACTATTTCACCCTCCTCGGCCCTCACGACCCCTCTGGTGGGCTCTACTGTAACTCATCAACCATCAAGGACAAATGCAGTCTTACCCACAACCTGGATAATCTGGGCCAGGAGGACACCATCGGTCACGTCTTGCTGGAGATCCTTGATGAGACGTTTGTGGCCGGATTTAGCTAGATAATGATTGGCCCAGTCTGTGTAGATCTGCAAAAAAAGCAAACAAGCAACTTCAGGAATCTGTCTGAGTCTATCGCAGGGTCAGAAGCAGCTGCTGGGCCGGTGCTTGGGTGCAGCAGCCAGCCAGCACCATTATAATTCAGCGCATTGTGCCTACCAGGCATTCAGCTCACCATGGCTGGGCCGCCGCCTATTGAGAGAGCTGCTGTCAAGGCTCAGGGAAAAGCTAAAGAAAGCTTCAAAACATGCAGAGGCCTGAATGGGACAGGGGACAAGGAACTAAACAGTCTGCTTCAGCCAGCTTTGAGAGGTTGAGACTCCAAATACAAGCGAAATCTCCCCCACCCCTCCTCATCTTATTCTTTTTATGGGGAAAAACGTATGGGGAGGTTACCACCCAACAGGCATCACTTTACAGGCCCTTTCAGCCCAAGGAGGGCTATTGAGCTAGCCAAGTTTGCAGGAGCCTGGGTCCCTTGCAAACCAGCCAAATAAGAAAACACAGAATGCCTTCAATTACTCTTGTGTGAGTAAAGTTATTTATGGCCTTGCCATAATCACAAATTTAAACAGTTTAATTTAAAAGCCAGGCATCATATTCACTGCTAGGATTCTGTGAACAAAACCCAACAAATTCCCCCATCTTTAAACACAACTCGGGTGTGCACAGAAACACCTTGGAAAGCAAAAGCTAGATCATCCACAGAATCAACGGAGCAGATCTCGTGGGAGAACACATCAGACCTGCTCTTCTCGGTCACAGATTCACGACAGCAAAGGACTATTTGTTTCCAAGAAGGCCAACAAGCACAAGAAAATTATGGCCCGACAACTTTCTCCTCAGCTGTCAAAGCCACAGTAAAGTGAAACAAAATGACTCTGTTTATTTTTGAGTGCTAAGTTTCAAGCACGGATTTCTGAGCTCATAGAAGGCAAGGGACCGTATATGCAGATACGTGTTTCTGCATACGTGCACTTTTCAGTGGTTTGAACAAATGATTGCGCAAAAAAAAAAAAAAAAGAAGTGCTCCCCTCCCCAAACTTCAGAAACAATCACACAGTGATTCCTATGTTGTCTGTACCAATAAGATGTTCACTCTCCCTCCTCCAGGGACCTGCTCTGAAAAACAGCTGATGCGTCAGTCTTTCCCAGGTGTTGCCATTCATCCTTTCTTGCCCAAGGAGTAATCTCACACAAAGTGGTGGTGGTACACCTCAAGATTCCGGGAATGTGGTCATAAGTCAGGACCTTCTAAAGAGGTAGCATCTCTGACTGTTCCTCCTGGTGACTGGGAAGACCTCGTCCCATGAAGGGGCAAGGAAGAGCTGCACCATCTAGTTCAGAGCTGAGAGTGACAGTGATAGTTCCTGTCCCCAGCCTCCATCTAGAAGCTCTGTCTTCTGCTGCAGAGTCCCATTCTGTTTATAACCACAGAGAAAGCCAAGGCAGTAGGTTTCTACCCGGGTAATTACAATGGCCAACCTAAAACGTAAATGATCATTAAGTGAGACTATTAAGAGGGGGGAAAGGCAGAAAATGTAAGAAAGAAAACAAGGCAGAAGTAGGTCCATGTGTTAGGTCTACAGGCCCCATAGGGTCAGGTTTTAGGTCAGTTTTGTTCAGGGATGTATTCTAGGTACTTAAAACTACACAAGCTCATTAGGATTTCTTAAGGTGTACTAGGGGATAAACGGATGGATGATCTGAGGTGAGCTACAAATCTCTCTGAGGCTGAGCTTTCTTATCTGTAAAATGAGATCAATATCACTTACTTGTCAGTTATTAAGAAGGCTGAGTGACACAATAGATTTGGGAAAAAGTGATTTATGCAGAGCAGGGCTTTGCTATCTAGAAACGCTAACAAACACAGAGTGCCTACTGCATGCCAAGTACTGATCTAGCCATTTCCCACGTAATTCATTTAATCTTCATTCTATGGCACCATTTCCAAGTCCCTTTTCAGAGGAGAAAACTGAAATGCAGAGACACAAAATACCTTTCTGAAAGTCATAGCAAGGTGACAGAGCCAGGTGAACTCAGGCTGACTTATTCTAACATCTCCCAGACATTCTGCAACACTGCTTCTCTATAAAATATAAATGTTGGTCCAGTCATGCATCCCCCAGCACATCCTCCTTCTGAATGTAGTCCTATGCTCTATGTAGTTATGCGCTTAATGAATTGAAATCAAAACATCAAAACTCAAACCTAGCTCCATACCCTGCCATCTGAACGCCGTAAGTCCCCAACTCTTTTGGGCTTCACCTGTAAAAGGGGCACGGCGAGGCCTACCTGGGAAGGTGATGGTGGAGACTCCAAGTGGAGCCTTATGGAAGCCCCTGGCCTGACCCACATCAGGGTTTAGGAAGCAGAGGCAGTACAGGATGGTGACAAAGAGGACTCTGGACTGGCCTTGACTCTGAACTGCTGGGCTGCCAATTACCTTGGCACCCTTTGTCCAAGTTTCACTTATTTGCATAATGGTGATGATACTATTTATGTCACAGGGGTGTTAAGAAGATGAAATGAGTTCATACATATAAAGAACAAAGAATCTAGCCAGGGTTAAAGATCAGCAAATAAAAGCTTATGTTAGGAATTTTACTACCAGCACCATAAAATAGGCCATGTCAAAACCTGCCACAGTCTCTACTTTGAATCTCCAAGACACAAAATGCCTCAAGATTTCTTCTCCCACTCCCAGTAAAATGTCAAGAATTTGGAATATTCCTCACATAGAATCCCAAAGCATGGCCAAGAATAAAAGAAGAGCAGGTCAGAAACCAGGCAGGCTGGCACATAGTGCAAAGCTTCCTTGCTCCTCAGGAAGGGAGGTGCCCACATCGCTCTCTCAAATCCGAGAGATCCCACTACCCACCATAGAACCATAGAACCATAAACACATCTCTAAGTTTAAAGCCATGTGCACCAAGGAAATAGCTTAACGAGAAATGAGCTGACTAGGATACTGCCAAGTAATCAGCCCTCTCTCTTTTCAGGGACTGAAGTTTTTTCAAATAGATTTGCTATCTCTAAAACCAGCCTTCGACAAAAGTCTGCATAACCCAGCTGGGAATCCGATTTCTCTCAACACGTGCATGGATATACAGACACGTTCACACTGTGGAGCCATGGTGAGGTTCAAGAGTGTACGAGGTACAGAAAGACCTTTTAAAAGTGATAGTGGCCAGAAATAGCTATGGCCAAAGCGAGCTTCTCTACTCCAAAACAAGAACTTTTCTCTCAACTTTCATCTACCTACATGCCACTGCCAAATTAACCTTCTCAAGAGCTCAAGCTCAGCTCAAATCTAAGTGCCAGCTCAAAGGATCACCAAGGGCTCCCCATTTCCCAGTATTTTCAAGGCAAACCTTCCACACTGTGATTAAAGGTGGTCCCTCTACTCACGCGTCCCTTCTTCCCCCAAATACGCTCACGAGGGAGTGTGTGGAAAGTAAGAAAACAGTCTTTAGAATCTGACTAATTTAGCACGTGGCCCTGGGCAAGTTAATGTCCAGTAATCCTTTTTGTCCCTCAATTTTATCCTGCATAAAATGGGGATTATAACAAATATAGTATAAGGAGAGGACAGCAAACTACAACCCGGGCTAATGCTAGCTGATCACCTATTTTTGTAAACCACGTTTCATGGGTCAGAGTGCCAACTATTTGAGGTCTCTGGTCTTTTATTCACCACAGCAAAACTAAGCAGTTGTGACAAAAACCTTTGGTCCACAAAACCTGAAATACTTACTAGTCAGGTCTTCCTGAAAAAGTTTGCCAGTCTGTGTTCTAAGGAGTAAATGAATAATATGATTACACATAGCAAATGCTCAGCAGTAACACCTGTGATTACCCTCAGGAAAACCTTATATTCTCCTGTTTCTGAGCTGATGCTACTTTTTCCACCTGAGTATACCACCTGGGGCTTCCCTGCTTGGCTAAGCCCCAGTGTTTTGTCCCTCCATAAAGATACTTTTAATATCCTGATTGATCCCCAAACTACATATGCTGTAAAGTTTGTAGAGAACTTGGACACTGGTGGGCACCACCGTCTCACTACTACTGCCAGGTGAGGGCAGTTACCATGTTTTGCCCATTTCTTCATGCCTGGCAGTGCCTCCTAGAGAAAACAGCACATGGCAAGGGGTAAGTGCTCCACAGGCTAAGCAGAACAGAGATAAAAAACAGAAGTCTTGGGAAATTGATTACACATGAGACTTGAATAATGTGAGCTCTCAGGGAATCCTCAAACCAAAAACCTTTTTATTGATTGAAAAGAGGAGGACCCAAGGAAAATAAACAACTTCAGAGCTCGAGTTCATTAATCAGGAGCTACCTAACAGGGATCATTAATTATCTGGCGTTTCTCCTCCCCTCTCTTGTCCCCAGCTCTTGACTTTTTGAAAACATCGGTCACAACACCTTGATTTATTTTTAAACCAGTGCTCTTGGGCCACGCTAAGCACGGGCATAAATTCAGCGCCATCTCCTTCACTTGCTGTTTCAACAGCTCATGCAAGGAAAAGTACGTTTCCAAGAGGTACCCTTGAAAAATAAACCCACAGGAGCCTTAGTCATTAGAGACGGACTCCATGTTTCAGCAAATCGCAAAAATGCAGCAAAATACCTACGTCCAGTGGTGCAGGCCTAAAATCCCAGCACTTTGGGAGGCTGAGGCAGATTTGCAAATTCAAGCCGAGTCTGGGCAACTGATCAATTTAGCAAGACCCTGTCTCAAGTAAACAGTAAAATGGGTTGGGATGTAGCTCAAAGTGAAGGCCCTGGATTCAGTCTGCTGTACCACCACCACAACAACAACAACAACAAAAGAGTAAGATTGCTGTGAGGAATTGCACAGCAATTAAAGTGCCTGCCCAGCAAGTGCAATGCCCTGAGTTTGATTGCCTAGCACAACATAAACTAGGTGTGGTGGTGTATGCCTGTAATCCCAGCACTTGGGAAGCTGAGGCAGAGGCATTGCTGTGAGTCCAAGGCTAGCCTAGACTACATAGTGAGTTCAGGACCATCCTGGGCTACTGAGTGAGACCCTGTCTCAAAAAAAGCAACATGTGCTTGAAAGATTTTAAGCATGCAGGCTTCCTGTCTAATCCCTAAGTATCCAGAAGGGATTGAATTTCCTATAGCCTCTGATTTTCCAAAAAATGGAGACCTGAAGTCTGCCATTAAATTGTTTTTTGTTTGTTTTGTTTATGCAAGAGCCCATTGATCCTTGATTGTGATTTGACTCCAAGAGACCTACAAATTTTCAGTAGAAAGTGAACAAAGAACAAAAGTAGAATTTCCAATCCCAACCTGGCATCACCAAGCCACTCCCAGAAGAGAGGCTCTAAGATCAGTTCATACCAGAGTACCCCAGCAGTAGTGTCCAAGGTTGCAGCTGCCTCGGCACCCCACCCCTCTGTTTAGCTGACTGCACCTCTCCGCCTACCCCCGCCCCTCTACCCAGGGCAACCATGCCACAGAATTGCTCAGAGAGAGAAGCTGCTGTCAATGGCTTGAAAAGATAATAGGGGAAGGGAGGCAAAGACAGCAGAACAGTGAGATTTGTTTTGATTCACTCGACTTCCCCTGATGGAATTGCAAAGAGTGTGTCATTTGTTTGCTTATCACCCCCCATCATTCCCTGTCAAACAGGTTGAAATCCAGCAGGGAGAGTTTTGACAGAACAGCTGAAATCAAGAACCTGATTACTGTTCTAATAACAAAATGAATAACAAAGACACTGAGTTAAACCAAGAGAGATAATGACACTGCTGTTATTGATACTACAATTAGCCCTCAAATGAAGGAAGCCCGGTAACACTCTAAGTAAGGAACCCAAGAAAAATTCCACAAAACAATTGCACCAGAAGTGCTAGAATGAAGCCACCAAATCCAATTGGAAATGCAAACTGCTTTGCGAGATAGCCTGAGGGGCCCAGTAGGCAGGTGGCATTGGGTAGCAGTCCTAGGAGGAACAGAGCAAAGGGCATCTCACGGAAGGAAAAGTCAACAAGAGAAAAGTAAACCAGTCACTCTATGTGAGGCTGTTTCCTGGGAAAAGCTACTGTTTGGGCTCAATTCAAGAGCCTCACTCAAGACTTTGGTCACCTCCTCAAGACGATGTTATTTCCATGACTAAGCAGGAAGCACTTACATGGCTTAGTTCTGATTACGCCTTAGCACAAAAATGTTATTGCAACAACAGCAGATAGAATGTTCACACACAGCAGAGCATGGTGAAACACGCTCATGGTCCCAATGCTCTGTAAGTTTGAGGCAGGAGGATTCCAAGTTTGAACCCAGCCTGGGCAAATCAGTGACTTCGCAAGAACTTGTCTCAAAAGGAGTGGGGGGAAGTTTATGGAGGGGACGCTGCTGGAGAGGTAGCTAGTGCCAAGGCCCACAGGTGGGGCTGGAGGGAGAGAGCACACTTGTCATTCAGAGTAAGACTGACACATTCATTTCTTTAACCCCTAAGAAATACGGTACCTGCCCCAAAGGCAGCAACACATGTGCATACCACTTTCCTTTTAACTGAATGAGGCAGTGGAGGCCTCCTTCAACTTGCTCTCTTTCCATCAGAGTCTCATGTAGGCCCATGTTGTGGGACTGAAACCCTCAGCCTTAAAATAACCAAGTAGATACAGTGGTGTCCCCACTTTCCTATGCTGGAGAAGAAGGCAGGCCTCAGAGAAGCAAACCTTTTGCTCAAGGTCACACAGTCCAAAGAGGCTGGGCTTGAGCACTGGCTGTGCTCCCTGACTTTTCAAGAGAGGAGTCCAGTTGTCTCCAGTGTCCCAAGAGTGTCCCACACCCCAACCCAGAGGACAAAGAACACATCTTTGCTTCCTCCGATACATCACTCGGGGCATTTGTCTTTCAATAACTACAATCACCATAAAGGCAAGTGCCTTTGCTGTACTGGTTGGGTACTCCATGCGGGGTCATGTCCTTCCTGAGTGTCAGTGTCCCTCACCAGTACAACAGTAATATACAGTTGTCTTACACATTAAATGAGAGCATGGATGTAAACAGTATAACATTTGGCCCAAAATATTAAATAACTGTTATTAATATTTATTGAATAAGTTAAATACTGGGCTATCTAAATTTCCAAGGACTAAAGTATTCAATTAGAAAACTTTTCCAAACAGATGATAATGATCCCTGCCCTACCCCCTTTTTTTTGAGACAGGGTCTCGCTCTGTAGTCCAGGCTGGACTCAACCTATAGCAAATCCTCCTGTCTCAGCCTCCCAAGTGCTGGGATTACAGGCATGCACCATCATGCCCAGTTTATGTGGTGCTAGGGAATTGGACTCAGTGATTTATGCCTGGTAGGCAAGCATTTTAACCACTGTGCTATTACTCCAGCCCCAATCCTTGCTTTTAATTGCTTTTCCCCCTTTGCTTGGTTTTATTTTTGAGATAGAGTTTTGTTCTGTGGACCAGGCTGGTCTTGTATCTCAGGCTGGCCTTGAACTCCCGGCAATTCTTCTGCCTCAGTCTCCCTAGTGGTGAGATTATAGAAATGCAGCACCATGCCCAGCTTTTAATTACATGTGGCCTGGGGAAGTCATTCTGAATCCCAATGCTATGATGAATATAGGGGTCTATTTCATTTATGAACACACCTTCAAACAGCTCAGAGTTGCCTGGCAAGCATGATCCCACACACCTATAGTCCCAACACTAAGGAGACTGAGTCAGGAGGCTCCAAATTCAAGTCTACTCTGGGCTACAAAGTGAGACGTTATCTCAATGCAAAAAACATCAAAGTCTTTTAATATTGCATAGAAATAGCAAATACTGCTTAAGCCAGAGCCTTCTTGGGATTCTTCCCTCAAGGAATTCACATCACCAGGAGGATTTTTCTGCACTCTTTGTGTTGCCTTCAGTTGGACAACCTTTTGGTTCTCAGATGGTCACCAACCAGGTGAGACCACTACAAGACTGGGCTCCAGGACACAGAGATGTAACTGGGCTTGGTGTGCACCATCTGAGCACATGTGCAATTCTGTCAGCCCTGCCTCCTTAGGTATTCATTGTAAAATGGTCAACATGAACAAGAGCATAAACCCCCATTGGCACCCAGAAGATGGCAGCAGCAGGCCAGGAGCGCCACCTACTACTTTCCTCTCTTGTATCTCTAGTACAACCTCCAAACTAATTTACACCCTATGACTCACCCACATGTGTGCCTTTGTTACAAAGGAATAGACACACAAACCCAGCAAGCAACCCAGGACAGAGGCACGCATCACCCTTAATCTGGATTTCCATCTTATTCCATGCTTCCTTCCTTCTATCTTACTTCTACACGTCAAAGTACACTGCTTAGTTGCCTTGGTGAATGAAGCAAATACTGCCTAAGCACTTACCTATGCTGGGTGCCACATCTGTTTCTGTCATTTGTAGGTTTGTAACTACCATTTGCCAAATGACCAAGATACACTGATTAAGAGAACATCTTCTAGAGTCAGATCATTTAGGTTTCCAACAGGGCAGAGTGATTCCAGATGAGATACTTAAACTATCTACATCTGTAAAATGGATCAACTACCTAGTCACTTTACTATGAGGTTGAAATTAAACCATCTACCAGTTCTTGGCACCTACTGTGGGCCAGGAATGGTAGCTACAATGACCAGGAAGATGGCCACGTAAGCAGGGGAGCACTTGGCAAACAATGGATTCCTTTGGTTCCCACCTGGCCTGTGAAGAAGGTACGCATCAATTTCCCCATCTTACAGACGAGAAACAGAGATAGTAAGAAGTAAAGGGGCTTCCTCAGTCTTCCAGGAGAGGGTACAGTTTGAAAGTTGTGATTCCAAATGGTGCTACACTGCTAGGGAGAGTGCACACAGAATCTACTAGCCACATAGGGTCAAGTGCTAGGGCAGTGTGGGAAAACAGCATGAGCACAAGGCCATTACAGTGTCAACTGTCCCTGGGAACAAAGCTGGCCACCTGTCACTGAGAACAGATTTCAGCATGAGAGCTGACACTTCCCCACATCACCAAAGCACAGAGCAAACCTCATTTCACAACCGTGTTAGGACAGCAAAGAAATAAAAATGCCAATGCAACTTGTGCTGCCACTGTGGGAATGTATCCAAATAGGGCAAGGCTCAAGGTAAAGTCTCCTGTTCTTCCAGTCTGTATCAGGGCCGAGCTGGCCCAGGACCTGGACAGCAGCAAGGCTGGGCTGTGCCTGGGAATGGCCCACAGCCACACAATGCAGGCATTGTCTGTGAAAAGCAAGAACAAGTCATGGGTAGGTGTGCACAGCAGCTCCAGAGGTTTTGAAACTGTGCCTCTGGAAAAAAAATAATACAATAAAATAAACAAACAGGATAAGGAACATGCCAGGAGGAGCTAGCTATACTTTTAAGGACGAGGGTGTGGACACAGGCTTCCTCCACACCTTGGGTTAACTCACGCTCAATGCCCAGGATCTTCCCCTCTCCTACTATGCTCTCCTGGGACAGGTAACACTGCATGTCACCATGCTTCAAGGTGCACCAAGTGCTTTCCCATTCATTCCCTTACCTGAACACTACCTCCCTTGTTCTGGGGTACATGCCTCTGTCAAGGTGCCACTGTGTGCCAGTGCTTTAGGGCTGTGATCTCATCCACAACAGCCTTGCCCCACCGAGTTACAGCTCCATGAGGGCACGAATTCTTTTCTGTTTTGCTCATCAATTTTTTTCCAAACATCTAAAACACTGCATGGCAAATATTAGGTGCTTAGTTAACAAGTCTTCAATAAATGATCATCTACCTTTTACATACTGAAAATGGGGGCTGTGAAATGTAAGTATGCTAGGCACAGGTAGCACAAACCCGTCTCTAAACACTCTGAGAGGCTGAGGCAGAAGAATCACAAATTCAAGGGCAGCCCGAGCTACATAGAAAGATCCCATCTCAAAAAATAAAAACAAAAACCAAATAAACAAAAGAGCAAACCTGAATATGGTGGTACACTCAGCAATATCAGCACTCACAAGTTCAGAATTAGACTGCGTCTTTCTCCAAGCTTAGGATCTAGATCTGAACAACTGTTCACACTGATGTGTAGAGGTTCCAAGAAAACCAATGTCAAAGCTCCACATGGAATTTCTCAAGCTTGTTCTCCCTTCTTGTATCAGTTACTGACCTATTAAACTCATTCTCTTTCTAAGTGCTTCCTCTTTTTTGATAGATGAGCACAGGCCCATCCAGCAGGTGAGGGCATGTGCTAAACACAGGGCTCTTGGAAGCAAATATCCAACAAGCCACCTCGCAAGCCAACCACACCTGAATGGTATTTAGTACCTGGGCTCTCTCTGATCTGGTCACAAATGGGTCTTTTCAGTATTTGCTTCCATGCAGTCTTCCAAATCTCTTCAGCACCTCTCATCTGTAGACTTCAGGTAACAGGATGCTGCAGCTGACCCTATCAGTCATGGCTACCTGGCCTAAATGTCCCAGCTTGGCTTTCCAGGCATAAACTTTCACCATACGGCCCACGGCCCTACACCTGGCCAAAACCTTATAGTCCTAGGTGACCTCTGACAAGTTGTTCTGCCTCTTTGAGTCTCAATTTCCTCATCACAAGACTATTACATAGATAGAGAAATTACATCTAAAGGACTCTACACTTGTTTGGACAAAGAAGGCACTAAGGCTTTGTAATTCTTGGACAACCACTACTCTCACAGCTTCAACTTCTATATCTGTATGAAAAAAAAACAACAGCAAGGGCTATTGTATCTGTGGTGAGGACCACAGGTAGTTAAAGTGTATGGCAAACCTTCTGGCTCACAGGTGGTACCATTAAGCATTAGATTCCTTTGGTTGGGTGCCACTGACTCCATGTCTCCAACCTACATCTTCCCTTCATGCCTATCGGCTCCCTCACACTGTACTTTCTGCAGACCTTGTTGGCAGGTGTTCCCACCTGGAAAACTTAGCTTGTCCCTTCTACTTGGCAGAATGCTGCCTTCTCCTAGAAACCAATCATGACAGCCAGGGTTCGCTCCTTTCTCTGAAATCCCAGCACACAATCAACTGAGCTTATGTGCTCTGGGTGCCCAGCCCCCATGCCTTTGGTGCCTTTGCAAGTACATACTCTCTCTACCTGTGGAACTCCATCCCCACATGGGGGAGAGAGAATTGGAGGAAGAAAGACAGGGAGGCAGACCTGGAGATATGAACTGGCGAGTGCTCAGAGGATGGACATACGGGTGAGTGGGTGGAAGAAAAGATTGATTGGCAATTAAATGGGGAGTTGGATAAAAAGATGAGAGGAAGAACCAGTGAGAATAATTTTTTCCTCTTCACTGCCCAGGTCGTAAACACCATGAAATCAAGATGATATTTCCTATGTCTTTTAGATTGGTCACAGCAAAAAAACAGGCACTACTACATACACTTTAGTAAGAGCAGTTTTTTAGCACATGGCTGTAGGAACCACCTGACAGTGGATGTGAAAAGAGATACTTAAAAAGATACAGGCAGGCCTGGTGGCACACACCAGTTAAGACGATCACTCAGGAGGCTGAGTCAAAAGGATAGCAAGTTTGCGGCCAACCTTAGCAACTTAGCAAGAGCCTATCTCAAAGTTAAAAGGTAGCAGGAGGTGTTAGGGCTCCATACGAAGGCCCAGGATTCAATACCCAGTGGCCCCAAAAAAATCCCCTCATAACTTCCTAATTAGTGTACTTTCTATTGCTTTTGTTCTTGAGGTTATGGGCACCCATGACCCTGTATAAGGGCAAGTTTATCTAATGATGTCCTAGTGCACATCTTCCTAGTTCCCAGTTTAGGGATGGCATGTTGGTAGACAGAAATGAGGTTTGGTAGGAGAATCTGCCATGAAATGGGCAAGCACAATCTCTCAGGCTTTTTTTCCTTGGAAATCCAAATACTGAATATCACTAAGTACACACAGGTGAGACGGAAAAATATAGGAGTTATTAGTTTCCATCCTTAGCCTCCTCCCCCTCTTTGGAGATTTGTTTTGTAGAAAGATGGGTGTAATTATGCAAATTTAGAAGAGAGGAAGCTGAACTAAAATGCTTTGCATGAAAAAAGAGGAATTCAGGGCTGCAGGTAAGCTCTGGACCTGGCTAACAAGTCTGGGAAGCTGGGAGGCTCTGGGGGTTGGACAGGGCGGAGAGGCCTCTGGGGGTTGGACAGGGCGGAGAGGCAATAATGAAATGCTGTCCCAGATGAGCTCTCCGCTTGGAAATCTTACACACACACACACACACACACACACACACACACACAAAATCTGTCTTACTGGTGTTTTCTAGGACAAGTGGAATCCTTTTCAAGAATGACAAGAGGAGCAAAACTCCGCTTCTCAGTAGGGAAAGAGGAGTGAGCCGGAGACATGGTTAGGTTACTCCCAGGTAAGAGAGTACCGAGGTTTATTCTTAGCGTCAGTAAGTAGACGCTGAGCTCATGATATCCCTTTGTAATATCATCAGGGTACCTGTTCCTGGGCACTTGCTCAAGCAATGCTGGCTTCAAGGTCCTGCCACCTGCCTTATCTCTCCTTTCACACAAGCCTCCTTGGTTTTAGAATTATCCTTCCTCCACCCACAAACACTCACACTTGCTCAACCACCTTCTGAGGGGCTTCCTTCTCACTTCCACCACCAGCCCCGGCCCCATCTTTGCCTGACCTGCCTGATCAAAACTTACGTGACTGATGTTCCATTCCATCAGGACTGTGAGCTCAGCTGGTGCAGGCAATAGCTCTGCTGGGGAGTGGTGAGTCACTGTTCCCAACTAGCATTTACATTTCCAGCTGGAGTCCCGGAGGCCTTAGCACCAGGAGGTGGATGTAAGGAAATGCAATCACTCTGGCAAGCCACAAAGAGATTTTCTTCTTGTTTCTTTAAGGTAAAAGTATTTTGTAAAGCTTTTGTTTTTGTTGCTGTTGTTATTGCTTTTCCCAATGGCCACTCAGACCCCTCAGGAGAGTGGCTATATAAGGTGTACATGACTGGATAAAACATTCTACACTATGGTAAAGTACTTGTCTCGTATGTACAAGACCCTGGATTTTTATTACATCACATTATTATTTCATATGTCCAACAACCAAATGCAAACTGTGTGCATATCTGGTGATTATTTAAGACTATCTCTCACCCAAGAAACCTAAGCAGTGGTGGGCAGTTTATGAAATTTTCCATGGAGCACAGTGGCAGGGGGAAGAAGAGGGGTCCGGAAAGATTGCGCAGCAGCCTGGTTTTACCAGGAGAAATATATTAGGGAGGACCTCCTCCTCTTTTAAGAGAGTGTGGCTGAAAGTATGGCAAGAACAAGGTGGTGGGTCCATCTGTCATTTCACCCAGTGAAAGAAGATGATAGAAAGCTGAAGGCCCTCAAAAACATAATTTTATGTGTAAATATAAATATTTGCATACATTTATAGATATTTTACATAAGAACATGTTAATTATAAATGATAAACCATAAGACAGTGATCTTGGAATAATTGATTACAAAATATTTAAACCCCCAAAGCATTTACTTAATGAGCAGATATCTTGTGTTAAAGTTTTTCTATAAGCCAGAAACTTCCCTAAACTGTGTGTGTGACAAGGAGAAAAATATTGTGTGATAGTTACTTGTAGAATGTGATCTATACATACTATTCCCTCATCTTCTTCATTTGAGAGCCTCATTGCTTTCTCAGAAATTCTACAGCAAAGAAACTTGCCCAGAGTAGACCACTGTGCCATGGACCCTTTGCCAGCCCAGATGTCAATGCTCCATACCCAGAGGCACCTTGGGTTTGTGTGCATGCGTGTGTGTGTGTGTGTGTGTGTGTGTGTGTGTGTGTGCTGTATTTTTATAATAGTCTTTTATAATAGGAAGACTACCAGATACCATGCTGGCATCCAGAGAAGAAGGGATGTCTCTTCTACCCATGAGACAACCTGGCCCAGAACACAAGAGAATGATTTTCATAAAGATACTATGTATTCTACAAGGTCCTGGAAGGAAGCCCCAAGTGTTTCATCTCAAGAATGGCAAAGTTCTAACAACAAGAAAGCTGCTTCTGCCTCCTATCTTCAGGGCTTACAATTTATAAACCTCTCCAACAAACCCCATCAGAGCCTCATCACCATCTTGGGAAACAGGAAGGTAGCTTGCATCCTCCCCATTTCACAGATGAAGCAAGTGAGAGCTCAGCTGTACAAACACCAAAATCAGCACTGGAGGCCAGGTATTCCAACTCAGTCTGGTCACCTTTATGTCACAACACAATTACAATAATCAGTACAGTTCATTCAGATGACCTCGACAGGGAGCGTGTTCTAAAGCAAAACTGGAAGGAGTCTCCAGTTGCTATGAAAAGGGCAATCTGCAATCTGTTTACCCAGCCAGGTTCAGCAGGGGGTAAAAATCCCTATGAAGACACACAAGATGTACTCATCAAAGCCTAAAACCACCCACTACAGCTTTCTTTTACTGAAAGGTCTATTTTTAATATCTTACCTCAAAGGAATTCCCTTCTACAGTGTAGTGATCCTAGACTCCAAAAGTTAAAATAATAACCCAAGACATCCCTAGGAAATGTACTTGGCCTGCGTAGCTTTTGACATCTAAAGCCAGACATACCCGTGTCCAATATCCCACTAGACTTGTACTTCTAATAATTCAACACACTGGGAGGATGGACATAACAAGAGAATGGAAAATATCTGGAGGACTCAACAGAGTGGTCTATACGAAAAATGTCCTCAAAACTGTGTGAAAGGTATCTTCACACAAGGGTATTTTCCCCTGCATCATTCATACCTACAACATTCATATCCTTTCCCACAGCAACACCAAATAGCTGCTCACTACGCCAGTGCTTGGGGATTTACAATTGACCACTGCAGGGTCAATTATGCACAGTAGTCACTAAATGAATTAGAGAAGACAGTCTTCCCTACAGCCTAAAGCCTGGGCAACCCAACAGATGCTGCCAATCCTGCCTGAGAAGGTGGATTGGAGATTTGTGCGTAGGGTGAAGGGCAGGAATAAGTTTAGTGAGGAGAGGGTAAATGACATCGTTTTTGCAAGAATAAGCAAGACCCCCCAGAGTCAAAGCCATGACTTCTGACCACTCAAATCACCTTAAAGTGACCACTTATTGTCAACCAGAGTGCCAGCCATACCACTAAGCCTCAAGACTGCCATTATCCCTGGGTGACATGATTGCTTAGATGTTAAGGAGGCATAAGAGAAGAAAAACATATCTTGCCTTTTTGCTTTGTGATCGCGAGTTCTCATAAAGATTCTCCACAGTGGGCAGGAAGCCAAAGATGCGCCTGTCTTCGAGCTTGAAAGATCTTATCCAGGATGCCCGAGGAAGGAGAGGGCTTCGGGGCCCTTCCTGCAACATTCTGAGGTTTCACTGGGCAGGAAATCCTTCTAATTGCCAGCAAACAAACCCTTCCTACAACGAAGCCTCTAAAGTATTCCCTGATATCACTAGCTCTCAGCGAAAGTCTTGCTCCCGCTTGCACCTGCTGAGGCCCAATTAAGAAAACAGTCAAGACCTGCCACACCTGTTGCCATCCATGATCCTCCTCATCCAGCCTGGCCAGCTTCACCTTGGGTCTGTACAACTGTTATTTTCTCAGGCAACCAAACATTTTCAGGCAGATCCCTCTCTACTTGTTCTAAAAATACACCACTCAGCCCATGAAGACACATAAAAGAACAACCGAGAGATAGCAGTCAGCTCAGTGAATTGTCCCACAGATGGAAGGCCCCCTCGGTGGGTGCGTGGTCCTCCCCTCCTTAAAAAATAAGTCTCTAAAAACAAGCCCAATTCAAGCAAACTTTGTCAGCTCTCCCCAGTGACCCCACCAGTATCCCTCACAGTTGCTTACCACTTTGTAATGGTCACAAGAATCCCGACTTTGACCCCGAGTGGGAACCCAAACATTGATGCTTATAGGCATGGCTCAACCCTGAAGCAGCGATCTCCTCGGCGGTCAGCGGCCAGTGCCCTCTCTGGGGGTGTCTAGTTCAAAGCACTGTGGAGGAGTGTGAAGCCTCGAAGGTTAATTTTAGCTGAAGTCATGCACTCGCTGTGGTCAGATTTTCTTACACAGGCCACCTCCTGAATAGCGACAGCTTATGTTACCCCAACCCACAGGGCGGCCTTCTGGCCCCCTGCCCTGATTCCAGACTGCTGTGATTTCTGCATCTCCATCGCCCCCACCAGATTCTCTACACCCTGCAAAATAATCTGACTCTCTGTGCTTACATTTTCATGACACACTTGGGAGCAATAAATCACATCTCTTTGGCTGCCCCAGGCAAACAAACCTGGGGAGTCCTTGGCCCATGCTTGGCAAAGTCTAGGCAAGGAAGCTGTAGGCTATGCAAACTTCACATCCTCTGGGCAGCGGCCACACAAGAGTAAAAGCCTGCGTGCTTTCATCTTCTGCAGCAGGGCTTGGACACCCTCCCTGGGTGCTGTCAGCCACTTGGTGCCCCCACGTGCCTCATCTTGTGCCTAACACTCTCTCTGTCAAAGGAAGAACAACAGGCCCTTCCATTTCTGCCCACAGCCAGTGGAGGAAAGGACGCGGCATGTTTTAACCAAGGTCTCACTTATGCGAAGGAAGGGAGTGTGCCTTCATTCAATTGTGTAGAGGTTTTTGAACTGGCTGTTGAGGCATTGGCAAGGGTACCAGATTCCATATTTAACAAGTAGACAAGTGCAGCCTTCAGGAGGAAAGTCATTAAAAGGAGCCCATTTCAGGCTTTGTATCTGCCACGATTAGAGATAGGAACAGGCAGCTCTGATTGTGCAAGAGTTGCCTGCTGAATGGAATGTTGCTCTGTTCAAAATTCCCCCTCCCCTTTTTTTTCCTTTGGTATGGACAGGACAATGGAAAGACTATAGAAAAAGTAAACAAATCCAGAGTGGCCTAGAAAGATCTCCAAACAAATCCCAAAATCTTGCAGACAAAATGCTGGTGTGCCGTGTTTAAAACAAGAATAAAGGCTATGTCCAGAAACTTCTCCAAGTGGATTGCAATTCTACATCTCAGTCCCTACATACGTTAGTTTCCCTGTTACTCTCCCACGGCATCCTACATCTCTCCTTCAGAAGACTCAGGACACTTGTAGTTTTCTCAGCATGCAGGTATTTGCTGAGCACATGCTCTGTGGCAGGCATTGTTCTATCAGGGGGTTGACAGTGAATAAGAAAATGCTTTCATGAGGCTTTGCTCTATTGAGGATGATGGGTAGGAGAGAGAAAACGGCAATAAGCAAATACGCAAACCAATATCAGAGACCAAATGCTATGAAGAAACTGTACGAGAAAGCAATATGGTGAGAAACGAGGAGATACTGTGATAGAGAAATTGACACAAGCCTCTCCAAGGAGGTGACATTACAGATCTGTTCAACAAGGAGCCAACCATCCACCCAGACAACCAAACACCCATGGAATTGGTTCTCCTGGACCAGCAGCACCAATATCAGATGAGGACTTGTCAGAAATGCAGGTTCCCAGGCCCCTCTCTAGACCCTGGAATCAAAAATGTGCAGGGGTGGGGACAGCAGCCTGAGTTTGGACCAGCCCTCTCACTGATTCTCATACATGCTGCAGTTTTGGACCATTAAGCTATGGGAGGACATTCCAGTTGAAGCATTCTATACATAGCACAAGTTTCTTTCACTTACCACTCCAATCCCAAGCCACTAGCCCAGGTCCTGGCACATAGAGAAGCTCAACAAATATTTTTTTGATTATCTGCCAGGCTTTAAGGCCCAGCTCCCTACAGAATCCGGATAAAATCATCAAAAGATAAAAATCACAAAATGTCATATTCATAAAATTTTAGCAAAAGGACCCAAAGAGGAAAGGGGGGTTATTTAGAATTCCAGGTGGCCAGCGGAAAGCTTTCTGTAGTGCCAGATGCTGAGACCGACTCTTCACAATCTAATAAAACTTGGCATCACAAAGTTGGCAATTAGATTTCCTGTAAAAGGCTAAATGTGGTAGCCTTCTGCTTCCTGATTCTGAAACTCAGTAAGAAAGGCATTAGTGAACAGCTGGGATAATCATTTAATTGATCTTCTCCACCCATAGAAACCTCCCTTCTCTGCTTCAACCCACTGACTTGTAAATCAATGTCACCTTCATTGTGATCATGAAAAGGCAGGAAAAAACAACCCCCCCCCCCACCCCAGACCAAATTGGAGTCAATTTCCTAATGGGGCCTGGGTGAAACTCTAAATGGGTGCTGCCCTTCCTACCCCCGCTCCAGGCCACCCACAGAGCTCTCTCCAGGCCAGTCAGAGCTCCAGTGACACCGGAGCAGCCAACGAGGGGCTTCCTAAAGCAGGTACGCCAAAGCAGAAAGGACATGGATTCTGGTGTCAGCAAGACCTGACTCAAAGTCCTGAGCAGAATGACATTTTTTGTGAGCAAGTAAAAAGGCATTTGGTGCATAGGAAGGGTTCAGCAAATCATGTGTGTTTTTCTCCTCCTCCTCATTATCATGGGGTGTCATTCCACCCATTCACTCATTCAGTGAATACTTACCAAGTTCTGACTATGCACCCTTCCTGGGGACAGGATGGTATGCAAAACTAACAAGGGCTTTAAGGTCTTACAGGAGTAACAAAGATTAACGGAACAAGGATGTCAAATAAGGTACTGTGAATTTGGACATTAAAGGGCAATTGTGTGACATGTGGACATGCGCTACGAAGGTAAAATACATGGCATCATCAGAGCAAATGAGAATTCCACCTGTTCAAATCTTATTAAAATTCAGTAAATCAGGCTGTGGATGGGCATCGACATCAACCTCAGGACAGAGCCCAGACACAAGTATATTTAATAAGTCTCACCTGAGGTTATCATCACTACAGTGGGAAGTCATAGCTAAACAAAGGTGGGAGGCTAGAGCGATTCACGTGGTAACAGATTAGAATTGGAGATTATAAAACTATACTCTAGTTATACTTTACAAACTAAACCATAGTATAAACTACATTCTTATCTATATAGCATATCAGTATCAATATTTACTTCATCTCAATACAATATTTATAGGTATGCATGTGTACAGAGTGTAGTATATTCACATACTTTCTGTTCTTTCAACTAAAATGGTTTAAAAGCAATGGTACCTGAGCTGGAGGAATAGCTCAGAGGTTAAAGGGTTTGCCTAGCAAGTGCTGAGGACCTGAGTTCCACTCCCCAGCACCAAATAAACTGGGTGTGGTGCCGCATACCTGTAATCCTAGCATTCAGGAAGGTGAAGCAGGAAGATTGCTGTGAGTTCAAAGTCTGGGCTACATAGTAAGCTCAGAACCAGCCTGGACAATGGAGCAAGACCCTGTCTCAAAAACAATGATACCCTAGTAGTAACAAACACATCCAGCACCCAAATGTTGGTTCTTAAGACCATTGCCCAATAAAAGGAACCAGGGTTTCTTAAAGATATGGCTGATTATTAACTGGGGCAGGAAACACTTCAAATAAGCCTGAAGCATAAATAGTGTTAAAATAAAAGGATATAGAGGGTGTGATGACACAAACCTATAATGCCCTTCTCTGCTCCCTAGGAGGTTAAGGCAGAAGGATCTCCAACTCAAGACCAAGTAGAACAACTTAGTGAGACCCTGTCTCACAATAAAAATATTAAAGAAGGACGGGGACATAGTTCAGCAGCAGAGCACTCGTGGGTTTGGTCTCTAGTACTGAAAGAAAAAAAGAAAAGGATGTATCCCCAAACACAATGATGAGGCATATCAAAGGGGCACAGAAGCAAGCTGAACGAGGTCCCAATGGTTAAAGTCTGCCAAGTTCAAAACAATTTGCGCAACAAAACGAAGCAATACTAGATAAAAATCCAAAATATGAAGCACAAATCCATGAGTTCCTACTAGTACAAAAAAAATGATTCAGTGAATACATATAAAAATGAGATTAGAAAAACCTCCATGAAAAAAGAATTCCAAGTCAATTTATGTAGACTTTCTGCTTACAAAGTGTGGGATGCACAGAGTGCAGTGTGGCAAGAAGGCAAAGGACGCCTTTACAGTGCAGAAGGCTGACACCCATTACCTCACCCAGGTGACCAAGGCTAACACAGACATCGTGTTGTGTTAGTAGCACATACCTGAAACCCTCTGAGGAAAATAGTACGTTACCACTGTAGTCTTCCTCTCTAAACTCACAACCTTAATCTAACTATCCCAATTGGGGCAAGGATGTGAAGGATCACATTTTACAAAATGATTGATATTCCCCAAAATAGTCAAGAGCATCAAAAACAAGGCAAGTCTAAGAATAAAGAAAGTCAAAGCCCAGAGGAGGCAAAGATGACAGAAAGAATAAGTCTAATGTAACATTCCAGATGAAATCCTGGATAAGATAAAGGATATCTGAATTAAGTTAATGTTTCAATACTAGTTCATTAGTTATAGCCGTGTACTATAACATAAACTCTCACAACTTATGTATTAGACATATATATATGGCTACTTTCTGTTTTGAGTATCATCTTTGCAACTTTTTTAGTTAAATCTATTCTTAAAGGCTTATTTAAGAAAAAAATCAAGTACAAAGCTGCACAGTTGACCAAGGTACGCCTTTGGATTTGAAAACTCAGTTCTTTATCTCCTGTAAACTAATGGTCAAGCAAAGTTAGCCATTTCAAGGGCAGAATGCTAGCCTGTTGGATTTAAAGATTGCAAAATTTCAGAAATTCTCCCACACGTGTATATACACAAACACACAGCAATGTACATGAGTATATGTATATAAAGTTTATGCCCCAATTATTATGAACAAGAAACTCTTCCTGCATGAATGAATAACTCATTAGTAACTGAATAACAAAAGGACTTAACAAAAAAAAAGCTATTCAAAACTTCAGGTTTTGCTTTGATCCATTCAAAAGGGCCATGAAAGAACTATTTATGCCCAAAGAATAAGAACAGAGAATCTTCTAGTTAACAACCTTGAGCCCAAACTCAATAAGCCCATTTGTTCTTAAGGATTTTGTATTTGGCTCTTCTTCACATTTTAAAGTAGGAATAAAAATGTCTGAGGTCTCATCAGGTTTACCAGATTATAAACTGATATGAGAAAGTGTAATTAATAATAAAAACTAGAAAACACCAGGTCTTAAGCACAGCAGTATGTTAAAAAAAATATTTCTCATTTATCCTCAATGGTCCATAATTTGAATATTTTGAATGATTTGAATATCTTTAAGACTTCACTGGAACCATAGGCCAGTTTCTTTTTTACCAGCAGTAGGCAGCAGCATTCCTGTTCTCTGGGCCACATTCTATGCTGTACTGGTTATTAATAGACAATTAGGAGGCAATTGTTTTGAAAGGACCTACCATATCCTTGTTTCCCATTAAGGGATAAACTCTTTCTAGAAATCACTTTTGCCAGAGGTAACAAAATCACATTTCTTTTTTCAAACAAACAAAAGAAAAATAATAAAGTGACAAATTAATCTCCCCAAACATAATAAAAGAAATTTAATCATCTTGTGCTGGCCATCTGCTTCATGGATGCAAATACAAGTGCATTTTCTACTGCCTGATAACTTGCTTAATTTAGTTAGCTGTTATGACCCTGCTTTTGTGCTCAGTTTTTCCATGGGACCCCACCCCCTGGTGAATTCTAAAGGAGGGTTAGCTGAGCCACAGGAGTGTATCCCCATGGCACGGTGACATATCCCCTACCCAGCTAGCTAAAATGCAGAGTTCTGAGTGACTGAATCAGGAAATGGGTACCAATGAGCATTTCCTCTGTGCTAGACACTGAGCCCATTATATGTGCCTGTCACACTTAGTCCTAACAATCTTTGAGCTAGTTTGTATGATTAGTTCTATTTCACTCAGGAGGATTCTGAGGTTTAGAGAGGTCAAAACAGGTAAGGACCAATAGCCAGGACTCAAGCAATAGCCAATCTCCCCTGACCTGAGCCATCAGCCAGTATGTAGTTATCCAGGAAAAAAAAAAAAAAAGAACCGAACAGCTGCTTCTAGACCTTGGCTGCTACATGAGGCACCAATACCACCACTATCAATTCCCAAAGTAAATGTGGGACAAGTTTGGAAAATGCGGAATATTTCATGGTTTTTCCTTTGCTATCAGATGGAGGACATAAAAGAAGGGGAAAATGTGACGAGATGGCTGGTTGTTTTGGTTTTGAAGCACTGGGAATTAAATCCAGGGTCTTTGCCCTTAGCTACCTCCCTGACTGTATCTTATTACATTTTTTACTTTGAGATTTGGTTTTGCTAAGTCATACGTTGCTCAGGATGCACTTGAAATCGCAATGCTCCTCCCTCCCTCAGGCTCCCAGAGAGTGAGGACAGCAGGTAAATATCACCACATGTGGCTGAGAGAGGATTTTTTTGAGAAGAGGCTATCACTGCATTCTCTACTCTTTCATACAGACTAGTAGATGTGTGGGGGTGTCTTAGTAACATTTTTGTTGCTGTGACTCAATATCCGACACCCACAAATTTAGGGGAAGAAAGGTTTATTTTAACTCACAGTTTCAGGAGCTCACAGTCCACTGAGGGGTGGTCAATGCCAGTGGAGAACATGGCACAGGCAGAGGTGGAGGCGGCTCCTCATGACATCACAAACAGGAAGCCAAGTCCCCTCAAGTTCAGTCTCTCCCCAGAGGAAAAAGCTGTAACAATCTTCCTTCTTCCTTCCTTTTATACAAATTAAGTTCCCAGTTGGGCCTCCCACATCTGGGTGGATGTTCTTCCCTCATTTGCTGGCCCATAAATCACTCACACTCTAATCCAGGCTGTTTCCTAACTGCCTAATCCAAGCTGATTCTTAATTGTCTAATCTAGGTGTGGTTCTTCAACTCTAATCCAGGCGTGGTTCCTAATTGCCTCTAATTGACATAATCTCTTCAAAGGCCTCAGGGGGCTTCAGTGAGGGGTGGGGTGTACTAGAAACTTCAGATGAATGTCCCCAGAGATGCTATGTTCCCACCTTAAAAATTTAAAGAGATAAGGTATTATGGTTTGGATCTGGAGTGTGCCCCAGAAGCCTCATGTACTTATGGATGCTGTGTACTGTTGGGAGGTGAAACTTGGATGGAGGGGGCCAGATGCTTGGAGTTTCACCTGGAGGGTTGTGTGGTGGGTCTGCCCTTCCTCCCAGACTTGTCCCTGTTTGGCCATGCTATGAGGACTTCTGTTTCTGGCTCTGGCGCCACCATGTGATTCTACTATCTTCCAGCAGCACACTTGTGAATGGACTGTGACCTCCTAAACTGTGAGCTAAAATAAATCTATTCTCCCTTAATTGTGGATGTTGGGTGTTGGGTCATAGCAATGACAAAGTAACTAAGATATAAGGGTACAGCTGACAGTTTCAGGATTGGCATCAGGTGTTTCAAGCTGGTAGTGACCTGAGGTCACTACCACTGGAGTAAGGGACTGTGTGTCTTTGTGTAGAAAGTGCAAACTGCAGTGCATCTTGAGTTAAACAAAGGGTCCTCAAAGCACCTCACAAATACAAAAAAAAAAAAAAAAGGTTCCGTTTTCAGCAGATCAGGAAACCACTCAAAAAGGTACCACCCATAAAAATACCTTTCTCTGTTATCCAGCTCGTGTTGTGAAGGAGGAGGAGGAGGACCCACAGCTTCTACTCTCCCTAAGCAGAACTCCAGTCTATGGCCTTGATTCATATTTATGGGAGGGCTACTCTAATTTCCCATTTGAGGTGATCTTTCCAAATTATGGTGATCATAGCATTTTCATAAAGAAGCAGAAAAGTCATGGGCTGCTAAAACTCTCATCCTATGGCAGGAAAACTCTATGGCCCTTTGTCCACAATTCAAACATCAGACATGCTCAATATACTGGTTATGTGAGTCTTGCCATTCTAGTTGCAAAATGCTACTCCTTGGGGAGCTTTAAAGACACAGTTGTCCTGGGTCCACACTATCAGAGTCTCAGTCTGTGTATATGGATAACCCAGCCATCTGCCTTTCTTTTTTCTCAAAAGTGTCTAGAGTATTCAGATGCCCAGGCAGGGTTAGCTATTAAATCACACTCTACAGAGTGATATGCAGATAACTGTCTCTGAAAGAAGGAAAAAACAGCATTTCAGTGGCATCCAAGTTACTTAATATTTAGAAAGTAGGATAAGTGGGACAGCTTAGCTCAACTGTGCCTCACCAAGTTGGAGCTAAGCATTGCTTCTTCTGATCCATCATGATGTTAGCATCTGAGCTGGCAATGGTGCTACAAACCTGTAATCCCAGCCACTCCACAAGTTCATTACAAGTCTGAAACCAGTGTGGGCAGCTTTGTGAAACCTTATCTTAAAAAATATAAAAACAGCAGGGGATGTAGTTCAGTGGCAGTAGAAAGCCCCAGGTTTCATCCTCGTTGCCCAGGCTGGGATCTACCTCCTCACTCAACCTCCCAGTGTTCTGGGATCATTCGTGTGTGCCACCCTGCCCAGCTTGAATATTCACTTTAAAATAAGAAAACTGAGGGCTTGGGATGTAGCCCAGAGGTAAAAGAGTTGCTTGACATGCATGACCCAGTCCAACAAGGCCAGTGCACTCAACCAAGCCCTACTCTCAACGACCAGGTTCTTAATCATTATACTTTATTTCTTCTAAGAAACAACATCGATGTGAGGGATCAAGAAGTTCTTTCTCCCTGGCCTGAGGCCTGATCATGTTGCTGATTTTAAGTTGAAAAAGTACAGGTACTTGAGATGAAAAGGATCTGATGACAGCAGAGGTGACTGATGCAGGATAATTTCCTACACAGACCTTCAACATCAAGGCCGCTAAGAAACGGCCATCACTTACAACATTATATCCCTCTGATGGAGAAATAGAAGTCCAGAAAGGAATATTTTCCAGTAAGACATTCACTAGAAAATTCATCCATCTATAAGTGCATTAGATTATTAAGCCAGAAGGAATTCTGCCTGACATTTTATTTATTTTCACATAAGGGTATGGGAAAGAAACTCTATAAAGATGGAACACTGTTGCTACCCAAGCAAATTCGCATGAATGAGCTTTTTAAAAGTGCATGTTCAATCGACTACTTAACTCCAAGTGACTGAACTGTCAGGGGACAAAATAAATAAATAAAAACCTCCATAGTGACATTCCAGGTCCAGAAATCAGACATGCATGGTTTCATGGAAATTATCCAGACTTTGATTCCAGGCAGAAGTCAGTCTAAATTCTGGCTTTGTCACTTGTGAGCAAGCCTGATGACTCCGGCTGAGCTGTTTAAACTTTCGACCTTCAGTGTACTCCTCTGTGAAATGGAAATTTGCACACCCTTGTTCAGAGGGATGTTGGGGGTTTGAGAGAAATACTAGGTAAAATCTCAGCACTGGACCTCAGGAGCTCTTCAAGATTTAGTGGCTCTTCTCTTTGAAGAACCTAGATAAACATGGTTAGATACTTCAAATAAATAGAAAGAGACAGCCTGATAAGGAAAGGCAGCTCAGAGCACATGAAATTTTAATGGCAGTGACAGTTCAGGTTTGGCTCTAGTCAATAGGAACCATAAATAGCTGTCACCTAATGGCCATGTCCTCTGGAAAATGGGTTATTCGTCTGAGTCCATCTCCCAGAGGACAGCTGCAAATACCATCAATACTGGAACTAGGCAACAGCCTTATTTATAGTCAAGAGACAGATTCCAAAGATAGAAGAGGCCATGGAGGCTGAATCCCCATCTCTAAACTCCCATATTCCTAAAGGATTTCGAGGTGAGGCTGGAAAGCAGGTCTTACAGGAAGGCCTGAGATAGTGGAAAAACTGTTAATAAAAATGAGAAAAAGTGAAGTGTTAAAAGAAAAGAGAGAAAATGTGAATAGAACTACATATCCTGGGCTTTGCAGAATCAGCCAATACCCATCATCAAGATTGCCCCAGCTTTCAGTTATCATTAAATGTTTTAAGAGGGAAGACATGTCAGAATCTGTTAACATGCATCCAATTTCAAGTACAGGCCAGAAGGTCTCCTCTTGGCCACCATACCTGCCATAAAGGCATTTCCTAACACCTGCAGAATCAAGTTCCAACTCTTGGACCTGACTTTCAGGAACTGCTTCTTGAGTAGGTTCCCCTGGTGCCCCACTATTCTTTTTCACATCAGCGTAATGCAACAATTGGCAAACCCTCACAAAGAGTCATCTCTTCTTGGGCTCTGGACCCTTATTCTTGCAGGTGAAATGCATAGTCATCACAAACTGGGATCCTGTGAGTTTCTTAAAAAGTCATGCTACTCTTCTGCCCTCAAAACATATCCTTGGGCATTTTGTCCAATTATTTAAGTGTCTTGTCTCCTATTTTACTTGTTAAGGTCTCTGAGGACAGAAACCATGATTTTTATCTCTATATTCCCTAAGCTTAAGTTTAGTGTCAACTCTGTGTGACAATAAATGTTTATTAGGAGGATGGATGGATGGATAGATGGATGGATGGATTAAAGGACAAGAGAAATAATGGGTGGATTTGATGGATTACAAAGAAATCAGCCAGTGAACACATTATCTACTTTGTCATTTGTCATCCAACACAGCCAGTAAATGAACTGCCCTGGTTATCACAATATTTGTGAGTAACAGAATGTTCCCTCCACAATAACATACACAGATTCAACCGATGATAACTGACCTCAGGACTAGAATAAAATCTACCTTGCATTTCAACTGGATAAAACAAAGCTGTATCTTGTTGATGATTCACTAGGCATCTGGATATCTCGATATTAGACTTAGGGCTGGAAACCATAACTGCCACTGCACCACATATTTGAGTGAGATGACTTTCAGAATCATATTTAAAAGAACCCTAGACAACTGGATATATGTTTGGTGAAATCAAAATTTAAAACGATTAGCTTTTCCATATTCTCTTCTTCAATGAAATCTTATAAAATGATACATGACAACTTTCAACCAGATGACCCTAGAAATATGCAGTGACATAAAGGAAGCATACAAACACTTTAATTAATTTCTTAAGTTTTGGCTCTTCCCATGCTGACCCAATGAATACACTTTAGTTCATACAGTCAGTGATGAAACTCACTCAGCAAACTGGCCGCCAGTCACGTTCTGCCATGTCATTCTTTTCTCACCCTTAATCCCAGCCCTCCCCTTAACCCTTGCCAAATGATCCTGGACAAGGCCCATGTTTGTTTGACCATTTTCCAATTCCATGAGCCACTGATGGGCTGAGGCAGAGGAAACACATGCCAAACCAGTCAGGTTGCAAGGAGTTTTCACTCGGCCCCCTCACCTTCACAGGTAGAAAAACTGGTTCTGTTGTACACAGGGATTTTCTATTACAAAAGCAGGAAGGAGAGTGAGGGGCTTCCTTGTCCTGTACATTATCCTCCGCCACGGGGGGAGTGACCAAGTATTCATCTGACTTTAAGTTCCCTGCTCGAAGGCACTCAGCTCTATTTCAATTAAGTACTGATATAGGCAGCATCTCAGCAAAGCCTCACAACATCCTATGAGACAAGAGATCACTGCTGCATTGTACAGCGAGGACACTGACATTTTAGAGAGGTGAATAACTGCCAGAACCATCCTCAGGATTCACACCCGCATCTATCTTCATTATAAAGTTCTGCCCCTAGCACAGCAGCACATAATATGGGAGAATGCAGTATTTCACACAGTGTGATGTGCTAAGAGGCCACTGAATTAGAGTGATTTGATAATCACCAGAGGACATGGCCCCTTGCCTGCAGTCCCGAGGCGAAGCTGACTCTGTGATCAGAGGCTCCATCTGAGTTAAACAGATATACTGGGGACCCTGCTGCATAGCTATAATATGTGGCACCAGCACAACACACCCACCTGGAGATATTTTGGTGCCAAAAATGAACAGAAGGGAATGCACTGCAGAAATATTAACCTTGGCAGTCTCCTGCCACAGCAAACCACTGGCTGAGCTTTAATGAAATCTTGCACGAGAGCAGAAGCATCTGTATCACTGGTAAAAATAAGCCCCAGCTTGAAATACACAACTATCTTTGCACAAGGACACAGCAAAACTGGAAAGGAATAGACAGAAGGCCTGGCTCCGGGATCAAAAGGGCTGCTTGTCACACATGGCTTCTGTCTATGCTCTCTAGTAAGGGTTAATGGTTTCTTGGGAAAGAAAACATGCTAAATTTGTGCATCTGAGGATTTCCTAGAAGCTGAATTTGCTTTTCATTTGTTTGTTTTGGTTTGGGGCTTTTGAGACAGGGTCATACTATGTAGACCAGGATAGCCTTGAATTTTCTATGTAACCTAAGCTGGCCTCAAATTCATGATCCTCCTGTCTCAGCCTCCTGAGTTCTGTGGTTACAAGAGTATGCCTAATTTGTGTGGGAAAGCAAAGGTTCTGCAAATTCCTTGATCCTGCTGACTCTGTCTTATTCCCCAAATACACTCCCGAGGATGAAAAGACATTGACATACTGCTCTTAACCAAGCCCACACAGTAAAGCATAATTGTTTTATTAAGTATTCATTCAACTCAGCCAAAATTAAGAGCATCTTATTTAAAAGCTACAACAATATAAGCCCAGGCCACAGAAAACAGGTGGTCAGGGGAGGCCACCTAAAGTTTTTGTGTACATGTGGCACTTTCTGCTTGCCTAATAAATAAGCACAGAGTCCCTCTGAATTCAAAATCATAGTCTGGGGATAGAAGATGCCTTCCAGCCCTCAGGCCCCATCCAACTCCTCCTTGATGTACAAATCCCTCTTATAAACCCATACCAAGTTTCCCCTAATTCCTATGCTAAGGAACCTTTCTATCTCCTCCTATCTGACACTTGTCTCAGAAAGCTCCTCCTTCCGATGAAGTGAACTTGGTGCTACTTTGGTAGGGAGAACCTCACATCTCTTCAGAGATAAAAGGTACCATAATGCCTCTTCTACAAGTCTTTGCATCCTAAAAGTATTTCCTATTCTTAAAAATATTCTTCTTAGGGCCAGGCTTTGGTTCTCTCACTCGTTTCTCTGTTCTCTTCCAAACAGAGGGCAATAAGGCTGACAGTATCTACTAAAATAACAGCAAGGATTTTTAGCTCTTATCCATGAAGCACATACTATGTGGCACACATACATACTAGGGGCTCTATACACACTTCGAATTGAATCCTCACAACCTGAGAGTTGAGGACTATTATTTTGCTCAGTTTACACTTAGGCAGTATAACTGGTCCAAGACCACTGAGCTGTAACTGATGGTGCTGATATTTGAACATGGACAGATTCATTCCTTTGTCACCATGTCTCCAGAAGGAAGCTTCTAACACAGTCCCCAATACATGAGCATGATTGGTGGCATAAAGAATTACCAAGGTCCATGTGCCTGACTCATGTTTCCATTGGCGGAGTTTCATTCTGCCTTATTCAACCAAGAAGAGCTCTTGAAGGGCCTTTCAGCACTCTTCCTACAGAAGGTGAGCCCCAGGGAGAAACCAGGAGAAATAAAGCAGGAGGCAGTGAAGACAGAAGTTTACTACATAGCAATCTGGAGAAACGCTGGCCTGGAAAGGACCCAACAAGGGGAGGGGTGTGTAAGCAAGTGGTGTACCAGACTCATCTCCACAGCAGCAGAGAGCTAGCTGACAAAGGAAGCTGCTCCACAGAGGACCCACTGTGTGCAGAGAGGAGGGGCCAGCCTGGGGACAGTGTGCTGGCTATAATGACAGGACGGGCTGTATTATCAAAGGCTTAGGGTCCACCATTTTCCACTTCCCACACTGGGATGCAGCCCTGCTCTTGCCAAACTGGTTGGACTAAGTCACAGACAGTAAAAATGACCTGTCTGGCTGCCATATCCCTGATCAAAGCTGACTCATTTCAAAGGCAAACTGTCAGCAACTTGGGAGATTGCAATCAGACAAGGAAAAATAAACTATAAGGTTTCTTCAGGGGTTAAAAACAAAATCTCCCTGTAAAAATAAAGTTATCTTTTGTGCTTCTGAAATTCTCAGTCCTAATAAGCCCACAGGGAAACTTATCAGACACTAATTAAAGCACACATGTGGGTCCTGAGTAAGACCCCTTATGTTCACTTGGCCTCATACTTTGTCTTTGGTGGGGAAATTTTCTGAGCCTGGGAGCTTAAATAAATTACCCTAGGCTAGAGACCAGACTGAGAGCCCAGGTGTCTGGAGAGCCCAGCCTTGTTCCACACACCCTCGTATTGTTATTGTGGTGCAGTTAAGAGCACAGGGAGGCTCCCAAAGGTACATACATACCTACAGACACACATACACACACGTCCTTCCTCCTCTCTCCTTCTGCTTTCTCTCTTTCTTTAGAAAGGAAACAACGGACAAACTATCAAGTTAGAGTCTCAGCTTACATTTCAGAATAATTTAGTTTAAGATCAATTCAGGGCCTGGATTTTCAGAGTAAAACAATTTAGTCAAGAGTGAAATTTTCTGAGCAGGTCCCAGGGGATCTAACACCTAGAAATGGGGACAGGAATCAATTCACACTTGACGTGTCAGACAGAATGGACGTTTTTCTCGCTTCTCCAACCATGGGGACCTGGTAAGACTTCTGTGAAGCCTATAGTTGTGTCCAGGAGAGGGCAGCCTTGCCCGGGCTCCTGGAAGCAGCTGGGATCCCTTCTGTTTTAGTGAGGATGTCTGTCCAGAAAACCCAACAAAACCCAGGCAGTTCACACGTGGGCCCGTCCCTGTGTAGAGCTGCTAGTGAGAACTGCACACATCACTTAGTGGAGGAACTGCAGTCGGCCAGCAGGGAGGCCAGAGGTGCTGAGGGGACAAGGACAGCAGTGGTTGAGGGGCAGCACTGTGAAACCATCACTAATGTCATACCTGCATTAACCAAACAGTATATCCATTCAGTAAAAGATGGGAGGCTCCCTTGGGCTCCAAAAAGCTGCCAAGATGCACTTGCCTATCCAAGTTTGAGGCTCTGGGCTGAAACCCAGGGCAGTTAAACAATTTCTCCACCAAGTTACTCTGGTGAAACGGTATGTGTTCCATCCTCGTCCCGATTGCTGAAAGTCACTTGAGTCCACACAAAGTAGAGTTTCTCAGGGCTCTAGCGTTGCTGCCAATAGATGTAGAAGAAGTAAAGGGGGACACAAAAGAAAGACAGGGGTTCAGAGAGCACCCACCCAGCTGCACTGGCTACTGTTACTGCATCAGGGACTTAAGTCCCTTAACAGTTTGCAGATGCTCTACAGAAAGAACATGCCAATTCTAGACTGTCCTGGCAGAGGAGGCAGCACTTTCTGAAGAACAGGGGAGGTCCTTCCCCTCCCAGAGGCACTGAAACAGCAGCCTTCCTCTGTGCCAGTACAGCAGGCATCCTGGCCAGCTGCACCCAGGTTTACCATTCTTGGGAGGCACCAGAATCATGGTGCAGAATAACTGACTGCAAGCTGCACGCCCTTACCCACTGGGCAGTTTACCTAGATCACCTGGGGTTGCTGCTTCGTAGGAGAGTTTCGTAACACAATCCTCTGAACACTTGCCTAAAGGACTCAGTAAAGATTTCTAAGCTGGAGTTACCTCTTCTCTCTTCCCTACTCCACTAAATGCTGTAACCATGATCTATGCAGGCAGTTTCCCACTCGTGGCCTAGAACTCCTGGAGTCCTTGAAGGTGAAGCTTGAAAATTCAAATGGGCATAACAAGACTCTCAATCAACAGAAAAAGCCACAGGGGAAGCTTTTTTACAACTGTTACAACTGACTCTACTGTGCTAAAACTTTTAGTCCCATCCATTACCCTCAAAACAGCTGAAGAGTTTGACAATATTTGGCAGGACCCAAGGTCTATCTCCCTCTCGCACCATCAGCCTGCTCCTCCAGTCCCAGGATCCCAGAGCGGTTAAAAGATCACCAGCTAGCATAGTTTCAGCATTTTAGAGCCATAGATTTGAAGATTTTGCTTCTAAGAATCCACAGATTAACAGGAGAGAGTAAGTACACTGTTAAGGCTGTAGGGTTTTGAAGCCAGCTAAACCTAGATTTTAAGAATCCCTTCTACCAACCACTCTGTAACTGCAGGTAAGTTACTTAATAGATGTGAGTCTCTGTTTTTCTTCTATGAAATGGGTATCACGTGAAAGGATCTATGAGACAATGTACTTAAAGCACCAGGCACAACACTCAGCACAGAAATAGTTCTAAAGCACTTAAACCCCAACTCAGGCTTCCAAAGTGGGGTTAAACTAGCGGCGTTTCAGCCACCGTCAGAAACAAGTGTGAGGAATCCCCACTGACATTCTCCTCCCAGCAGCCCACGAGCCTCTTTTCTAGGCATCCACGCTTATGCCCAAGCCACCCCTTCTCCACATCTTTGTAAAGTCATTTTCCCACAGCAGAGGAGATTCACAGTGATGATTTCAAATCAGATTTATGAAGACTCATAACTCGAAGATTAAAATTCCAAACGTCATCTGGATAAGATGGGCCAGATGCTTGGAGAACTGCAAAAGTCTCAAGCTCTTTACCCTGGCAGAAATGTCAGAGTGGGCAAGGAGTTCATGCCCAAGCCTTATCCTGGGTTAAGAAGGGAAAGTACTTTGGTCTATTCCAGAAAAAGATGAGATACATTTTAACTGGGCTGAGTTAGCAGGTATGTTGTATCTTCTAGATAAACCACCAGCTAGTGTTTGATGTGGACTCGTATTCACTGGGAGGTAATCAGTTCACTGGACCTCCTCCTAGGTGGATGAAAATGTGTGTGCATTTCTGCTGGGACCTTTCCAAGGACAGGAAGGAGGAAATGAGACCAGGACCACTAGGAGAGGAAACCCTTGAGACTAAGTTACCAGGATGAGGCTCATGCCAATAGACTTCAGATGGTCAGAACTACCTCCAAAGAGACCAAAAATGTCTAAAGAGAAGGTATAACTGTTAAAGGAATTGTGTCAACTTGTTGGGATTAGGGACCACACCCAGTATAGAGCTAAGGTTTGTGTGAGTGATGTGTAGGCCAGCAAATGAGGGAAGAACACCTACCCCGGATGTCAGAGGCCCAACTGGCAGCTTGAATTACATAAAAGGAAGGAAGAAGAAAGATTGTTACAGCTTTTTCTCGTGGGTAAGCTTTTGCCTTTGCAATTGTGTATGGACACCAACTTGCCTGCTACATACTGCAGATCTTCATCACAGGTTCGCTCCAGTTTCAACTTGTCCCTGTCTACCTGTCTCTAACCTTCAGTCTCTGGTCTTTGCCATTGTTCTTTGAACAACTGAGATCCACAGCAGACTTTCACACTCTCACCTGCTATCCTGCAGTGCTGAATGGGTGTTCTACCTTGTGCTGAGCCACCATGGGACCCTCCCGCTTTCGCACATCAGACCGCCATCTTGGACTATCTCTCTTCTCAGACTTGTAAGCCCTCCAAATAAATCCCTTTTTCTTATAATTTCTGTCAACTCTGCCTCTTGTAGAACCCAAACTAATACATAAGGTGACAAATATTTCCAGAAATACTACCATATGCATATCCACTATGATGAGTGCTTTGCACTCATGAACAACTTCATTGAATTTTTACAACTGGATGGGGACTGTTAACAATACAGAAAGGAAGAAACAAGGACAGAAAGGTTCTTGGAGAAAATAAGCCACTTGCTGAAATTCTATAACCCTCACACACAAAGCAGCAGAGTAGGGATTTAAAACACACATTTCTGAATTTAAAAATCCATGTAGTAGCCTAGAACTGGCTCTTTTCAACTAGAAATACCATATTCCATTGTGCATTTCCAGAGCCTGGTCCATTCCCACCACTACCATGACCACAACAGATCAGTAGAAAAATAGATCATCTATGTTGTTGTCAAGGTGCTAAACAATCCAACGGAAGAGAAAGAGGGGGAATGAATAATGTCTGAGAGTTGATCCTACATCATAGTTATTGATCAAAACTTTAATGAGTAAAGGAAAAAATGCTTTTCAGAAGGAACCTGCTTCACAGGCCAAACTAAAACACTAACATTGAGATTCAGGCATAATTAGGCAAAGAGTTCATACTCTTTGCAAACCCACTTAATAAGAAGGTGAAGGGAAAAGTGAAATGAACAAAGTGCTCCTTTCTGCTCTTGTTTCCTGGTGCTCTGGGCCTCTGGCCTTTCCTCATGGGGACCAAGATCACAACCTCCTGCTAGATCCATCTGCACACCTCCATCATGTCAATCACCTGCCCTTAACCCTCCAGTGGTCCACTCACCCCTTATTTGAGGTCACGTCCAGAACTGTTAGCCTGACATGCAGGTCTCAAAACAACCTTGACAAAGCCTCACTTCTATTCCGCTTCCCTCCACAGAGAGATGGTATGGCTTACTTACAGGGCACACTGGCTTCAGATTCTGCTCACCTGGTAGCCTCAAGGCTAATATCAGTGGGTGGGTTACTTAGCCTCTCTGAGACTAAAAGGGAGAGAAGTAACATTCAGAGGAGGAATAAGACTACTGCATGTAAATGTTTTCAGTATAATACATGCACGGCACCAAAAAGTTTTGAGAAAACAGCGGCTTAGAACTTTTCGCATCGTCTGCTAGCACATGCTTTGGTAGCATTACAGGCCAATGCTGCTCTCTCCTTCCTGGGAGCTCCCTGGTACTTACTGCTTGTCATCATGGATCTGGGATTTGTACCCTTATCCTGGCTAGTTCTGTTCCTTATCTCTATGAACATTACACCTGAGATCTAGAGGTGCTCAACTATGGTAGTTTGGCCTTGAAACTAAGAATCTAATATACTCCCCAAACTTCTGTTATTCTGGAAATTCTGTAAGTACCAATTTCTCTATATTAAATCCCTTTCTGCTTAAATTCCTGGTTCCTAAACTGACCTCAACTGTTTAATACCCAATCCACTTGACCTCAACTGTTTAATACCCAATCCACTGCTCAGCACCTAAAGCTCAGCAACTATGTACCACTTCAGCTACATACACCTTAGTGCTTAGCCTTGTTCCTAGGAGCTGATCACTACATAGGTCTATCAGAGACCCAGACTTACTTTCATCTTTGAGGCCAACTCAACCTAAGTGGCACCTTCTCACGGCACCTCTCAAAGACACTATATTTTATAAAACCAACATATGACTGTATATATTCCATTGTGCCAAAAGCCAAGGACTCAAGGTACATAGCCTTAGGCTAAGAGGTAACTGCCAACAATTGCCCTATAACAAAATGAAAAGACAAAAGCAGACCTCTCAATCAGACAAATCACCATATTTTCTAATCAACATGAGGCAAAATCAGCTTTAAGTGTTAACTTAAAACTCTGACCATTCCATGACGCTCAGCAGTTCCACCTCTTCTCTCCTTTGTCTGTCTTTCTTTCTCTCTAATCAATAAGATTTACAGGTTGGAGACAGAGCTCAGTGGCAGAGTGTGAACTTAGTATGTGTGGGTTCCTGAGTTCAATTTCCAGGATCAAAAAAAAAAAAAAAAAAAAGTTAAGGTTTCTCTAAACACATATGTCACAAAGTGTGTTAGATAAACCACTTCATAAAGATTTTAGACTGTACACTGGTAACTATCTTATTTAAATAGCTATGTATTTATTTTTATGATTACTGTTGATTATGCCCAATAATGCTGCTTTTGCATTTAGTAAGAATATACAGTTTCTTCTACCTATAAACGTATTCAATTTAAGTCATCACTCTGAAGAATACAAATAAGTGATGTAAGTGATAGACAAATATGGCAAAACCTGAAAATACAGCACAAGAATAACTAAGCTTGGGTGGAACTGGCTTAAATCAAATCTTAAAAACATTTACTGGGGAATTTCAAATATCTAATCTACTTAGCTTATCGAAATAGTATGAGATAGCTCTGAGAATGTTCACAATTCTTTTTAAATAACTCTCTCTCTCGTATCTCTAGCTCTTGGAAATAATTTGTTGTTATAGGAATGCCAGCACTCACACAGACTATGGCTTTGTGCATGCTACTCAGTACCTATCCTGGGCAGAAGGCTGAAAACTAGTGAACACACCTAGTCTGTAGGGCTCTGAGTAAGACAAAATGACCCACCTTTGCAATTTTTTTTTTTTTTTTTTTTTTTTTTTTTGGTGGCAATGGAGATGAACCCAGGACCTCTGTGCTCAGCTTATTTTTATTTATTTTTTTTTTTTGAGGTGGGATCTCACTAAGTTGCCAAGTTGCCGGGATGGGGCTCAAACCTATGCTCCTCCTACCTCATCCTACCAGGTGTGCATCACCACACCAGGCTCCCTTTCAATTAAATCACTTCCATGATTGTCTTTCTTTAGATTGTTCTCTCTGAATATAGTTTTAAATATACAGAATCTTGGAGCTGGGGGAAGGGGACAATTTGCAACAAATTATCAAATAAATGAATGCAAACTGAAAAAAAAAAAAGCCAGAGAACTATGGCTGCTGAGCTAAGGAATCCCTAGAGACAATTACAGGAAGGAAAAAGGGTTGTCATTTTCTCTCCAGCTATTTTGTACACATGCACTTGGGGTCCTCCCCCCAGCTACTCATCTTACAAGGAAATGAGAGAGCAGATTAGGTGCAAAGTCAGGGAGCCATCTCACTTCTAACAGGGCAGAGTGAACCAAATCTCCTGCATAGTGCTGTGATCATTTTAAGCAGTGAGGTCACAAAGGATGTCCCATACCAGCTTGATCAAGGAAAAAGTCTGCTGGGAAACAGTTGTCACACTCACTATCAATAACACACGGGTTTACAGTGCTTTCTGAAGAGTGAGACCACACCTACTTTGTCAGGCAAACAAATTTTCTTCTATAGCTATGAAGGGATAAGAGATTAGAAATCTGTCCACAGACCAGACTCTCCCACAGGATGTGAGAAAAACAAAACTCTATAATATATATCAGTATAACAACACCATCCTTGGCACAGCATCCTGACAGGTGGCGGGAGAGAGGAGCCAATGCTTGCTTAGGTGAGATAAGAAAGTAGCTTCTTTACAACCCCAAGTTTCCTTTCAGAGGACTCTGCTCACGTTTTCTGTCATTCCCTCATTTGGCAAATATTTATCAGGTTTAACCTTTAACCAAATTTTGTGCCAGGTACTAGGAATTCTGCAGAAGTTCCGTGGTCAGATGGCCCTGTCATTTTCAGCAAGAAGGAAGAAAGCTAAGTACACACACTTATAAACCAGGTACCTTCAGAGAGTGAAGTAAACAGTGCATGCACACACAAGGTCTCGATGAAGGGAACACTCTGGATGGGGGAGGAGACTGGGATATCTCTCTCAAAATGAAGGACAACATGTCAAGGTATAGACATGAACAAGGCATGAACATTCTGGACAAGAAGAACAAGGAAGACAAATGTCCCAAGGTAGACAAAAGCCACTATCACAGAAGAACAGAAAATAGTCCTAGGTGCATGCAGCTGAAGACACCAGAAAAATGTGAAAGATGTCAGGAGGTAGGCAAGGGCCAAATAACAAAGGTCTTCCAGGCCACGAAAGAGGGGAGAGATTTTATTCTCTGTGCAACAAGCGGTTGCAAAAAGATTTGCACAGGGAACAACACAACCAAATATAAGGCTTGAACGGGTTACTCTGCCCACCTAGGGAAATCAAGCTGACTGAAAATCATGCAATAGAGACTGAGGCCCAGGACTGTAGTGGAGAAAGAGGAAAGACAAGCAATTCAAAATGAAGGTTAGCCCCGGTGCATTCTATCTGGACTCAATGCATCCTGAGAGAAGGCATTAAAACTTCGCTGGGAAATTAGCAATTTGATAGATTTTTCTTTCCTAAATTCAATCATCATGAAAGTGAAACTGATTACATGTACAACTAGTAGGTCCAGGTCTAAATCAGAGACGGACAACAAAAAAGACAACTGCAGGGCCTCGTCTCCAACTTCACCATCGAAAAATGACTCACTGCACACCGAGCTGTGGAGCACCCCCTACCTTCTAAGTGGCTCTTCTCTCCCTTCATAATTTGTGCTTGTTCTTGCTATGTGGTTTCAAAGTCAGACACCCCAAACCTTCCCAGAATGAAATGTAATGTCCAAGAATGTATTCTGGTACTATGTCTCAGTAAACCCAGAAAATGTGCCAAGATAAAAGTAATATAGGTACCTGATAATGCAGCTGGAAATCTAAAAGCAGAAGAGAAGTTCCACAGGGAGACATAGAGCAGAACCTGCGTCCCAACAGAGGCTGAGTGGGTTCCATCATGGCTGGCAAGTTGGCAGAGAGGTCTTTGATTTCTAGTCTCCTCAAAGAGGAGCGGAGTGGCAGCAGCAGCAGTTTTCCACCCCTCCACGAACAATGTGCATGCCATAGCTCTTTGGCGAGCGTGAAAGTGGTTCTTTTTTATACCCCATTCTCCTGATGTTATAGTCACCAATAGCCAAAGCCTGCGGCTTCTCTGCATGCAGATTGTGGCACTCCTTTGAAAAGCTCCTAGTCATAGCTTTCTCCTGCTATCCCAGTGTGTGTTCCCCACCAGCTCCATAGGTGAAAGGGCCAAGGAAAGGAACTTGGGGGATCTGGTGTACTCAGCCTCCAGCAGATGGTGTGTGGCCTATGGGGTGGGACGGTGCAGAGGAGGATGACTGGCAGGATGCAATTCCATTGCCTTCCCTCTTACCGTTTGGCAGCTGGTGAGATGGTAATGGTTAACCCGGGAAGACACTCCAGCCTCCCACTGTTCTTGGTGCGGGTGATGTCCACCCCAGGCAGGACTTGTATGCAACCAAGACCCGGCACAGTTCCTAGCAGCAAGTGGTTAAGAGTACGAATGTTTTAAAGCTAGACTGACCTGGGTTCAAGACCGTGGTTCTCCCTCTCACTAAGTAACTTCAAGGAAGATACTATCTTCTGAGACTTAGTTTCCTTATCTATCAAATGGGGATGATAATAATAATACTTAAACCACAGGCCTGTTGAACAGGTAAATGAGATAATGTATGTAAAGGCAAAAAAAAAAAAAAAAAAGTACCTGACACTTAGCAAGGGCCCAACAAACATGGCCAAGTAAAAAATGCTGGTAATATCTTTTTTAAGTAAATAAGCCATTGAAGCGTCAGGTTTTCCCTGGAAGTGACAGCAGGTCCAACCTTTAGAGGGCTCCCCTGGCAAATAAAAAGGAAAAACTGATTAGCACCTACTTGGGGCCAGACACTATGGCAGCTACCTCATAAACACAATACTCCCCCACACAGGAAAGCAACAGAAGATGTGACCATTTACTCGGGGCCTACAGGCAAGTATGTTGAATACATGATCTCTAACTGGTTCAGCCATCCCTCTAAGCCAGAACTATTCCTACAGAGGAGGAATCCAAGGTTCAGAGATGTCAGATAACTTTTCCAAGGTCACAGAGCCAGGGAGCAGTAGTTGGGACCTATTCAATAACGAGAACAATATTTATTTAGTTGTTGTGCTGTGATGAGTGCTGTTTGGTGCTCTTTACACACATGCTTAACACGTTCAATCTTCTGTGTATCTCAGCTAAGGAGGGACGTGATTATTCCCACATCAGAGATGAGAAAAACGGAGGCTCAAACGGTTAAGCAAGATGACACTGTGAAGGGTAACAGAGGCAGCCTGGTTCTGGAGAGCTTGTTCTAACAGTTACCTCAACTACCTCTCATTTGGGAAAGCCTTTACTCTATTCATTTCATTATTCTGCTTCTAAGAATGAAAAATCATGGGTGCACAGGACACTTTTCTAATAAGAGATTAAGTTGCTAGGATAAAAAATAGACTGGGTTGGACGTCAGAGACTTTGGGCTGTGACCTTAAACAAATCACTTACCCTATCTGAACGACAGTTGGCCCAAGTATAAAGAGACTGGTTTGGACTAGATCTCTGCAGTGAAACTTGCAGCTGTAACAGCACATGGCTTTCTGAATCAGGCCTTTTCTCCTTCCTGAGGAAGACTATGTAGTCCATGAAAATGTGGGTTGAGGCGGCTGACAGACCTTTTTCCCAAGCAGCCAAAGCATGTCTAATGGAAGGAGACAGCATGTGGCCGGGTGCATGAGAGCCGCCCACATGCAAGCATCGGAGCCTGGGAGATCCTGGGCAATTTACCAGGCCCTTGGTTTTTCCCTTTTGGCAAAGACAAGGAAATAACTTGCCTTAGTGGGTTGCTTTGAGGTCATAAAAATGGTCATAAAGCATTTTCCCAGATTCAAAGTCCGGGTTTGCAAAATGCTCTTGAATTCAGCCATGAGAAGGGTAATCAGAGAAGTCGGGACTTTGCAGGATTCCCAGAAAGCAGTCTGAGAATGTAAAGAATCTTCATGACTTCTCCATGGTTCTTACAGCTGAGAGTCTGCTCCAGAAAGGGGCACAAAGGCCCCAGCACTATTTTAAAGCAACTCAAACAATATTCAAAATGGTACCATGCTGTTTACTACAACTACATGCTATCCTGTTTAAAAAAAAAAAAAAATCTTCATCTCTCCCACTGGACAGTAAATTCTCAGAGGACGTGGAATTTGTCTGTTTCAAATCAAGAACTGTTGACTGACATTTCTAACATGAGTATACGTTCCCTATGCCAACATGCCTAATTCTCTTTTATTATTGGAGGCCTTGATTCAATTCAACATTTACTAAATAACAATCACGGGCCAGGCAGTGTGCCATTTGTGCATACCAGTTACTTCTACAAGCTAAAATAACAGTGATGCCTGAAAATAGTAACTAGCCTGACACAAGTTTAGTGACATCCCCAAGTAAGACACTAGTGGAGTAAGACACTAACGAGTGTCTAAAACTTAGGGTTGGAAAGGAAGGCTTCCTACACCAAATGATTCAAAAAAGGTCAGAGAATGAATCTTGGGATTTCTACTGGTAGAGCGCCCAAAGTAATTAACATAAGACTGAGTCATTCATCCACTTAACAATGATTTCTTGGGTATCTAGTATTCGGTGGGCAAGGTGCTAATAATCCTGAGAAATTCCACCCTGGTGATCAATGGGGTGACCAACGTCATAGCCAGATCACCCTTACATCTGGAATTCAAAGAAGAACACTGGCACATTACTGCTTGTATTGGAAGGTTAATTTCAGATGCTGCTGTTAACAATTTTACCCTAGAGAAAGAGCATCTCTCATCCTAAGGAAAAGCAAAGAGAATAATGAATTTATTTAGTCAACGCATGTTTACTGAGTACTTATCCAATGCCTGCTGTTGGGGCTACTTTTAAAAGCCGTCTAGCAGGATCCTCTTCTCTTGGAGGCCAGCACTCTGATTCAGAAGATAGCCGGTCACTAACTGTGACAGGTATTGTGAAGGAAAAAAAAAAGGCAATGGACTGACATTTGGAGGAGACGAGTGCAAGGCAGATCAGGAAGGTCTTTGAGAGCTTTAAAAAGCTGATCGTGAGAAGAGCAGGGAGAGGAGCCCTCCAGGCTAGGCAACATCTGTGAAACTCTGGAGCCAGAGTCTGAGGAGGGGCAGGAAGATGGTGTGGTCAGGGCCTGGCAAGCAGGGGGAGGAAGGGCTACTGAGAGGTACTAGAAAAGCAGAGTAGATAAGGGCACTTCAGAGACGATCAGTGAAGACTTCATTCTCTGTGCAATCAGAAGAAACTTCTGAAATAGACTTAAGAAGAATGAAGGTATCATTTCTGCACTGTGAAGAATAGGCAGGAAGCTGAAAAAGTAAAATTTTGGAGACCATTTGGAGACCACTGCTGTTCCCACCATGATGCATGAAGGCTTTGGGGCTCAGGTCTCTGGGGGAGTTCCAAGGAGATGCACTTGCTCTTGGAATTAAGGAATGTGGGTGAGGAGAAATCCAGGATGAAGACTCAAGATCTGGCTTAAGTAGT
The DNA here is from genome assembly GCA_004027205.1 of Ctenodactylus gundi. Taxonomy (NCBI): domain Eukaryota; kingdom Metazoa; phylum Chordata; class Mammalia; order Rodentia; family Ctenodactylidae; genus Ctenodactylus; species Ctenodactylus gundi. The sequence goes on along the minus strand of PVKB01003233.1, from coordinate 116,309 downwards.
TGGTAAAAGGTGGGGTTTTTTACTACATGAAACTAGGGGGATTTGCCCCCCAAGGGAACATCTGGTAAATTCCAAAGACATTTTTGATTGTCATAACTCGGGGTTGTTACTAAACTTGTTACGATGTCCAGAGGTGCTGTAAGACATCCCACAACACAAAGGACAGCTTCTTACAGGAAAATGGTACCTGTCCCCAAATGTCAGCACCAACGTGGAGAAACCCAGTCCTGTGAGAGTGGAAAGGCTGAGTAAGAAAGAGGATGAGGGGTTACTTAGCACTACATCTGGGACATATTAAATCTCAAGTATTCATGTTAAATCGTCCTTGGAACCACACTATTTGGAAGGGAGCAAGAAGCAGACCAGGCACCCAAGCTCTATAACAAGAGGAAGAGTAAACCCTGCATCTCTGACCCATGAAAACCTAGGACCTAGTCATTCTATTGCTAGCTACATTATGAAAGAAATGCTTCAGAATAAAGAAAATATGAATCCTAACATTTACTATTAACATCATTTACACCATTCCTTGTCTCCCACTCTAAATTCTACATTTTTTTTCCAGCCCAGCTCTAACTTCAAGATTTGTGAGGTCTTCCAAAACAAAACAAAACAAACAAACAAACAAAAAACACCCATCCTTTCTGGGTCTAAATTCAAAGGGGTCTTGCTTTCCCAGAACTTTCTTAGGTATGTTGTACCCTATTGTACAGGTATCTAAGATTTCTGACTTCCTCAGAAAGATTCTATCAATCTTTCCAAAAGAGACACTGAAACTCACAACTCACATAAGTTATTTGTCCAAGGTCACAATGATTTGGACCAAGTCCTTTTTGTTGCAAACTTTATAGGCTCTGAGTGGCTGCTATGTCCCACTTCAGAACTCAGCAACCCAGCATCCTGTTTTCTGCAAAGCACACAGGGGCTAGGACTTAGTTTTGGCTGGATAATCTGCAGGTGCATGTTCCTTCTGTGTGAGTCAAGATGACTCAGCTAGAGTGTGGAGAACTTAGAAGCAGGGACTCATGATGGGGAGTGACGGCACTTCTCCCCTTCCACTTGGGGTCCCAGGAGGACACACTTATTGTCCTAGCCTCCTGTCTCCCCTCAAGTTAATCTTTTCCACAGATGGGGCCATATCTAATCTGGCCACAACAGGTAAGCATAGTCAGCCCTTTGTATTTGAGGATTCAACCAAGAACAGATAGAAACAAATTTTAAAATGTTGCTCATACTGAACTTGCAAAGATATTTTCTTATAGTTCTTCTCTAAATAACACAGCAAATACTCACACAGTATTTACATTGTATTAGGTATGAGAAGTAATCCAGAGATGCTTTAAAGTGTAAAGGAAGATGTGCATAAGTGCAAAGTCCATGTCATTTATATAGGGACTTGAGCGTCACAGACTTTTAATATCCACAGCATGTCCTGGTAATAAACCCTCTCAAACACAGGGGGACAACTATACTCTGTGGAGCTCAGCTCACCTGCAAATAGGACTACTGCATTTAAAGGCAGGCATCAGGTTCCACAGTCACTTTCACTTCTGGGGCAGCCCCTTGGGCTATCGGTCTCCTCACTCAGATTCTCTGGAAACGCAGGTGGTTGAACACGCCCCATCAACCCACAGACCAACTCAGGAGACAGAAGGCAGGGAGCCTTCCTTTGGACTTAGCCCTAAATCTTACTCTTCATAATTTATTAGACATCCTGAATTTGGGGGGTTAAAAGGTCCTTAGCCAGGTCAATAATGGCCTTTGGTCTTTCTTCTTGCGACAGAAGGAAATAGAAGAGACAATAAATAATTTGTTTACACATATTCCTCTGCAGTTTTAGATCACAGGTTAAATACGTATTCAATACAACGTGGAAAATGGTATAAATTACCTCCTACCTGGTACTGCCAAAATCAATCCGTTACAACTCATTAGCTACTCTCTCCTGCAGAACCTCCCAACTTTCGATTTCTCTTAATGATACCCTTGTAGTCTTGTTTTCCCGAGCTAAAAGCCACTGCAGTTTTCAACCTCCCCTTGTCGTTGCTTGTCACTAACAACTGGTTGGCATACCCTATCTTATTCTGCCTAGAGTACAGCATGCCCATCTACAGCCTGCTTTTCTTACACCTCAGCCATCAGTCCACTGTTTCTGGAGAAGTCATCCACACCATGACCACCGGGGAGGAAAAGAGGGCATCTAGACCGTCTTCCTGTTTTCCAGAACCAAATACAGAACCTGGTACATGCAAAACATTCAGAACCCGAGGCAAACATAAAGTCATCATCCCAAAAGTCCTACACTATGGAAATTCTCAGAGGGATAGGCAGTATGGCTACAGCCTGTCTTCTTCCAAATGTGATGCTAAGTATCACAATTATAGGTCTACATCAGATTCCTCCATTGCTCCCAAAGCACAGCAATACTTCCCATATAACAATAAGAGGTGAACTGCCTCCATATTCATTAAACTGAGTCCTAGAAAGCACCAACTCCCAAGCTGAGGCATCCTGGTCTCATACTAACATGAATTCTGGGCCAGGTTATTTCCTTCAGCTCTCAACCCTAGTAGACAGAGGAAGAAGGAGGCAAAGCAGGTGTGAGATGGATCTCTGTATCTCTCACAGTCCCTTGGCCCAGTTTTTCTGAAGACCTACCCAGAAACACACATCAAAAAATTTCTGGAATACCCACCACTGTCTAGAACATGTCGTACAGTTTCTGAACCTCAGAACACTCAACCAACGATGAATCTGGAGTGTATTTCTGCTGGACAGGAAAAAACAACGGCCTAGATCAAGAGACGTGGAGCCCTCAAGAGAATCCCGGAATTCTTACCAGCTATTGCCTGGACTCACTCCAGGTAATTCATTAAAATAAACAGCCCTGGATTTTATGCCACACAATATTGCATTATATTGAAAATCAAAATGGTGGCTTTATAGTTGTTTCCTTAATTGAGCACTTGGTGTATACCAGGCGCTATGTTGTATCTGGAGGTTGAAAGGAGGGCAACCACATAGCTGCCCTGCCCAGCCCTCAGCTCTAGCAGGTGTCTGCAGAGTCATGGGGAGCTGAGATAAAGATGGGATTCTTTATTCATAATTGCTTCTGCAGAGACACAATCAGTAGAGATTAGCAGTTCAAACTTCTTGGAACTACCATATATGATTTTGAAACTCCAGTTACCTCCTTGAAGAAGCCTACTTCAACTTCATATCAATCTCCACATGACTATAATATACAACACTTCTGGGAAATAAATAAAGAGGATAATCCATCAAATGCTGAATTCCTAATATTGCCTCTTTTCCTTTTTTAACCAATTTACTGTTAATGGAGTTCCACTAACAGAATTTTCTCACTCCCCACCTGGCACAAGGCAGGTGTGCAGTCATCCTTTACTGAGTGGTAGGCATCTTGTAAAGCAGAGGAGACAAAAGTGCATAAATCTAAAAGAAACTATTTGTCCCTAAATTTTTCTAGGCTATGAATCTATTTATTCAAATAAGGGCTCTTTAAACTTAAATACGGTTCAACCTTTAATAGTACCTAACAAGACAGGAGGTGAGGCAACTTCTAAGGACTGAAAACTATTTTGTCTTCACCTTCCTGCTCCTCCCCATGCAATGGCCAGACATTTCTTTATGGAGAGAACATTTACAACTGCAGTTAGCACATTTTAAAAAAAGCCACCAATACAATAAACTCAGTTTACTTGATTTCCAAACATGAACTCATTGCTATCTCAGGAAATATAACCTTACTCTTTAGATTTAAATGCTTTCCCAAGTGTAGGAGGCATTCAACAGTGAGAAAGTAATATACTTTAGTTGGCTTCTAAAGGTTCAAATTTCACCAAAACAAGTTTCATATAAAGATTAGCCAAGTACCAGGTAATGGGATACAGCAGAGTTATGTCATCAGAGGCCCATTTCCAAAGAACCATGGCTTTTCCAGGTTGAATTCTAAATGTTCTCTCTTCTCATTCTTTACAGTCTTTGTTATGCCAATTTGTAGGATGGGTAATAGAAGGTGCACCGAAACATATTATAGGCCAGGAAGCATTGGACAGGTCATTTCAGTTCTCTAAACACCTCATCCCTCCATGGTGACTTGGGCTGTTGGGGGCTCCTTGCCATGGGGCTCCTTCATGAATTAACATTCCAAGACTCTTGTGCAGGATTCTACTGTTCAGCTCTTCCTGAAGCTGCACCACCACAGTTACCCAACTGTCCTGTGACTCCAACATCCAAACACTGTGTGATTCTGAAGCTCTACAACAGGAGGAGGGAAACTTTTTTCTGCCAAGGACCATTTGATAATTTATACATCATTGCAAGCTATACAAAACTATCAACTTAAAAATTAGCCTCAGGCCATGGATGTAATGATTACACAGCTTTCCCAGGAAGCTCTAGGCATCAAGGTTCAGAGCTCTAGAGTCACACAATGGGTGGATATGGTGATGCAAGCCTTCATCTGCACTCAGGAGAAGAAGCAAAAGGACTTCCGTGAGTTTAAGGCCAGTCTGAGTTACACAGTAAATTCAGGACCAGGTTGGACTATGAAGCAAGACCCTGTTTCAAAAAAAAAAAAAAAAATAGGCTTCTATACTTGGCAAAATATTTAATTATTATATAATTAACTCACCCTTAATTGAACAAGTTACCTTGGCTGGACCAGACCAAATTGTCTGTGGGCTGCACACTTCCCACCCCTGACCTACAGAATGGATAGAGACAACAATTTGACAAAGCAAGTCAATTCATGCCTCAAGTCCACTGCTCCGCTACATTTTCAACCCTAATAATAACCCATCTTGCATACTCTAATTCCTTCCCAGGAACAGTGAAAATATGAAAGAGAAAAAATTCTTTGTGATGATCTGATAATGATGATGGTAATAAATTTTTACTGATTGGTTATGAGATGTCAGATTCTATACCAAGTATTTTAATTCTCACAAGACCTTATTCAGTATGCAGAATAGATGAGGAAACTGAGGTACAAAACGGTTAAATGATCTGTTTACAATCTCACAGCTGAAGGTAGCAGAACCCAGAATTTGTCAGGTCTATCTGACACCATACTGTTTTTGTACTTGGAGTGATCAGTATAACTGTAAATGCACCTCAGTTTCCCAATACAAGACCAATTTATAATGGCATATTATGGCAATTATAAATAGCACCCTCTTTCTCTCTCAGCAGTATCCTGGTTTAGGTAATAAATTATATAGTTACCTACTTATAATGCCTCCATGAGGTGTGATAATGACAACAATTATTATATAACCATGTCACTTTGATAAGAGTCCTCCTCAACTAACCTCCACCAAAAAGTGACCTCTTTCATCCTCCTACCCTTCTGCTCTGCTACCTTTTCACAGCATTCAGCACCAGAGAAGTATATTTTGCTTATCATTTTTTTCTCCACTAAAATATAAATTCAACAAAGGTAAATTTTTTTCTTTGTTTAGTTGCACATCCTTTAGTTTCTTTGGGTATTTTGTAAACATGGGTTGCATGAAGGCAGCAACAGCATCAAAACAATTTATTAATTTAGTACTACTCCAAAACCTATTTATTCAAACAAACCCAAGTTTGCAACAATCATTATTTTTCTTCTACAGGTGAACAAACTGAGGCTCTGAGAGATGAACTGACACTCTCCTAAGCGGCCACTGACTGTTAGTAGTAGAGCTAGAAGGTAACAGAAGCCAAGGGTACCCGTGTGTACACTTCTACCCACTGTGCTAAGTCTCATAGCAGAGGCGCAGTACACACCAACAGCTCAGTGATTTAGGGCAGCACAAGACTGACGGCAGGCACGCTATCACCTGTCAGGATTCACGGTGAGTGGAGTGACCAGGAAGAGCTTCTCAGATAAAAGCAGCTTGAAGTGAGCTTTGGAAGATGCACAGCATACTTCCAGATCAAAGAAACAGAGAGAGCAGAAGTCATCAGCCGCCCATGCTGGATAGAATGAACCGCTTCCACCTAAAAGTCACGCAGAGGGAGTTTTAAAACACTGCCATCACCCATTGGGCCTTGAATGCTCACCCTTTGCTTGTAAGCAAGATCTCACACAAGGTTTCTGGCTAGAAATGACACGTAGTCTGTTAGTCTTGAATCCTGAAACTTCCCATCAGTGACAGCATCAGAGAATTGGAAAGGAACAACAGCTGTGGAACAAGAATCATCCTTGGACCACAGTGGACATTTATCCTCTTAAACCCAGGGCACACACTTGATCTGGTAAATCCCTGATTAGAGCACCTCCCTTGCTCATAGATTTGGTTGTTCTATGGGTCCTATTTTATACTTGTTGAGTACACAGCTCACTTCTCACTGTAACAAAGATACAAGTAGAACAGATGGGATCACTGTTGTCCCATTCCACAGCACGATGACCAGGTGCAGTCAGCAGTTCTTTGTGGTAAAGATAATCCTCTCCTACTTCCCATCTCTCCCTACTATCTCCATCACACTTTGTTGTTAATCTGTTTAAACAGTATATGTCAACTTGTCTGACCCCTGGTTTTACCACCTATTCTCAGTGGTACTTGGACTCTTTCACCTCCTTGCCTATAAGTCTTATAACATCAAAAAGACAGTACAGTGGCCATGACATCTGAATCAGAAAAACAATTCTTGGGCAGATCCCTGGGTCAGTAGCTGGCTGGTTGACAGCAGTCCAATCCACTGCCCTGGAAAGCTTAGAGACTTCCCAAAAAAGCTTAGCCAAGTATGTTCTGGGTCAGTGACATTATATGATGGAAGCCAAAAACAAAACCAATATTGTTTTTTGCTATTTCCACACAAAAACAACTTCATTGGTCACCAAAGGGACAAATTATAAATCTCCATAGCTCTACAAACACACAAAAAAGAAGGAAAATGTGTTACCTCAAAATGTCATCCAAAGGAAGTCACTTGCTAATTTCAGGGTACCTTTTTTCTCCCCTCAGATATTCCAGTCTTGACTTACTCAGTAATTAAGCAAAATCAAAACCTTCCTCACAATGCTATGGTTTCAATTCTGAAAAGTCTATAAAGGTTACGATGGCTCATTGCCCACAGCAGAATGTCATATGGAAATGTTCCTATGTGTTTCAACCTGGTTCCTTGAGGAAAGGATGGAATTGCTTGTCCTTGAGATTTTGGGAATAGAAAATGGATATGATTTCAGTACCTGAGAGATGATGAAATTTATGCCAGTTACAATTAGTAGAAAGAAAAGGAAAGTTTCAAAAAACCTTGAGAGCAAAAATTATTGATGTTTTCCAGCAGAAGATGAGCTGAGCTTCAAGGATGAGTCAGTGAGCATTATTTAAAAGAAAAGCAGAAACTGTTGAGATAAGAATCAGTCTATACACATATAGAGGAATAAAAACTAAAGTGAGATGGTAGATGTGTTAATTATGACAGTAATAACTTCACTATGCATACACATATCAAAATCATCACTTATATACCTTAAATATATGCCATGTATATTTGGCAATTATACATCAATACAGGTGGATAAAAAAAAAGGAGGGAACACTGAAGGCATCAGTATTTTAAACACAGAATCAAGGGGCCCATGAGCTCTGCAGTGTCCATAGAATACTGGTCTTCGGGAGGGAGCAATACAACTGCAGAAAGGCAGCTGGAGCCCTATAACCTACTGACCCCTTTTAACATACTCCTTAGCCTGGCTAAGTGCTATCTGACCAATGCCCCTGGGGGAAGATCAAAGGCCAGAGGCACATTCCCTCACCATCATTATTCTCAATTATCTTCATTCAGAGGTACTTTCTCCCTCATTTTGAGGAAAGGCCTGTAAGTTTTTTTTTTTTTTTTTTTTTTTTCTGAACCCCAAAGGATGGCAACTCAACCTACCTGGCTTTCCTGTACACCTCATACCCAACATCTTCCAGACCAAAGGGGATAGGCCACAAGAGCTCACGGAGAGGCTTCTAGCGGGAAACACACATGGAGGAAGTACAGGCTCTACTCACACACCCAGGCTGCCTTATCTCAGCGCAGGTGCTGCTCCTCTCCAGGAGACACCCAGATGCCAGGCAGCGTGGCTCACAGCACAACCTCTGGCATCAGATAAAGCAGAGCTTCTGTAGTCACCAGCCCTGAAACCCAAGGCAAATCACGGAACTCTCCGAGCCTCGATATCTCCATCTGAATAATGGGGACAATCATAAGTCTAGCTTATACTGTTAAGATGAAATGAACAATGAATGTAAATCAATACATGTTAGCTTTTAATATGACTATTTCAGCAGTATTTTTAAATCTTTCCTTGACAAATGTATGACCATTGTGTAAAATTTAGAACATAAAGAAAAGCATAGTCCAAAACAAACAATAAAACGTATCTGAAAATCACCCCATCTCTGCACTGTTAACTTTGGGAGTGCTGTTGTTGATGCTACTTGGTTTGTAGAGACATGTATGCACTACTAGATCATCTCGTACTCCCAGCAACCAACACTCACCTCCCATCAACTAATGACTGAATGTTGAGCTTAAAACCTGATGCACTTTTTCCCCCAGTAATTCCATGAGGTGCTGTGACCTCCGTGGGGAGACCAGTCCTGGAAGAGGCCACGCAACTGGCCTCGAGTTGTGTGGCCAGTAGCTCTCAGGCAGAGATCTGACTGCAGGTCTCTGACTGGCGTGCTTGGCTCTGTGCATTAGGACAAGATGTAAGGGTTGTTTTTCTCCGGGCCTTTTCTCTTCCCATTCATCAACTCAACCACTTCTCAGAGAACACAAGCTGTGCCAGCAGGGGCCTCATTGTTTCTCTTTGCCTTGCCTAAGCCCAAAGAAGCTAAAAGAAGGGAACTCGGGGTGATAAGAATGTCAAAACCTCGCACATCCACAGGGTGCTCTGCGCTCTGAGGCTGTGGCCACGCTTATCCCCACCCAGCAGGGGCTTCAGGCCTGAGCAGCCACCACCTCTCTCTTTCTTTCATCAAAGGCCTTCGGAACTCTGCTGGATTTGGAGGAAGATTTCTAGTACTGCCTTCTCTTCTAGGTGGGCAGGTGCATTTCTGACATTCCCCTGCAGAGATAACACATGAAGATGCAAGTTTTGCTTCTAATTACTCTTGGCCTTATTTCTTTTTATCCAATTAGCTTTAAATTAAAACATGAAGCAATAGCTTTAGGTCTACTATGCAATCAGAATAGTGAATGTTCAAGCTGTGGGTTAACTGACTTCATGGTTACTGAACCGCATCAGTGATAAAAGTTCAAGCAACCACCTCTGGCCCCAGGCCCTATACTGGGGCTCTTTTCACACACAATTGACTTCCAAGATGTTCCCAGGAGCTCCTTCCTGCTGAGGGCCACTAATAATTCAAAGGTAAGAAAGGTTTGTTTTCCCCTGGCCCATTAGAAGGAACCACTCACCTAAAAGAGTGGGGATGGACACTGTGATCATTTAACCTTGAATAATAATAATTCTTCTCCCATACTAGCCACCCATGTTTGACACTCCAGGCTGTATCCTCTTAGACTATCTCATATCATCTTTTCACAACCTGGGGAAAGAATATTTTAAATCCTGTTTGGCAAAAGAGAAAAACAAATTCAGAAGTTTGTAAGTGGCAAGGCTGGAGTTCACACCAGGAACCTCCTGTCAGCAAAGCCTTAATGCACAGCCTGGTTCTCTACCAAAGCTGTGCCCTGCAAGGAGCAGGCACACAATAAATAAATGATATCCCAATCCATTAATAATGAATGAGCAAAACTACATATAAGTACCAACCCCCCATGTTTAATGTAGTTATCATTATCACCAGTACCTACTAAGAAAAAGGACAATTTGGGGGGAAAATACAAAAATTAAAAATAATGACATATCAACTCGTGGCTCCTAGGACTCTACAGAACATATGATGCTTGTTTTGAGGCCATCTGAAGCTCTACATGTCAAGACCTAGCCATGTCTCCTCCTGCCTGAGTTCTGAGAGCCATAGGGCATACAGGACAGTAACTGCTGTCTCCCCCTCACATCCAGCTTGTCCCAGCTCCTTCAGCCATTCATCCACCTGATGAGGAGAGGGTACTTTGTTGGACCACAACTACTTTGGATGGTCCTCACGGTTCACTTGAAAAGTGAGAAGGCCTAAAGACCCAGATGGACTTAATAAAGGCTGACCTCTGGCTCATCTCGAGGAAAGGCTAAAGGGGCTGCACACTGGAGCCTAACCATGGCCACCTGCCACCAGGCTTGAGGATCCTGAAATAATCTATGGTTTTCCTGCTGGGCAAATACTTGTATTTACTCTTCCTCCTCTTTCTCCTCCTCCTCCTCTTCTTCTTCTTTTTCTTTAACGAAAGAAGAAGTCTCTGGGTCTAGCAACCTATCCAGGTGAGAAGAGGACCCAGCTTTCCTGTGTTGAATGTCAGAGTGGCATCCAAGGTGTAGCTTGAATAGAAACTGAGTGAAACTCTGGACTTTACCATAGCAGTCTGGTAGGAGAAGGATTCCAGGAAAGGATTAGGGGGCTGAAGTCGTGACATAGTGCAGAAGGTGCATAATGTCTGCTAACGTTACAGCACATTAAGTGAAGCTGTAAAATAGTAGCTTAAAGTTAGACTGCCAAATATAACACAAAAAGTATGAAAAAAGCAAAGTGCCACTTTTCTAAAAAATAAATTTGTTATATGAAGAATGGGATTTATGTTGATATCCAGGGCAACTGATGTGATTTCTTCTTTTAGTAGCCTCTTTCAGGAACTTGCCCCAATCAGCACAATTCCAGTTTAGTAATACCTAATCTTGCTAGGTGCCATGGCCCATGCCTGTAATCCCAACTACTCAGGAGGCCGAGGGCATCCTGGGCAACTTAGAGAGACTGTGTCAAAACAGAACTTTTAAGGGCTGCAGCTCAGGGTTAGACTGTTGGCCTAGCAGGTGTGAGACCCTCAAATCAATCCCCAGTACCCATAATGCAAAACAAAACCAAGCAACGTAAATCAAAAACAAAACAAAACAAAAAAACCTCTACCCTTTCTTGCAGCCTTTATTATAAGTTCTTAATGACCTCTCATGCTGGCACTCGCTCCACAGAGTGAGAACTTAACACATTTTGCCAAGGAGAAAACACACTCTGGAGGGTTAACTGACTTGACCACAGCACTGGATAACCTCAATTGGGGAGAATTATAGTCCTATCAGTTGAAACCATCTGATTAGGGGATGGGGGAGGGGAGAGAGGCGGGAATCACAAAGCCAAAACTCAGAGAAGAGCCTTCCGATCACATTTCCTGCCTGCAAAGGGGGAACAGCTCAGGCTTCCTGGGCAGCTAGACAACACCGCTCTCCTCACTCTCCCAGGAGGGAGGGACGGTTATTTTTAAAAACAGAGGAGGGAAAAATACCTAGAGTCCCGATGATACTTGGAAGCTTGACAGAGAACTAAGACATAGTGAGAGGAGAGAAGGGACCCTGGGCACAATCCTGCGGGGTTCAAGTCTCCCCGTCTCCACAAGCCAGCCCAGCCACAAATGGGGTCAACACTCGCGTGCGACCTAAACCATCAAGACACAATGCGGGGCGGGCAGGGGGCGGGAGGCAGACCACGTTGACCCTGCACGGGTAGCGAGAGCCCCGCCTGATGTGACAACCCTAGTGAGTGCAGCCCAAGGGAACAGCAGGAGTGCCCAGGTGAAGGGGACCAGGGAGATAAGGCCGACCGGTCCCAGCCCCTGCACGCGCGCGCACACACACACACACACACACACACACACACACACGCACAGGCACGCACGCGCTGGGAAATCTATTTTCACAACAATAAGGGAAATACCAACACGGAGATGGGGACTTTCCACCAAAGGGGACAATTCTACAGGGACAGGGACGGGATGGGGGGGGGGGGGTGTACAGCAGCGAGCCGAGCCGCTCGGGGCGCTGCGAGCACGCGATCCTCGCGATCCTCTCTTACCAGCTTCATGGTGGTGTTATTCTGCTCCCAGCGCCACAGCATCACGCTCATCTTACTTCAGGGCGAGGAGGGGAGAGGGAGCGGGTAGAAGGAGCCCGGGCACCTGCCCGCACCACCACCACGCCCGCGAGGTCCCCGCTGCTCCTCCTCCCCCGGCCGCGGCTGCTCCGGGCATTCCCGCGCCCGGGGCCACCAGCCCGACCCGGCGCTACCGCGCAGCCCCGCCGCCGGCTCTGCCCTCCCGCCCCTCCCGGCCTCCGCCTGCGCCGAATCGAACAACTCCCCGGCGCGTCCTGGGAGCGCAGCCGGGGCCGGGCGCGGGGCCTGGGGCCGCAGCTCCCACGCTCGCGCTGGCGGGCCACCGAGGTGCGGTCTGAGCAGAGGTGCTGAACTCCGGGCGGAGGGTGCGGGTGGGCGGGACAGCCGGCGGGAGGGAGGGGACCGTCCGAGAGGGGCTTCGGGAGCGCGGGCCGCGGCTTCCGGACTTGGCCCGCGTCCCCTCTCCCCACGCGAGACCTCTCCAGCCGCATGTTCTTTCTCCACTGAACTCACCCGGGTTGCCCCACTGTAGCGACAGCCTGGCCGACACCCACCCGCTGCTGTGGGACCAAGGCGCCCAGCGCACCCGCCCTGCAGGGCACCCGCCCATAGGCTGTTTTAGTCCACAGGCTTCTCACCCTGCCACATTTATTTCCTGCAGCATGAAGGACCAGGCGTGGGTGTTTTCAAACACACCTGGCCACTTTCAGAGTAAGGACATCACATCCAGGGCCCTGGCAGAGGGAGGGGACAGGTGATGGCAGCCGACGGGCCTTTGTTTCCTCTCCGGCCTCCTCCACCTGCCGCAGGATTCCATTGCCTTCTGAGACAGTGGAGGCCCAGCTACTTTCCTGTCCAACCCCTGACTTCGGCCCGGCACCCTCAAATCTGACAGTGACCCTCCAAGGGCCTGAAGAGGCTCTGGACTCCTTCAGCTCCCTGCAGCAAGATGACCTGGCCACCTAGACCTTGGTGCTTGTGTTGGACATAGGCAGCAAAGACATTTAAGATGAAAATCCTGGCTCTGCCCCCTGATAGAAAGTTACAGTGGAAACTCATGGAATTGCCTTACTATTATACATACTATTTTTGGTAGTTACAACTGTTCAAAATGAGGCTGGTAACAAGTGTAATCTTAAAAACATATGCTAATTAGAGTAAAAATGTCACTGCTTTATTTACATTCTTCAGGATTTGGTTTATTTTGATTTGGTTTGGTTTGTGCCAGGGATTCATCCCAGGGCCTTCATGCTGAGCTGTAACTCCAGGACTTTTTTTTTTTTTTTTTTTTTTTGAGACAGGATCTCACTAGAAGGCTAATATGCCCAACCTAAGCTCAAACTTGTGATCCTCCCGCCTTATCCTCCCAGAGTGCTGGGATTGATTATAGGCCTGCACCACAAGGGCCAGATTGGTTTCCCTTCATAGTTAAAAAAATCTTCAGAGTTTTTTTGTGGTCCACAGCTACTCTCCCATTCTCTCTGTCCCTCGCCTGTTGTATGTTCTAAACACGTCAAGATTCCACCTCAAGGTCCTCAAACCAAACAGGCTGATTCCCTGGAACACTACTAGACTTACCCATTGTCTCCTCTTCAGTCATCTTCTTCTTCCCACTCTTTTATCCCACTGTGGCTGTCTTTTTTTTCACTGATGTGCTCTCTGTATTAACTTACCTCACTTGTATTCTTGTTCCTTTACTGCCTGATGCCAAAAAAAGTTTAACAGTTTTGTCTAGTCTACTCATCTCCAGTGTCTTCAGGGCCTGGGTCAATGTGTGGCCCACAGTGAGAGCTCAGCCAGTGTTACCCGAATAGTCTGTTGATGACTGTGCTACTGGAAGACCACATAGCTTCCTCTGCAGCTAGGGCTGAGTCAGGCCCAACAGCACAACGGACATCCTGCCTGAGGACCTATCTCAAGCACCACAAAGGGCCCTTCTACAAGCACAGCCACACATGTGCCTGGAGAATGAATCATGGGCAACAGTATTTGCGACTTCAAGAATAGAGGCACACCCTGGGGAAACATAACAGAAGTGGGTCAGCGTGTGCCTTTTGAGAAAGTATATGCCATATGCCATATGCCAGTATATGCCATATGCATATGCCAGTATATGCCATATGCCATATATATGCCATATGCCATATATATATATATATATATATATATATATATATATATATAGAGAGAGAGAGAGAGAGAGAGAGAGAGAGAGAGAGAGACTGATTTTGATTTTTAAGCTATGAGTCCCTTCCAACTGGGTAGGAAGTTAGAAAGTCTAAAGCCTATGATTGAATGAAAATGCTGCATGACTGAATATTCATGCATCCTTTGATGTAAACACCTACAGGTTCACTATACATTTTAGAATAGCTACATTAAAAACTACACACTTCTATAAAGGCACTGAATGATCATTTTATCCCTAATCAAAACTTTTGCTGGTCAAAATGGAAGATATTACACAAGGTGTAAGAAGGAAGGGGAAGAGAGGAAGGAAGATACCAAAGGCACCTGTCTCAACACTAATTTAAGAAAATAAAACCTGTCGCCTGTCCCTGCAGACTCTGCACACTATATAGTGTGCTAGCTCATTTAGCAGACATTTCTCCAGCATCTACTGTGAAACATTTGCCCAGCTCTGTGTGAGGTACTGAGAGTCAAGGAGGTGTTCTACCAGAGTATGATAGTGGCCATGTCTGTGTTTCTACCACTGCCACACATAGTGTATCAGCAAGATGGACAGATATAGCAATAGTTGAAATGTAATGCAACAGGTGCTACAAAAGAGCACTGCACTGGGTCGTAAAGGAAAAATGCTATGCAGAAGCTGGAGGAGCATGGAAGGGCTTCACAGAAATGACATTGACCTGCATTTGGCAGGATGAAGGCAGGTTTGACAGGCGGAAGGAAGAAAACAACTCGGAAAGGTAAAAAAAAGTATACACCGGGTGCATGGGGTTGTACATGTGGTCGTAGATACCAAGTGACAGGAGATGGAAGTTCTCTGGTAGGTCAGGACCAACTGGATCACTGTACAAGGAGTTCTACCTTTAATTTTATTTATTTATTATTTTGAGACAGTGTCTTGCTCTGTAATTCAGGCTGGTCCTGAACTCATTATATAGCTGAGGCTGGCCTAGAACTCATGGCAATCCTCCTGCCTCAGCCTCTAGAGTGTGGGAAATACTGAACCCAGGGCCTCGTGCTTCCTAGGCAAGCACTCTAATCACTGAGCTATGGCCACAGCCCTATCCTTAATTCTTGTAAGCCAAGACAGTTATTTGACCACATTCCCATTTTAGAAGAACTCTCTAATGGCAGAGATGAAACAGCTTGAAAGAGACAAAGACTGAAGAGAAGGAGATCATTCAGGAGATGAGACATGAGGACCTGAAAAGGTATATGGGAACGATGGAAGAGGCTCCAAGGTAAATGGCTGGGTTAGGACCATGTAGACCTGTAGAGAGAGAAACGGCTCCTTAATTCCTACCAAGGAGAGCTAGTCAACATCCACCAAGCTGCCATGCCCAAAGCCTTTCTACTTCTTCCATTTCTGTCATCTTCTACCAGGACTTTTGATATGAGCAAGAGGAAAGAGACCAGCCTGTATTGATCCCATAAGACCCTGAGTGTGTAAATCTGCCCTAAAGTGTAGTTCCTCCCACCTGTTGACCTTTCCTTCACCTCATGGTTTCTGACCCATGCCTGGACCAGACAATTCAGCGCTGACACCTCATAAGCAGTGACACTCCCCCCCACCCCTAACTTGGCCCACCTCCTAAGTGTGACTGCTCTTGTATTCTCATGGTAGCCATGATGGAGAGAACTCAGAGTCCTACTATTGTGGAAATTCTAGTGAGACTGACCCCCAGAGGCTCTATCTGCCTTCAGAGGCTATTTTGTGTTCCATACATCCAAGAGATCTGTCCCATGTCATCCACTCCTCACTAGTTCCCCTATCTGTCTTCCCTCTATCCATTACTCTGAATTTTTTAGCACTTTCTCAGCTAGAGTAGACACACGAAAGCTATCTTCTGAATGACAACAAGCCCACTATAATATTTCTCGAGGGCAGAAAAAGATGGGAGAATATCAGGCAAAAAGCAGAGTTTGTGGCCTGGTATTGCGGTGATAACACTGCTGCTTTTTTGGAAAAGAGCAGCCCATCCACAGATATGCTTTCCTTCTCCTATATGCTGTCAATCTGGATCTGTAAGCCTCCTCCTCTCTCCTAACTTCTGCAAGCCCAGCCTCTGTCTGATAAACTAATTTGTATCCAGCTGTTAATGGCTTAATGTGTTTTTCAGGCATGTACTTTGGTTTAACAGGGGTCTTCCACTCCTTGAGCCAAAGCAATGACTAATGGGAGAAGTGCAGACAAGGTGGGGACGGCCAGGGGAACTTCAGACAAAACAGGCACTCTCTAGACTGCTCTGAATATAACATGTGGGCTAAGATGCATTTCCACGCATGTGGAGGGCTGATCTGGGGTGGGGGAGTTCAGCCTTTTTGTGATCTGGAAAGACAAAGAGTAGATCAGAAACTGTGTACATCTCCAGGAAAGAAAAGACAATATGTTAGATAGCTTGACATAGGGCTCCGTGTTTTTCTCCAAATAACTGGGTTTCAGTACTAAAATGCCAAATAAAAGCTGTGCATGATGTACACATGAAATTTCCAGTTATACTAGTGTCTGTTGATTAAGTGTGGCACTGACACCTTTCACCTACTTGTCACAGCAGTGCTAAGAAGGATCATTTTGCAGATCAAGGCTTAGAGAGGGAGAGTGACTGACCCTATTCAATGGACTTGGAAGCCACTAAAAACAAGTGTAACTCAGGCCTACCTGCCTGGCGCTCTGTACCTACTATTGTCATATCACACTCAAGAAATAAAAACCCAGATGGGCCATTACTGAAATAATGAGGACAATCTCAGGTGGCTTAAAGACTTAAAACCTTCTGAATGGTCCAGAGATCTTGAAAGTCAAGGAAGAAAACACATAAAAATGAAAATTACAGGCTCATGAAAGCTTACAGCTGGTTGACTTAAAGAAATGCTCTAATCCTTTCTGGGTAAGGACAAACTCTTGTCCATAAACCAGTAAGGAGACTCCACGCACAGGAGGTGCCATCTTTGGAGAGGTGTGACTGTCCCAACAAAGGTCAGCCTAGGAACACTGGGGTCTGCAGGGGGTCGAAGGCCACTGGAGAGTTTGAAAGTAAGATGTATGGCTTGCAGAAGGGCAGACACAATGTCACACTGACAAGCCCACAAATGAATGAATATATCCCTAGAAAGGGCTGGGCCAGGCCTGCAAAGAATCTCTTTCCCTCCCTCCACTCTTTTCTTTTCTCTTGAGATGAGGAATTATTTAAGGGCATCTCTCCAGTGCACATATTAAATGCCACTGCCTTTAGCGTGTTCCCCAGCAGGTTTAGTATGTTACTTCCTGGCTCCCCATAATATTGAAACCCTTTCCTTCAGCCCATGAGGTGGGAGTCAGATGATGTTAGAGAATTTCTGGGTGGGATAATGCTTCCTAACACTACTCCCAATGCCCCGGAGGGCTGCCTATTCTTTAGAGTAGGTCCTGCATGCTTCAATCTCCACATCTTTGTTTCAGTTATTCCCTCAGCATAGAATGCTTTTCCTTCCATTCTCTACCAAATACTATCCTGTTGAACTTTGTTGGTGAATTTCTCCCAGATTACCCCCCAACACATGCACCAGAACTATTCATCCCATGCTCTGTGGTCCACAGTACTTGGTTTCTGTCTCTTGTGGACTTTGTAATAGTCCAACTACTTTTGTGTTGGGGTGGGTACTTTTTGTTTGCATAATAGGGATGACACTGATAATGACATGTTTGTCCTTGGATTATAAAGTGTTTAGGAATAAATGTTCTTTTTCTTTCTTTCTTTCTTTCTTTCTTTCTTTCTTTCTTTCTTTTTTTTCTAAGACAGGGTCTCACTCTGTAGTTCAGGCTCACTATGGAGCCCAGACTTGGACTCATGGTGATCATCCTGCCTTAGTCTCCTGAGTGCTGGGATTACAGGTATGTGCCACCATGCCCAGCTTTTATGTGGTGCTGGGGAGTTGAACTCAGGGCCTTGTCCTTGCTGGGCAAAGGGTTTAACCATTGTCCAGTTCCTCCAGCCCCAGGAATAAGTGTTCTTTGTTACTCAACTTTGCACACTCAGAATAATACTTGGCTTATATTGGTACAACTAAACAGATTTAATAAATCCACAATGGCAAGACTATGGGAGGTTTAAAGATTATCTCATTCTAGTCCCTAACTCTCCAGAAGAACCTGAATCCTATGTTAATCCACTGCACCATGCAAAATGTGCTGAAAATAAACTCAACTGAATCGAGAGGCTGCAACTCTTAGGCATGATGGTGTCTTTAGCACGACTTCACAAGAATTTCAAAATCCGCACTGCCCTAACTGGGGTAAAGCATCATTATTTGCTGAAAACTCAGACACTTGACCTTTCCATCTAAATACCACTAGAAGGTGAAGTTTTAGAGAGCAAAGATCATGTTATATTTTCCCATACATCTATCAGAACACCACAAAACACAGAAGGGGCTGAGGGTAAAAGTAAGTTCGGGGAAGTGGCTGTTGACTTTTTCAAGACAGACCCATCTCCAAAGAGCAGGAACACTTTTCTGAGAGTTGCCAGGTGCCCCTGGTATTTATTTGCTCAATTCAACCATCCAAGGCCTGGGGGTTCCTCCTCTAGTCCCCTCCCCCATCACTTAAATGAGGCAGATAAGGGTTGAAATTGTGCAATCTTTGGGTGACCTATGACCCGTCTTTATAGGGCCTCCATGCAGTCAGACCTCCCCCCACCTGCCAGGAGCTGTATATCCCCAGCTTTGACCCAGCAAACACTTTGGGAAGTGGCATAGGGACTTATTTTAGGCTTACCCAGCCCACGCAAGTGGGCCAAGGGTTCATATAAGGTGAAAGAAAACTGTTTAAAGAAAACAAAACAAAACAAAAACCCTGCTACAAAACTGTGGTCGCAGAAATCTGGACTGCTATTGTTGAGGCATTAAAAAGCCTGCTTGTTCCAACTGTCATCCTCCTCTTTGATTTCGCATTTGAGTGATTCCGACAGTTTGGAAAGGCGTTGCTCTCTGACTCTAACTGGATGCCTCTGGGTTGTTGGGTTTGGTTTGGTTTGGTTTTCTGCCCTGTGGTTTGGTGAAGGAAAGGGTTGGTGTTGATTTTGGTTTCCCTGTAGGATCAGTCCTTTTATTTTTGGCCAATTCTGGCCAGTGGGGTTAAGGCTAGTGATTAAAAAAAAAAAAAAGTAGCATCTTTCCCAAGAGGCTGTGGTCTAACCTCCTTGAGCCCTGCTGAGGCACTGAACTCTTTAAGAACTTTTCACTGGAAGGAATGCAGTTGCTTTTTATTAAAAAGTTGTATGATTGAGAAATTCAACAAACATTTCAAGGTGGGTTAAAAAACTATTAATGATGGAGGCTTGGGAGATCTTTGCTATAGGGTTTACTTACTGTAAACCAGTTTCATTTTGGTTAGGTATTGTATTCTTCCCAGGTGACCATATACACACCCAGACCCATACACACGCATGCAGGCAAGCACATGCAGTATCAGCATACACAATTGATGCCCAGGGTACAATCAACTCCCTCACCAGCCCAGAAGATGAGGCCTTCCCTGAGCACCAGTTGAGGGAGCTAGTGTTGGCACTTGCGTCTGGGCCGTAGGACATGAGATAAGAATAAATGAGGAAAAAACAGATGTCTAAGATGCACCAGCCAAGAAGGTGTGTGTACACAATCACTTTCTATTTAAAAATCAACAAAGGACAGCCCGGGAAATCCCAAAATGAAGGTGCCATTGTTTAGCAAAGGAAAACTGAGCACTGCCGATGACATGATTTTGGCTTCCGTGCTGGTCTGTGAAATTACATTGATCATAATTACTGCTGTCACATCAGCCTTGGCAGTTCTGGGCATTTCTCAGAGCTAGCTGAGAGCTTCCTCAGAGCTGACCCAGCCCCTTTCCACAGCTTCCCACTGGTCACACTGCAGTTAAATGTGAGCATCAAGAACTCACCTCAACTTAGTTTTATGTCTATCGAAGCCCTGTCACACCAGTTCTCCTGGCAGCTATTCTTAGAACCAGTCTATGGACTCAGCAGGATGGCTGGCACAAGCCTACGTTCCTCTGGAAGATACCAGGCAGAGAGGGGCTAAGTGAGCTTCTCAAAGCTGCACGGCTGCTTAGTGAGAGACAAGAAAGCCAAGCTGGCTTGAGATCTACTGGCTCCTGTGCAGGTACCCTCTCAAGACAAGTGGACTTAGCTCAACGTTATTATCATTGACAAAGGCAATAGCAGCAACCATGGTTAATATTTTCATAAATGTTCTGTGTGCCAGGTACCATGCTGAGAAGCCTGCAGGGGATATCTTATTAAATCATCATAGTAATCTTATAACATGGGTATAAAAATTATATTTTACAGAGGGAAAAAAGTGAAATAACTTGCCCAAAATCTCACATAATAAGAGACATAGTATGAATTTAGATGTTTTTTAGCAACTAAATCCATGTTCCTATTTTGTGAGATTCTCTGTCTCTGTGTGATACCACCATAACTATAATCTGAGCCTAAGGCCAATACATAAATAGTAAATTATGTAAATATAGTCAACTGAAAGGGTATCGACAGATCCCTATTTGATAGGGTTTTGTTTTGTTTTTGTTGTTTTCAGTGATTCGTGTTACTACTAGTATAATTCCATCAAATGCACCAAACTCTTTTCTCAGGCTGTGCAACTGTAGACAAGTGTTTTAAAAAGTTTTGTGATCTGGGGCAAATTACAAACCTCTCTCAGCCTCCTCTGTAACGTAAGTGGGAACATACTTCCCTCTCAGGGTTGTTTTGCATTTAGGTGAGATGCTATACTTAGAAAACCAAAACTCCTAAAACTTTCCCAAAAGTTAATTGGCAGAGAAACAAAGTTCAGCCTGTTTAACAACCTTCCATACGCATCTTGACTTCAGGATTTCTGGGAGGCTTACTATGCAAGAAGGCATTCCAGAATTCCAAGGAGGAAAAGTGAAAATGGGGTACAGCAGTCCACCTGAACAATAGGAGATGCACCCTAAGACTTCCAGTGAGGGTCTGAAACTACAGATAGTACTTAACCCTTTATGTACTATGTTTTCTTCTAATATATAACTATTATAAGGTATGAATTTTAAGTTAGGCACAGTCCAAGATTAACAACACTAAATACAACAGAATAATAATAATTTACAAAATAAATCTTATTTTGCTTGAGTGTGTTCTCACATTCTGTCTTTCTCAAAATAAGGAGTTTTCCACATAATATTTTCAGACCACAGTTACCATGGGTAACAAATTGTGGAAAGCAAACTGCAGGGGAGGGGGAACCACTATACTTCTCAAACATAGTTGGCTATAGGATTCTTTGAGTGGAGAATTCTCAAGGTATTCCTCTGTGGAACCCACTTTAGGCTATGGCCCCTACAGGGCAGAATCTGCTATGTACTTCCAGAGGGCTCCCCACTTCAGAGCAGCTCTCAGGCTCTCTGATGTCACCCTGAGATCCACCCCCCAAGCCCCATTTTGAGATTGCAACAGGAGACTTCAGCCTGCATTTATATCTATTACAATTAATGACTCAGGAACCACGGGACTGGAGAAGGGAGAAAAAGAGGCCATGGGCTCCACCAAAGCTGTGACGACTGACCTCTGATTACCCCTCCCTTTGACCCTTGTTTCTCATACACAATTAGGTTCCTATCAGGCAGGCAGTCTCTCCGAAAAGCCAGTCACTCAGAATGTGTGGCCAGCTCCTGACACAAAGCCAAGGTTTGAAGGATGGGCCGACTAATGATGAGTCCTCACCCTTCCAGCAAGCAGCAGATGGGGAGGAATAACAATGGGACTGGCCTTTCACACAGGGCATGACCGGAGGGGATCCTGTGCCCATCTCTAAGATCCCTCTGTCCTTTGAAGGTCAGCATGGAGTGCCCAAACTTCCCACCATGTCATTCTGATAATAAAAACTGCTAACTTTTTTTTTGAGTTGTGTGTGTATCCCAGAAACTGCTTAAGCTCTTTTTATAAATCCCCATCTTCAATCCTCACAATAAACTTTTGAAAGTGGTACCATCAGCATTTTACAATACACATAATGAAAGCAGAAAATTTCCAGTCAACACACAGTTCATAAAGAATGTAGCTAGAATTCTAGCACAGCTTGGTCTGACTTTACAGCCTTTCTGCATGTTTTCTTAGGCTCTTCCCTGTCATTCCTTTTCTATCCCATGGAGGCCACACAAGCCAGCCTGCTTCAAGACAGCCTCAGGACACTAGTGCAACGGTTCTCAGAGCATGGCCCTGAACTAGCAGCCTCACCCAGGAACTTGTCAGAAATGCACATTCTTAAGACTCACCCTGTATCTTGCGTGAGAAACTATGCTGACACTCAGCAGTCTGCAAGAAGCCCTGAAATTAACTGGTACCCACTAAGGACTGAGAATCCTTGCTCCACATGCATGAGCTTTGAACCCAGGCTATGGTATTCTGATGCCCGAGAGAGGAAACATGACCAGCAACTAGCTGGGAGTGGGGAGTAAGGGGAGAATGACACAGAAGTGGGCAATTAATCTGGGAAGGGGGATAATAGTGAGCCTGGTGGTCTCAGAAAATTACAGAAGCTAAACCTGAGCACTGAACACTTCTCATGTCCTGTTGCTATCCCCATCCATCTATGAGGAGGAGGCTGAGGGTATCTCTGAGAGGAGTACCCAAAAGCCCTCATCTGCCCCTATAGTTTGGGCTGAACTCACCAAACTACATCTAATTCAGCAGCACAACAGCCCCACATTGAAGACGGGTGATAGCCTCTTCCTGCAGGAGAGGCTGTGTGGAGAGGCAGCCTGATCGCATTTCTCCTTTTCCTGCCAGTGAGAACATGGAAAACAACCACCTGCCCTTCAGAGGTGGCTCCCTGCCTCTGCTTCCTCAAGGAAATGGTTTTCGAAACCTTCTCAGCTCACCATGAAGGAGGCCTGGCCCATGACAGGAAGTTCCAGCCACATGTGCCTGCCCTCTACAATCTGGAGGAGCCTCCCCTGCCCGGCATCTCTCCTTTCCTAGGATTGGTGAGGACACACAGTCCCTGTTGAAACCCTTAGCTCCAGAGTTGGTAAACATCATACTCTTTGTAGTTGGCAGGGACTAAGGCTGTCTGCAGGGAGAAGAAAGAGATGAATCTGTTTTCACTGGACAGGATCATGGTTATCTTTCAAGGAAGTCCAGGGGCTGGGCTGGGAGCCTGGAGCGCTGTGCAGCAGGCCCTGGAGTTTCAGGTGCCTCCTCCCAAGGCCTGCTGTTTGAATGCAAGCTCTGGTCCTCCCTGGCTAGCTGTGTAACCTTTGTGTCTTGCTGCCTCACCTGCACATGGAGATTATAATGGGGTCTGTCAGGTTGCTGTGAGGACCATGAGAACATGCATGTGATACTGGGCACAGCGTTCAGCCCAAAAGAGCTCACTGGTTCTAGTGGTAGTGCATTACACAATGATATTAGGAATGCGTGGCTTGAGCATTGTTAACTTTGCAAGTACTTTCATTATTCTCTCGTTTGAACCTAACAATGCAAAGAGGAGACAACATCAAGATCTCCCAGTAGTGGCATAGTGAACACATCAAAGCCCAGAATGGTCAAATAACTAACTGGTCCCAGGTCACAATGCAGATCCCAGACTGTCTGACCTTCTGCCATGGGCTCCTAAGACATAGTTGCAAAAAAGTTTAGCCCTGTGCTATCATATTTCTCTTCCCATTATATGGCTGCTACACATACCAAAATCCAGAGCTAGACTCATGATCTGGGATCTAAAATGCCAGAATCTGGACAGTATACGGCTGTTCTGTCCCACACTCTGAGTTCGTTGTACCCTTAGCACTGTCCAGTGAAAAGGCTGCTGTATCTCTTCACTCCTTGACCTGGCCCAGGCTGGTCTAGTCCCTGACTGATGCATGAGCCTGGCTCACTGACTGATTCACCATGACCTTGATGTCAAAGCTCACTGTCTGACTCGGAGCCAGAACTTGAGAGTATATGGTGCCAAATATCATACACTCCAGGAATCTTCTACAGGATCATTCTTCATAGCCCACCCATAAATGGCTTCCTCTAAAGTCCCTAGAAAGGATTCAAGGTCTGTTGCAATGACCCAACATAAGCTGATTTCTCCTGAGGTTTCTGGCCAGCCACAAGGAAAACTGGAAGTGTGCAGTGGAAGGAGAGCCACCCGACTGCTCCAAATCCTCCTTTGCAATTTGCCAATCAAGAAACCCCTTGGGGCTAGAGGAGTAGCTCAATGGTTAAAGTGCTTGCCTAGCAAGTACAAGGACCTGGGTTCGAGGCCTCAATATCACATAATCTGGGTATGGTGGAACATACCTGCAATCCCAGTACTTAGGAGGCTGAGGCAGGAGAATTGCTGTGAGTTCAAGGCCAGCCTGAGCTACATAATAAGTTCAGAAGTAGCCTAGACTACAGAATAAGACTATGTCTTTAAAACAAAAAAAGTCCCTAGAAGGAGATTCCCAGGGTCTCATGGTGCTTGGAGTTAAAAGCACCATGTTCCATGAAGTGGCTTCCAGATCTACCAGCTTTTTCCACCACAACCCATTTAGGCCTGATAAGCACCATCCCTCAATGTCTGCTCTACTGGCTGGCTTGGCTGTGTGTTCCTGGGAAGGGCAATTATTTATCTCTGTGCTTCTCTAGCTCCAGGAGCTGCTTCACTGGCTCCTCCAGAGACATCAGCACTGGCTTCTCTTATCATCTAAGATGTTCCAGTGACATCAGCTTCCTGAGAGCTGGACAGTTCCCTTCACTTCAAAGCCTGGCTTGTTCCTCCACGCCAACCCCCTGTCCACACATGGACTCATCTTCAGACCCAATAGCACATGGGGTTAGGTTCTCACAGTCTGCAGGTGCCACGTCATGGCTCAGGGCCTTTGCTCCTTCCTCTCTGCATTAGGTAGGCACCACAGGGCTGAAGAGGTAAGAAGAGGGCTTTCTTGTTGCAAAGCAGAGCTGAACTCCACCTGGCTCCATGGCAGAATCCTCTTTACATTTATTAATGTAGCCAATAGTTTGTGAATGACCACTAAATGCAAGGTTCTATTCTAAGTGTTAAGGGGACGGATGGACGAGGCGAAGTCAGAACCTGGCCACAAGAAGCTGATATTTAGGGCTGTGTAACAACAACAACAACAACAACAACAACAACAACAACAACAACAACAACAACAACAACAAAGGCACAAATGAAACCTTAGAAAGTTTTATGAGAAATTCAGCCCG
The DNA here is from genome assembly GCA_004027205.1 of Ctenodactylus gundi. Lineage (NCBI taxonomy): Eukaryota > Metazoa > Chordata > Mammalia > Rodentia > Ctenodactylidae > Ctenodactylus > Ctenodactylus gundi. The sequence continues at coordinate 90,901 of PVKB01003233.1, read as the reverse complement.
CCAAGAGCCAGTGTGCCTAGGATGCAGGTAGGCTATTGGGAGGCTTCCCTAAGGAGGGAAACCAGAGCAGACAAGTGACTAAAAGCAGGAACAAGCCACACAGAAGACCCGAGGAACAGCATTCTGGGCAGGGGAGACAGGAATACACGGGCCTTGAGCAAGACAGAGTTGGGGTACTCAAGAACAGAAGCCAGCCACTGAGGCTTTTGCAGAGCAAGTGAGGGGAGGGCAGAGGAGATGGCTAGGGGTAAAGGAAGGGGCAGCTCTGACAGAGTGAGGGGCAGGCAGCCATTGGCTTGGGGATGTCATCTCACCAGCTAAGAGTCATTCTTACATTTTAAAAAGGTTGGAAGAAGTAAAAGGTGGAGACGGAGAATATGATACTTATGTGACAGATCATCTAATTAGCCTGGAAAAATATAAGATGCTTACTATCTGGCTTATGCCAGGAAATGTTTGCATATCCTCTCACATAGATCTAAAGGACAGAAAGTATCTAGTTTGATTTCTAGTGTTACAGGAAGATCCCGGAGGGCCCCAAGAAAACAAGTGACACATCCTGATGTAAACTTATGCATATTTATTCTGACTATACTGCAAAGATACGGCTGTCAGGATCCAGGTGGTGGTAGGAAGTAAGCTGGCGCTGGGGCACCAAGGCAGGAATGAGGGTAGTAGCTCTGTGTGGAAAGGCGGCAGGGTGTGGTGAGGTGGGATGGATTTTGAGAGGAATTGGCAGAGTTGCCACATGAATAGGTATGAGAATGAGCAGCAAAGGCTGCCCCATAGGCACTGAGCTAACAGCTGGGCTGATGTGGGTGTCATTTTATTCTGAGATGCAGAAAACTAAAAGCGAAGCACTTTGTGGAATGATTTTGAGTAGTCAAAAGATTTGCTTTGGCTGTGATAAATTTGAGATGATAACTAGATGTTAAAACGAAGCTATTATATATACACAACTGCAAAATACATATACATATAAATGGAAAGCATGATGACATTACCAATGCTATTTGAGAAATGAGAAAAGAGGATGTATTGAAGGTTTACTCTTACATGTGAAGTACTGAATACTGATTCTTAAAACAATCTATAAGGAAAATCTTCACTTATCTCTACCATTTTACTATAAAGAAAACTGTAGTTTAAAAAGTTAAGCCATTTTCCCAAAGTTATCTGTGAAGCAGGCAGTAGGAGAACAGCTGGGAGAAAAGTCAGGAATCCAACTTTTTTAACATTGTGTCTACAATATATGTTTGCCTGTTGAGGAATTTGCCCTTTATTTCTTGGTGCTTGGGCTGTGGGCAACAGAATAGACACATTTTCCTAGCACCATGTCTATAGGCCATGGATGATAAAATATAGTTTCTCACCAATAAATCTCATTATATTGAATAAACAAGTTTTATTAAAATATTTCTCTTAGAAACCACTTATTAAATTATGAAAATAAAACATGAAACAAAAACAGAGTAAAGGAAATATTTGTGTGGTTCTACTCCTTATATACAGCCCTGGGCTGAACATGCTGGGACTGTCTGAGGGTACGTGTGCTTGCTGTGTAGATGGGTAGCCAGGAATAATTTTAGGGGATCAAAATTGTGGGCCTACAAACTGAAGGTGACCCCAAAAGAACCAATGGTTTATATGGCAAAGGAGTCAAGGAATAATAAAACAGGTGACATTTATTAAAACAACATGCATCTCTAGATTAAGACTTACACTAAGTACTCTGGTTACATGGCCTTGTTTAGCACTCATATCCTATTTTGCAGCTGAGTAAACTGAGGCTTTCATTATTCCCAAGCAGCAGAACTGAGATTTTAATCCCTATATAATGGACACCAGAGCAGAAGTTTTTCAGCTAACATATTTATGCCAAGAGACCAAATATGGCCCACTAGAAGGCTAGAAAGTGCTCCATAAAGATTTCCTGACCAAGCAAATCAAAACTAAGAATCTACTACATTCAGAACAAAACTCAACAGAAGACAGAATGAATGGAGGCAACTCAGGAGTGACTAATTGATTCATGCCATCAACAAATATCTACCAGGCACCTAGTAAGTATCAAGCGCTGAGCTAGGTACACAGGGAACCAGGCATGAACAAGAGAAACGAAGATCTCAGTCTTGCAGAGCTTATATTTCAGTGGATGGATCACCACAGATGGCTGGATCTGGGGAGGTGCACAGGGTAGCTGTTGTAGAAGGCTTCCTCCCAAGCCTTAGAGGTCTGTGATACACATATTCATCATGCGCCTACCCATGTGTTATGAAAACAAAGAATTTAAGGAAAAATCTAATTACAGAATATTAATTCTATTCTATTCTTTAGATCTCACTTCATGTAAATTGCACATCCTTGCTCCTTCTTCTTAGCTTCTTTCTGATCAACTTCCAATCAGACCCATTCACTGGGATTTTCAACATGACTCTGTGACTCTCCAGGGATTCCCATGAACAGGCAGATTTTAAACAAAAACACATTTTACAGTGGGATAGGCAATGAAATGAAGTCCCATGCTCTTGTCACATTTTCAAATGGGCATGTAACCTCAAAAAAGGTATAAATCTATAATTCTGATCATTTTTCACTTCAGTGACATTCTCCATAGTTTATGAATGTTAACTCTTTTTTTTTTCCTGAACAGTTTTTAAAAGAGCTGAGACTGATTGGCATTTAGGATTTGCTTTCAGAAACTATGCAAGTACCACATGGGTATTTTTCCAGGCATGGCATAAAATGGATCTTAATTCACTCACTTCCACATTGACACAAAGGGGAACGTTTCAATTCCTCAGCTGCTTAGAAAGGCAATGTCGCCCCACCAGGCATCACACAATCCTCTTTCACTTGATTATTATTTGAGCCTCACCCCTGGCCCTGATTCCACACCATGGTCTACACCGTTTCCATAAGTACACACAGTCTTCGACCCCTTTGAGCCAAAGAAAATAACACTGTTCTGACAGCCAAAAGCAAGAACAGACTTCCTAGGCAGGTTGTCCATCTGCCAGAAATCCTGCCTGCTAGGCTTATTCGTGAACTTTGGATATCAATCACCATCTCTATAGGATAGAGATTGGCATAAAAAATATAGACGTCTAATGTTATTTCTTTTTTTCAAAAAAAAAAAAAAAAACCCAAGTAGCATATGCAAGTGGAATATTTAAGAAGAGTCAAGGTCTTTGTGAGCATTCATTTTTTCGTTGCTTTAATAAACGTATATTAAATGTCTACTTTGCTCTGGATGCTTTCCCACGTGTGAAAGAAAAAGTAGTGAAGGGGACAAATGTGGGTTCTTGCCTTCCTGGAGCTTATGTATGAACACAGGAATGAGGCGTCAGGGGAGTGTCAGAAGCATGAAAGAAAATATGAAGTGCTCCTGGGAGCACGCAAGCAAGAGAGCCTATGTCGTAGCATTCTTGGTGTTGAGGAAGAAGGGCGACTTTTCTCCTGAAGTAACAGCTGTGAGGCCAATCTGTGTGGAGGATGACAAATTAGGAGCCACACAGGCATGTGCAAAAGCTCTGAGGCTTGGGGCTTGGAGGAATACAGCAGTTGCAACACTTGCTTAGCAAGCACAGGGCCCTGTATTCAATTATCCAGCACAGCATAAACTGGGCAGGGTGTTGTATGCTTATAATCCTTATAGAGGCTGAGGCAGGAGGACTAACATGAGTTTGAGGCCAACCTGGGCTACATAGTGAGTTCAGGATCAGCGGAGACCATACATACAGTGAGACCCTGTCAAACAAAACAAAAGAGAATGAAAGGAAACAAACCAAATAAAAAACCAGCCCAGAGGCTACAACTAGTAAAACCAATGAGGAGAACTGAAAAAGTCCCATGTAGGAAAAATAAGAAAAAAGAAGCAGCAACTGTTTAGGACAAAGGCTGAAGCAGAAACTGGAGTCTTTCATGGAAAGGGCTTTATATATCATCATAGGGATTTAGGTTCTATACTGAGATTAATGGGAAGTCATGGAAGACTATCCAGGAGGTAGGGGTGTGTGTGTATGTGTGTGACATGATAGATTTAACATTTTAAAAGATCGTTCTGACCATAATGTGAGGATGGTGTGAGACAATGAGATGGGTGCAGTTAGAGAAACCCAGTGCAGGGGCTTTTGTAGCAGGCCTAGGGAAGATGTAGGCAATTGTACCAGGGTGGCAATAGCGGACAAGGAATGAAGTGGGGTTTCCAGGAGGAAAGCAGTGAGCCTGGTCCAACAGAGCTTAGTAACAGATTGGAAGTAGAGATAAGAAGAGGGGAAAATGAATCCTCCTGTCAAAAATTTCTGCGTGTCTCAAAGTACTTCCAAGTATCCTCCCATCCATCCCTCAAGAGATGACTGCATATGTGTCCCCTGCTGTTGGAGCAACAGCAGGCCTGGTATATAGCTATAAGGATACAATACAGGATGCTCCCATGACTCTGGGTTTGTTACACCCAGTGAGTGGCCCAAAGCCACCCTTGGCAGGACCCTCTGAGGTGGCCACTTGCACTGCCCAGGCCAGGCTCCCTGGGCTGCACTGGCAGAGTGTCCACTTCTAATGTGGACTCCTCAGAGCTGCTCATCTAAAGTCGCCCCACCCCCTCGTGAGTACAACACTTGCTTTCTTCATAGCACCTCTCACTTACTGAAATAAACATTGTCGCTCATTTGTTTACTTGTGTTTTGTCTGTCTCTTCCCACCAGGATGTAAATTCTATGACAGCAAAAACCTTGCCCTGCTTATGCCACAGTGGCTGGCACATCATAGGTGCCCAATAATGAGAAAAAGAGTTATGACACACTGAAGACCAAAGGCCTCCAGGCTGCCTCATCTTGAGAAACCTGGACATCCACTCCAGATTCCTCATAAGCATCTACCTCCCTGCTCCCTCTGCCGTCATCTGAACCCAGGGTTCATGTAAATAATGTTTTTTTTTTTTTTTTTTTTTTTTTTTTAAGAAACAGCAATTCCACTGGGCTTTGCTTTAATTCCTAAAGCCAAAAAACCAGCAGCACTGGTATGCTTCCAAACTCCACACCTTGGGGCACAAAGCAAACTCAGTAGGATCCTAGGACAAAGTTACTTCGTCACACCCTTGGCGGGAAGATCTCACCAGCAAAAGTTGCTTGTGCTGCAGAGTGGTTACTATTTTTCTCTCCCTAGTTTTCCCTGCAGATTTCAAGGCCAAAGTCAACGGCATTTGTAGTTCATTACTAGTTCTTTTTAACCCAAGATATTGGATAGGAGTTGGTTGTCTTCAGCCAAATTCCTTGGAAAGGGCACTATATCCTTTTTTCTTCATCTTCAAAGACAAAGAGGTGCTGTTTTCACAATGTGAAGGTAAAAGACTACATTCTGAAGACGGCAAGGAAGTGAGGTGTGATGAGCCCCAGCCCAGTCCCAAAGGGCTCACCACAGGGACACGTCAGAGTACAGTCACTAGGAATGGTCAGCTTTCAGAGTGTGAGTCATGGCTGCTGTGTTGTGCGTAGGTCTTCTCTTCTTTTGAAGTGCATGAAGTCTCTTCTCCAGCTAGGAGGGGAGTGACTAATCTCAGACATCACGTCCAGCCACTATTCCAACTGAAATCATAATACAGTGCTGGTGACTTTAGAGGAACTGTTGTCTTACAAACTTATGACATTGCCTCAGAGCTGGGATAGGAAGGGGGCTGGGACAGAAACAAAGGACCCATCCAAAACCACTGAGTATCCCCGAATGTCCTTTCTTCCAGATGGCCTTGTCTTTTCAAGAAACAGCACCAGGGGCACCTCTCCATTCTTAAAATGAAATGAAGACAAAGGTTGATTTTAAAATTCATACACAGGAATGTTAACCAACAGAAAATATTTTTTTTCTCTTAGAAATTGCCTTTCAGGAAATAGAGACAAAATTTTACAGTAACATGCTTATTTAGGAAATAACAAAAAAATTACCTTTGAGGGATATTATGGAGGCTAAGCTCAAGACAATAATGCCTTCATCCTGGTGTTCTCACAAGCATACACTGCTACTCAGTTTCGTGTTGTGCTCTTGTACTCCCAAATGGTAGTAGCAGCAAAAATTTATTACAAAATGATTATTCAATATGTGATGAGCACTTTATATACATTATTTGACTCAGCTCACATAAAACAAAACAAGAGGTGAGTATCATTAAGACTTTTTTTTTTTTTTTACAAATCTAAAAAGTGAGGAATCAGAGACATTAGTCCAAGAACACAGAGCCAGTAAAAGGTACCAGACATGGGAGCAAACCCAGATTAGTCTGATATCAGAGGCCTAATCCATGCCATTGCTGGCCTTTAATCATGCCAAAAAAAGTCAATTTGTTCTCTTTCCTGAGTCAAAAAAAAAAAGATTATTTTTCCCCAGAAAGATTTTCACCAACTATTTTTTTGACACTAAATTAAAATAATACCTGTGCCCTAGTCCAATCCTAGGAGTGTGTTGGACAAAGTTATCAACAAAGTGCCTCCAAAGTTCCATGATTTCACTCTTATCAATTGCACAAAAGCTTCTTGTTCCCCTCAAGGTAGAAGTAGGGATTTTATCAGTTCTTGAGAGTATCCACCCATAATTCTCTGCAGATGATTCAGTTCCTAGGAAATTCTTTGAGGGTATACTAAGTAAGAGCAGCAGTCTCCCCGGGTCCCAGCTAGTGGGTAGAAGCAGCAGTTCTACTTCCCTGGCAAGGCCTGGGTTCTTCTTTGCAGCCAGCTGCAACTAGTCACAGGGTAAGGGCCAGCCTCACTGGCCCTATATATCAGAATATGCTGATGTGCTGCCTCCGTGTGGGAGCAGCTCCTAAGCCTCCAGCGTAATGAGAGAGGGCTGGACTAGGCTCCTGCTCCACACTCAGCTCCCTTGCTCACCCAGCCTTCCATGCCCAGGCCTGGATCTGTTTTCAGCCATCATCTCTTGTTGGACATAACCACTCAAGGACTTGGCATTAGCTGGAATGAGTTCCTGCTCACATTGCAACCGGTGTGGAAAAAAACAGGAGAACTTAAGATTTTTTTTCTTTAAACCGAAGTGCCTTCTCCAAACTTCCTCAGGCCTAGGACATAAAGCACCAGCCTTAACTCTTCTCAGCTCAGACAGAACATGAAGATACTGACACCAGGTCAAAGTCCTGGTTTGTTTCTAAGCAAAGAAGAGAAAGGGTCAGGAAGAGGTGAAACAAGCCTGGGCATGCCTATTATCGCACTGTATTCCCTCCCTCCACTGTTTCTTCCTATATAAGACCCAAACACGCCTGTACATGGTGAGATGCTGATGTGAGGCAAATGGACCCCTCTGTCTCCTTGAAGCTAGCTTTAAAATAAATCCTTTTTCTTTCTGGCCCAAAGTAAATGCCTTCCTCTGATTTGGTCATTAAAAAGCAAACAAACTTGAACATATGGACCTACATGGCTGGTCACAATGCTACTGCTGAAAACGGCATCACCTCACTTTCCTCCATGGTCACCACCCTCTGCTCCACTGATCCAACACCACACAACCCCCAACCCCAACTCCTCCAGCCTCTTTCTATTGCCTGTGGCCTGCCCCATGCATTTAACCCTGGTGCCTCTTCTTGGCCATCTGAACAACCAGTCTGTCCTCAGAAGCCTCCTTCTCTGATCCTCACATGACACTCTGTTTTGTCTTCTCCACTTTCCCCATCACCATTATTTGAAATTATTTTACTTCTGGAATTTATCATGTTTCTCTGGCACTAATATACAAGTTCTATGGAGCCAAGAACCTTTCTGTTTTGTTCATTCATTCTTGCCTGGTTCCTCAAATCAAGCAGTTGATATTCAATAAGCCCCAATTTATTGTCACTCTCCCTCATCTGTAAAGTGAAGGTGATAATATTTACCCTGCAAGGCTGCTGTGAGCATTAAAGATGTGGATTTTCAATGCTTAGAAAAACTAGGTTCTGATACCTGGGAGCTTATTAACTATTACTATTATTGCATTGAGAGAAATGATGCATAGACTGTAGGCTCCATGAGTCTAAATTTGGCCTTGACATTTAATTGGCTCTTTGTCCTTCTGTACTGTAGATGACCTAACTTCTCCAAACCACAGTTTCCTCACCTGTACTATAGAGGTAATGATAGTACTAATTCCTAGAGCTATTGGGTAGATTAAAAAAGACATCCCATGAAAAGTCTTTAGAACAATGTCTATCATGTTCTACACCTCTAAGCAGGTAAGTTGTTCTTGTGTGCCATATAAGGGCTACACATTTCTCATTTTACAATGCATCGCACACTACACCACCTACAAAGCACTTTTCCATAAATCCTCTTAGTTCATGCTTCTTAAATCTTATGAGGTACTGGAACTACCCACTCTAAGTCAGTAAAGGGCAACCCTTGTCAGCGGCCCTAGGTTACCAGAAGCTTTTTACCCCTCTCTTCTTACTTCCCTCTGTTCTCATCTTTACGAATAAATTACCCACTTGACAACCTAAAAAATAAATAACTAAATAAACAAAGCCAGTAAAATACATGCTCAGAAGGCTCAAGGAGCTTATCTAAAATCTCACAGCTAGCCAGAGACAAAAGAATTAACACCTTTAATTGAGGTATTCAAACCCTCTTCTCATCACCCTTCATCTACTGCCTTGCCCAATCTAGAGCCCCCACATCTTCAGATGTGACATGAACCAGAATGAAGACACTTTGCCATGCTGCTGGGGTATTCCTGCAAAAAATGCACAGAAGCCTGAAGCCTCTGCACACCTGTTGAGGCCAACTGTGCCTCTCCCAACTCCTTTCCCTTACAGGCCAGCCAAAGATTTGGCAAAGACATAGAGGCAGATGGAGCCTGTGGCTCCCACCGGTAGCAGACCCAGGGCTCTGCTCTCTTAGCATCAACACAACATCAATAGAGCTCCACCTTTTCTGGGGCCACATCAGTGCAAAATGCCAAAGTGGTTTCTGCAGGCTTATGCATCTGTGTCCAACTGGCACAGGGTACTCCCTTGGGCTTCCCTGGGCACTGGCTGGATCCAGCAGCACATCTCAGTCTGGGCCCTGTCTTACTGCAGAGTCTGTCCATGACAGTTTCCACAGGTGGCCTGACCAGGCCTTGGCAGTGCTTCCTGTACTAGGGACAATGAAGAAAAGGAACTCTGCCTGAAGCCCAAGGATTCGAGGGGCTAGATGCAAATGATGTGAGGCAGAAACAGAGAACTGGGTGCTGATAGGTCTTCCCCCCCCCCATTTTATTTATATGTGTGATACATGTTTATATTGAACTTGGATATTTTGTGCACATACTTATCGTGTCAAAATTACAAACATTTCCCTCTCCTTTTTTGACTCTCCCACACCCTCTCCCCCCATTTAGTTCTGATAGGTCTTTGAGCTCACAGCCGGAGCAGATTTGTTGTGACTAATGCATCAGGCTTTAAATAGTTTTTCTCTGCATACTGATCAGCCTAAGCACAACAGAGGCAAATGGAAACCTTCCAAAGGGCAAAGATTCCAAAGAGAAAAAAGGCTGTCACTCTCAGAAAGCATTTGTCTGCAGAAGCCCACCCTTGTTGAGATCCTTAATAAAGCAACAAGAAGGTGGTTTTCAGCAAGAAAGAAAGAACATGGCACCCCTAACTGGGGGCAAGGGTAAGATTTGATCTGTTATCTCCTTTTTTTCTGTCCTTCTTTCTTTCTCTCTCTCTTTCTTTCTTTCTCTCTTTCTTTCTTTTTTATGGTACTGGTGGTTGAACCCAGGGCCATTGCATTGAGTTACAATCCTACTTTTTAGTTGCTTTATTCTGATGCAAGTTCTTACCAAGGTGCAAGTTGCCCAGGATATGCTAGAACTGGGGATCCTCCTGCCTCAGCCTTTCACTGTGCTAGGATTACAGATATGCATCACCAGGCTTCTTCCTTAAAACCCCCTCATGATTGCCCTTGTCCATAGTACAAATCCTTAGTATGGTCTTATAGGTTCTTTATGAAATAAGCCTAAGCTGGGTTGGACGTTTTTCTCAAATTCATATCCTCCTAGAGCCTAAATGTGACTTAATTTGGAAATAGGGCCATTGCAGATGTAATGAGTTAAGACAAATTCACCCTGGATTAAATTGGGTCATAAATCCAATGACTGATGACCTTGTAACAAGGCCATGAGAAGACACAAAAAACTCAGAGAGAGGAGAATGACATGTGAAGATAAAAATAAAGATTAGAGAAATGCATCTACAATCCAAGGAATACCAAGAAATACTGGCAACTATCAGAAGCGAGGAAAAGCATGGAACAGATTATCCCTCCCAGCCTTTTAAAGGAACTCTGCCAATGCTCTGATTTTGGTTTTAGCCTCCAGAATTTCAATACAGCACACTTCCATTGGTTAAAGTCACCTAGTCAACATCATTTTGTAATGGCAGTCCTAGGACACAAGTACCAGTCCCAATCCATGTTCCTAGTCTTCTTGCCATACTCCACATGTTGAATAAGCAAGGACACATTTGTAATAAATAGAAGGACTGAATTTAGCTCTTACTTTTTATTTTAGCTGCTATGTGACTTTAGGCAAAACAATTCATTTCCCTTATTTTCAATTGTCTAATCTGTCAAATGAAGACAATACAAAAGGGGTTTTGTGAGTGTTTGAATGTACAAATATTTATGTAACAAAAGGGAAACTCAATCAGCTACCAGAATTTTTCTGGGTAAGATGTTGTATCTGTTTGGAAAAATATCTAAATAAACTTCTGGCAGAAGGATAGACTCCAAAAGGTCACAAACAAGAAAGTGGAGGGCCCCTATTGATTGGCATCATGTATTTGAAGTATATAAGTTGGGGAGATGATGGCAAGGGTCGATTTGAAAAATGTAAAATTCACAGATGGTGTGGTTTGGATCTGGAACGTCCCCCGAAAACTCTCATGTATTTGGATGTTATGGGCTAGCTAAGCAATCATGTGCAGTTAGGAGCTGGAGACCTGGTCTAGAGGGGTGGATTTGGGGCATGTGGTAGATCACAGGTGTGTGGTGGGAGCCAGGTGTGTGGTAAGTTATACAGGTGTGTAATGGATTAGGGGCTTAAACTTAGAAAGGGTGGGATATTGAGGCTGGACCCAGAAGGAGTAGATCACTGGGACAGGACCTGGAAGGGTATATGCTACTTCCTCCCTTCCTTCTGGAATTCGGCTACCTGTTTGCAATGCCATGAGGAGCTGCCTCCACCTCTGCCTCCGCCATGTGCTTCCACTGTTGCTGGCTGCCCATGAATAAGACTCTGAGCTAAAATAAACTTTTCCTCCCCTAATTTGTGTGTCTGGTATCTTATCACAGCAACAAAAGAAACTAAGACAATAGGAAAGAGCACAAAAAAAAAAAGAAAGAAAAAGAAAAAGAAAAAGGGCCAGGCAAAGAAAACACGAAGGAAGGAGGGACCACCTGCACTGTTCCGGGCCATGGGAGATTAAGGAGAGCTTTCAGAGGAAACAGCAACTTCCAATTAGTATTTTCAGTGGTTTGTAACAAAATATACAAGTACTCCTCCATATCATTCTACAAAATATTTAGTCAAATCTCACTTAGGTACCGATGTTTCTATGATCATGGAGAGGTACTAAGTTTGAGAGCTGCAGACACATGACCTACAAAACCAGAGGCCTGAGTGACATCTGGTTTTCCCACATAATGGTGGCCAGCACATCACTGTAATTTGTAACAGTTACAAACAAACAGTCGCTTTAGCCTTTGTCCTCACATCTTGTGCTGGCCAAGCTTGGAACAACTTTTCCCTTTTCTCTACCACTTTTTCACTTGTTTAAATCCTATCCATCCTTTGAGAATCAGCTGCCTCCTCCTGGAAGCCTCCACCCATATTCTAAACTACTGCTGTGGTTTGGATCTGGGGTGTTTTCCCAAAAACCTAGACTATTTGGGTGTAGAGGGATACCAATGGTACAATGTGTTGTTGGGAGGTGAGGTCTGGACGGAAGGCATTGGACATTTAGGGCTTATCCGGGATTATGTCAACTTATTAAGAACTGAGGGAGTGGGGTGTGTGCTCAGGGCAGAACTTTCAGGATGTATAACTTGTTCGCCAGGAAGTGAGCCGGAGGTAACAACCTTAGTTACGGGCAGCTCAAGTGGTAGGTTGAACTCAATTAGGGAAAGACGAAGAAACATTGTCATAGCTTTTTCCAGGGAAAGCTCTAGCCTTGTCTGACTCTCCAGAGATGGCTCACTCTTCACTCCCTTGGCTTTCTGTCTGCCATGCAGGGAAGAGCTTTCCTCTAACTAGACCTCTTCTATGTGCTTCCACTGATGTGGGTCACCAATGAATGGACCATGTGAGATCTTCTCAAATGGGAACTAAAATAAATCTTTTCTCCTTTAAGTTGCAGATTTCAAGTATTTTGCCCCAGCGATGAATTAGTAACTAAGACAATGATCTTCCATCCTCCCAACTCTGTGCAGCATGCTTCCATGTTAACAGGTACTGTATTTTTTTCTGAAGCTAGAGCTAATCAGAAAAAAAAAAGTGAAAGTCACACAAGGCGGATAAGGGAGGGTGAACAAAAAGAAAGACCTAGAAGGAGGAGGGAAGCAGAGAATTTGGGAGGAGGGGGCACTGGAGAGCTCAAATGGCCAGGTTGTCTCACTGTCATTGTATTCCAGGCCAAGCCAAATGGGCAGCAGAAAGGCAATATCTCTAGCAGGCCCTTTGTAAACCTGAAATCCGAGCATTTCCCTGACTCTGCAGGGTCATTCTGAAGCACAGTGAAAACAAATCTGTGGTGCCGGTAACTGGCTTCCTGGAAGCTCTCTGTTAGGCATGTAGGTGTGAATAACCATCCACCCACCAGGCTTTTTCCCACACTCCCTCCAAGCAAACAAACACATCTACCTTGGCCTGAAGTGGGCAGACTCAAAATTGGCACAGGTGAGATGCTCTGAGCCACTCACAAAGGTCCCTGTAAAAGAGCTCTCCAGGGCCTGGCACTAGGGAATCACTCAATTGGCCTTTCTGCAGGGAGGACTTGCAACACCAAGCGATGACTCCACCCTCTCCTTTCTGCCTTAGTACATTTCCCAGAACGGGGATATTGGGCTGTAGTAGCTAGAGTATAGGAACAAAACATGTATCCATGTTTTCAAGAAAGTCCTCACACAAGGGCGGACCAAAGAGCAGGCAAGCAGGGTGACTGGTTAATGTGTAGTAGTAACCCAAGTAGCCATGGGTAATGACAACCTAGGTGGTATTGCCTGGGCTCAGCCTTGGAGGATGAAGGGGGTGATGACATTTATTAGGTCAATGACTCATTACCATGCCAGTAATCACAGTAATTGCTGGAATCATTTTTATTTCAGAAATATTAAAATGGAAAGAAACATACAACTTTGGTGGGGAGGAAGAAGAATCTGTGATATTTAGGCATAGAAGTTTGAGGAGCAAAAGCTACCAAGCAGAGAGAACAGAATATGCAAAGGTCTACAGATAAAGTAATGGCCACAACATTGGTGCCATTCAAGCAAGTATATGAAGAAGCACCAGCAAGGTGGTGGTGGTGGGGGTTAATCAGCTTGGTTTGTTATTGGAGAATAACATAAACTGGGAACCTTAAAGAAAGAACATCTTCTCAGAGTTCTAGAGGCTAGAAATGTTAAATTAGGGTATCAGTATACGTGGAGCCTGGGTAATGGCCCCCTCCTCCTGATTTAGACAGTTATCACATTAAGGAGAGAACACTCTGACCCCTTCATCTCCTTGTGAAGGCCATAAAGCCAACATGGGCATTCACCTCATGACTTCATCTAAACCTAATGATCTCCTAAGGGCTCCACCTCCACATACTACCACACTGGGGATCAGGGCTTCAGTGAGTGAGTCTGGGGGAGATTCAGACACAGCATCGAGTTTGCATTCATTGAAGCTAATGGCCATGAGAAAAATCACTTTTTGACTGAGACTCACCAAAGAGTAATTTCATCACAGCATATTGGAAACACATAGGTGTCCAAAAGTCAGGGATGAGTTAAAATTATGGTACTTTGAAGCAACAAAATACTTCTCTGCTAGTCAAAGAGACACTGCACAAAAATATTTGATGGAAAAATATAATAAGTCTTTTAAAGTACAGTTACAAAATGCATAATTATAAAATTAGTAGGGAAAAAGATAAAAAGGAAACCGATCAAAATATTCACAATGGTAACCAGGTAGGGCACTGCATGCTCATAATCCCAGCACACTAGGAGGCCAAGGCAAGAGGATCAGAAGTTTGATTCTCCACCCTGGGCAATTTAGCAACTTAGTAAGATCCTATCTCAAAATAAAAAATTAAAAGGGCTGGGGATATAGTTAAGTGCAAAGGCCTTGCACCAAACAAAAATAAAAATTAAATAATTCATAATTGTAATCTCAGAGATGAGATTATGGGTGATTTAAAATTATCATTTTCTTTTATTTAGTTGACATTTTATAATAAATATGTAAAACTTTTGAAACGAAAGAGGAAGTTAATGAGGGCTAAGTACATGGGGAGGAATAAGTGCATGTGTATATGAGTATGTATATATATATATATATATATATATATATTTTTTTTTTTTTTGTGGTACTGGGATTGAACACAGGGCTGTTGCTCTGAGCTACAACCCTAGTCCCTTTTTATTATTTATTTGAGACAGAGTCTCATTACTTGCCCAGGCTGGGATCAAACTTGTGATTCTCCTGCCTTAGCCTCCCAGAGTGCTGGGATTATAGGCCTGTGCCACTGGGCCTGGTTGATTATGCATTTATTGGTGTGAACATGATCTAGAATATGTGAGAAGCAGCATCAGTGTGGCTCTCCAGGTCAGAATGTGTGCAAAGGCACAGGACCAGAGATCACTGCAGCTGCTCCCATTGTCAGCTGTCACCTGAGCACCCTCTTGTGTGTTTCTCCAAAGGTCACAGTCAGTCAGCCCCAACCACCCTCTTAAATAATCAGTTTAAATGACACAGACACGTTTGCCTTCCAAGATGGGAATGTAATTAGTTCTCAGGGTCAAAGGTTTCTCTTCAAAATGTTTGATCGATTATTTACCCACAAATCAGGACTGGCAGATGTGCCAGCTGGCCTATATTGGGAGGGAAGGTAGGTGGAATGTGAAAAGAGAAACAGTAGAGAGAAGATGGTTCTAAGTGTTGCAAATCCTGAGATCAGAAACCAAGGAGAAAGCTCTTCACCTTTTCAGGTGAGTACCTGAGCTATTAACTAACCACCTGGGTCTAGTCAATGAAGGGTGGCACGCGGTTGAGTCTCATGCATTTGTTCATCTACTCCCTCCCTACTCTTCACTTTCAGCTAACAATGAATAAAACACAGGTCTGACCTGCAGGGAGCGTCCATCCCACTGGGAGAAAAAGCAAATGGATATGTGCTGTGAAGACACAGGGAGTACTATGAAAATAAATTAAAAAAAAAAAAGAACAGAGAATCCGGGGTCCTGCGTTAGTTGGATCGGTCAGGAAAGTGCACTAACAACAAGGAAAGCAAGGTTGTGTTTATGTGCAGAACAGCATTTAAGTCAGGAGAAACAGTAACAACAAGGGCCTGTGCTTGAAGCGGGCTCGGAAACTCAAAACACAATGAGGAATACATGAGTGTATGTGGTTGGAGCAGAGATGGCTGAGGAAAATCCTTGGGGCGTCCCTCTCCAGCTGACTAGGTATGACCCCTACAGCTATGGACACCTCACATCCTGGCACTGTCCTGGGCATCCAGTTTCTCCCCCCATCACCTCCTGCCCAAGAGAGAATAAAATATTGAAAACATGGCCCGTTAGGGCTGGGCTATAACTCAACAGTAGAATGCTTACCTAGCATGAGGCCCTGAGATCAATTTCTAGTGCTGCCAAAACAGAAAGAAAGAAAAAGAGGGAGAAAAGACAAGAAATCAGACCTATTGGCATAGGCCTGTAATCCCAGAACTCCAGAAGGCTGACGCAGGAGGATTACAAGTTTCAAATCAGGTATAAAATAAAAACACACCTGAGTGTGTAAAGGCCCTGGGTTCTATCCTCAGACCACAGAAAAGAAACAAAAAAGGAAAGTAAGCCAGCAATCAAACAGACCTATCGACTAGCAGTGGTGCAGGGATTGGATAAAAGCTCATGCCTTCAAGTCAGACATCCATTTCCTTCGTGGTAGCAAGTTGCCCAGTTTACATATGGAGTGCTGGTAAACTGCATCTCCTTTAGGAGAAAGGAGGATGAAGAAGAGCCCTCATTTATAGCATCTGCCAATTTCTGTAGCCAGTTTCAGCCAGCAACACGACATTATTGAATGTGAGTTGAGAAAAGATGCAGACACCTGACTCTCGAGGTGCCAGCAAGCATCAGCACACCACTGCCTCGGTGTCTCCATCAGGGAACTGGATCCCACCACCATAGAATACTTAGTGAGACATGCATGAGGCACATATGAAAAGCACTCAGTAGAGTGCTCAGCATGTGGCTAATGCTCCATATATGGGAGCTGCAAATTCTCACCCAGCAGAGTGCTGAATTTGTCTGCCACTTGAACATAGCAACAAATTCTCAAGACAAGGCAAAGGGCCAAGAAGAGAGCCAGGCCCTATTCTGACTTTGTCTCTGCTTCCTTGGGTGACTGTCAGCAAGTAGCTTCCCCTCTCTGGGGTTTGGTTATTCTATTGCAAGTGAGGTATAGAACTATACATCCACTTCTTTTTTTTTTTTTTTTTCTGACAGCACATTCTGAAGCTACTTTGGGGAATGTTCTGGAAGCAGCAAAAAGCAGAGTGCAGAAGACTCCTGAGGCAGTGTGACAGTGAAGTAGAGCTGGCTAGACATCACTAATCTTAAAAGCCACATGGACAGAGGTGGGACATGTGTGCACAAGTGTGGGACAGCAGGCCTGAATGAATTCTCTCCTGGCAAAGGACAAAGAACTATTTGAAATACCAAGAAAGATGACATAAAAACGAGAGGGACCGATTGTACAAGCAAACACCTTTAATAAGCATCTTAGAAAGAAAGTTATTTTTTGCCAAGACTTGCTTATTGGGAGAGAAAAGAATTCAGAAGAGAACTGCTGATGAAATCTTGGGTGAGGTAAGCATTCCAGGAGCAAAGCGGGGAGAATAAAGGCAAAAATGATCAAGATCCTCTACGAAAGTTCTCACCCAGAAATAGGCAAGGAAGAAGAGAAAGCTCACTGCAAAAAATCAAGCCACACTGTATTTCATGAAATTAAAAACTGCATTTGCAAGGCAGAAATCTTTGTGCCTCCAATATCCTCATTAGAATCCCTTTGATGTACTTGAGACTATAATTTTAAAGAGTCAAGAACAAAGCTTGATCCAGCCTTTGGCTTGCACAGCCCATAAGCAGAAACAAAATATGTGACACTGTTCCCTCAAAGCCACAGATATGAGACCCCTTGCAGATGACAAACTGCATTGAGAGATCCTGTGGACTTCGCATTTTTATTGTACAAGTCTCTGGACTGGCCCGAAGTTCTTTGGGGATGAATGAATATCAAGTCTGAGTGCTGAAATCCCAGAAATTGCTTCCACCAGCTATTATGGTTTGGAACTTGATTTCCCTCACCAATGAGTACTTTTTCTCAAGCATCTACTGCTCTCCTAAGTCACGACAAGCAGGTAGCTTAGCCCAATTTCCAACTAGGTAATCCCTGTTCTAACATTTTTGGGTCAGATATTGTTCCCATAAGGAGCTTAATTCAGATGGCTTGGCATGCCGGGAAATGAACGGAGAAGTTAAAGAACGTATTTCATTCTGATTTGAGCTCTGCTTTGACAGGTGAGCTTAATTACTGGCTGCCTGCAGCTCCTAATCTTCCAGCTTAGGATGGAAAGAATAAAGTCATAATGAGAAATAATGACATTTTATTCAAACTGGAAACTTAGACGCAGCAGCCAGGGATTGGAGTAGTGAGCGAGAGCCACAAAGAGATGAGGACAGACCTGGCCCGGGATGGTTCCCACCTGCTTCTTGCACCGTGGACTTGCCATCTTGATGTCATGGTAGGTTCTAGGCCTCAATATATGCTACATTAACTGTCTCAGAGTATCAACAATAGCCTCTAAGCTTATTTAAAAATAAGCCGGGAAATGAATCCATCACTGCCAAATGCTCAGTGTGGTGCAGCTTCTAAAAAGGGAAGCCTGCTTGCAATTCAAAAAAGCACTCAAGGCAGATGCTTAATCTATGGGTAAAACTCAACAAAGTGAGATCTTTGCATGGCCTAGAAATGACACTGCCTGAAAGTAGTAAGCTCTGGGTTTCAATTCCAGCTTTTTCCTGTGATGAGCCCTGTGGGTTGGCCCATTTTTCTCTCCTACTTTTGCCTGTAAGTATCTTGATTAAGTTGACTGCATCCTTGCCTTTCAACATCGCGGGCTACAAGGTGCTCTCATTCTACTCCCAGCCTGCTCCTCCTTGGACCGTGGTACCCTGTGGACGTGGTGTTCAGCACCTTTCACTCCACCATTATATTAATGCCATCGCTGCGTGCTGTCCATGAGTCACCCAACTAAGTACTTTGTCTTCATGATTGCATTTAATACTCTAAGCAATGTCTATTAGTTCCCTTACTGGATATTTATCTAGCCCTTACTCTGAGTTAGGCACCATGCTTGATGGGGTACAAGATAGCCTTGCCCTGCCCTCGAGGAGCTCATGATATGTTATTTAGAACCATTTTACAGTTTAAAAAACCTAGATCCAAAAAAAAAAATTAAGGAGATGTGTTGGGGTCTTCAGGGTCAGAGAGCCTCAGCATCGCTGACCTTGGCCAAGTTCCTTCCTTCCCACGAACAAATGTTACTGCTTGTAAGTTAAGCCAGGTGTTGTTTTGCTTAAGCTCCTGGAACTGCTCCTTATTGCATCCTCCCTCCTCTACTCCTTCCCTTCCCCTGGGCGACCCCACGCTGGTCAAGGCCTTGCTGATTGGCCCGAGATAACTACCTCAATCCATTTAAGCCCCTGTACTCCCTAAATAAACTGGAGACAGCGATCACTGAATAGACTCTCAGAGTGTGTTACTCTGTCGTCCGATCCCTCCTCGGCTGTTCCGGGGTCCCCGCAGGACGGAGACCCCTACATAGATGGAAGAAGTAGAGGGAAGGTTCATACCCACGTTAAGCTATGTTATTCTCAGCTGACTGACTATATTTCTTTTTCCCTCCCCAGATTCCAGGTCTCTTTGGCCTCAGTGCCATAGATGTTCAGTAAACGAAGTTGGCTTAATTGAAGTCTACAACCTCTGGTTGCCTACCTGTAAAATGCAGATGAGCAGGTGTGCCTCACTGTCTCTTGGAGCTAATGTGAAGATCCCAGGATACGTGCAGGCATCTATGTGGGCCTCAGAACACAGTGAGGGAAACAAACATGACTTGGAAGCAACTGGCTCTGAAGGGAATCCAATCTCCCTGGCCCTCCAATCCCCTCACTGGCATTGCCACAGCCTTGGAGCTGCCTTTCACATCAAAGCCTGCCCACAGAGCATGGAAGAGGTCTCATTCCATGCCCAGCACACTCCACAAAGGCCACTCTCAAAGGCCCACATTCTCAAGTTTCCTGGGCTGTGCACCAGCTCCCAGCCACCCAGAGAACAGGGGCAACGGGGGCAGTGGGCAGGAGGCCCTGGCATCCCAGCCAAGTCTTCCAAGCCCTTCCAGGTTTCCACCTAAGAGAAGAAGTTTCTGTTTCTAGATGGGATCACTGTCAACAGAGAAAATGACCCTGGCTCCTCCCTGGAATGGAAGTATCTACCAAAGGAAAATAGTAAGTAAACAGTCTACCCATCTCAGTACTTTTAGTTTAAAAAAAATAAATAACTTCAAACTAGATAAATACCATTGCCCAGAGACACTCAGAGTAGAGGAGGCTGGGAATGGGACAAAAGCCTCCCCACTGGGCTGCTTACACACTGGATGGTCTGCGCTTCTACATTCAGCCCTTGTTCCAGGTTCCCAGCTGTCTAGTGAGCATGCTTCCCTCCCCACCCTTTCTGTCTCTGTATGAGAATGGCACAGTCAATGCTATTAGAAGGCGATTCATGCTCTTTATCGGTGCTTTGTGACTTCAAACTACTCACTCAAACTCAATGAGTCCCAGGTTTCATATCTATAAACTTGACATAATTATTCCTTCCAAAGCATTATTAGGAGGCAAAATATTAATGAGTAGAGAAAAGCACCTGGGATATAATAAATCTTCAATAAAATGTAGATAATTAATAGTCATGGTTTTTTAAAGAAAAGAGGAACACGATGAAGGTCTACCTTTATAAACTTAATCTCTTGCCCTCATGAAATCCAGAATACAAATTTTGGGGAGCTTTCTGGGATTTCTAAGAGGGAAAGAGGGGATATGTGGAAAAGGCATGAGAAAAGTCAGAGGTAGAAATCAGATAACATTTTAAATAAGAGATACAGCATTTCTAATTTTGCTACCCAAAACTACTTATTAAAGCTATCTTCTTTTGATCAATTCTCTTTTTATGCCCCTCCAGCATTCACCTTTTTAATGACAGTAAACATGCTCCGTAAATAAAAAGTGGAGAGGTAATTAATACGAGCTATCTTACTCCGAATTTCTAATCATGCTCTACTTATATTTTTTAAAAAAACTTAGGCATTGTGACAATCGATTTCACTTGAGTTTAAACTCTCTCTCTCTCTCTCTCTTTCTCTCTCTCTCTCTCTCTCTCTCTCTCTCTCTCTCTCTCTCTCTCTCTCTTTCTCTCTCTCTTTCTCTCTCTCTGATGCCAGTCTCTTGGGGAAAGATTCAGGAGCTATGGCTGCGACTGACTTCCACATGTCACCCAAATG
Organism: Ctenodactylus gundi; assembly: GCA_004027205.1. Lineage (NCBI taxonomy): Eukaryota > Metazoa > Chordata > Mammalia > Rodentia > Ctenodactylidae > Ctenodactylus > Ctenodactylus gundi. The sequence continues at coordinate 70,071 of PVKB01003233.1, read as the reverse complement.
TTGACTCCTCCGCTGTGTGTCTGTCAGGCTGTGGCACTGTCAGTACATTGTCTTTTGTAAAGTCATACACATGAGAGGATGTTCAGAGAACAAAGATGGATCATAAGATCTGGTTCAACCCACAAGCAGTGTTGGCTACGCAGCAGACAGTGAAAGGGGCTCAGGCTGTGTTTGGCCCCACAATCCTATTTCTTACTACCAGGAGGTCCTAGCCAAGTCACTGCTCTTTTCTCTGTCTTGGTGCTTTAGTTTCTTAATCTGTAAACTGGGCATACTATTTTAAGAAAATCATGTTGATCAAAACAAGTTGGGAACTACAAGATGCTACAGCTGTTATTAGTGATTGTGAGCCCTGATCCCATCCAAAGGTTGCCCAGTCCTTTATGTGATGGCAGGTTATCCCAAATATGGCCTGACTGTATATCTTCTCAATGTCCAAAGCCAGTGTGAAGGTGAAAACAGGTTGGGAATTAGGGGTGTGCAAGGCTACTCAAGGACTAAGTCTTACCCAGCCAGCACAGTAGAGAAAAGCAGGGTCCACAGTGCTTTTCGGGGATCATGAGATCATCTTAATTTTGCTTTTGCAATTGGAAGAAAAGAGTGACTACAATCCATCTTGAATTATTTTTTGTTTTATGCCAATTAGTCATGACACTACTTTTAGTATATATTTTGTTGAAGTGAAAGAGGGAGTGGTCTGTGAAGTTAAAAGGGCTGAGGGCCCAGGAAAGTCATAATGCTATCCTGACTAAAACCATAGCTCATTGCAAATGAATGCAGATAGATTTCCTTTGTTACCTTTTTACCTTCCCAGAACTCAGAATCATCTCCCTGACGACTGTCCCTGCTAAACATCTGAGGCTTCTGAAGACAATGCCCAGGAAAAGGAATAAATGAGAATTCCAGACTCTACACGCAAGCTCTACCAGTGGAGTTCTGAGTGGTTGCCAGTCGCCTCTGGAAACACGCCTGCTGAGTCGTGGTCCCACCTGGCCACCGGTCTCATCTTGCAAGTGGAGATCATTTTGATTCTCTCAATTGGTGGGAGTCTAAGCTGGTACACACCTTCCAGAGAGCCATTGGGCAGTATTTTGCAAACCTCCAGAAAGCATATACTTTACCCCAACTCAGCATTCAGTGGTTTATCCTCCATGTGCAACTGTGCAAAGATACAGGAGTAATGAGCACATTGTATGTGGTATGAAAATCTAGAACTGACAAAATTCCCACCAGGAGAGCAGTAGCCAGTGCACTGTGCAGTCAGGACCTATGCAACAGACTCTGAGCCTCAGGGATAGTGGGGGTGCTTGACCTGTCTTACAGGAGATGGCTGATAGAGAGGCATGAAAGACCTATCTCTCCAGCACAGTGAGAAGTGTTTACTTTTGTAAAAAAAAATTCTTCACAAGAACTGTTTAAAGAGAGAACTGCAAAGACAGTGGGAAGAAATTAAAGTGGAATATTTCTGTACCTTTTTTAACCCTAGTTGCAAATTTTTTCCCTAAAAAATTATCTGCACATATTATCTTTTAAATTAAAAGTACTAACTGAAACTATAACAACAGACTCACTGTGGTTTCAGAAGGCCTATGTTCTTGCAGCCTTAGCTCTCTTTCTAATTCTGTCCCCAAATGAGCCCCAATGTGAGTGGCATAGAAATGAACACCTTGGGAGTATTTAGAGAAGGGAGATGAAGAAGTGGGAGTCAGCTTCACGCTTTGGGGACCATTTCCCTGGGTCTCAGGTGATACATCTCTTCTCTGAGCAGCAAAGGCCTGAGACTTGTTCAGATAGGCCTTCATTCCATGTCTTTTCTAGAAACCTCTCACTCGTAGACTACATAGAGACAAGCCCTGGAGGCAGAAGTTTGGGTTTCAAACCAAGTAAGTGAAACGTTACAAGCCTGGGTTCCTTCATCTGTGATAATCACACTATCCTTCCAGGGTTGCTTTGAAAAAGAAATGGGAGTCTCTAAAAATGTCCTAAACCTTATCTTAGCACATACTAGGCACTCAATAAAATTGTGCATCTGAAGCCAGCAGAGGAGGAGGTGTTACATGCAGGGAAGCCCTCGAAGAGAACATTTCCTCCCCGTCCCCGTGAGATGTGCTTGGCATTAGGGCCTCAGGGTGGGATGACCCTGGCCTGACCCAAACCTGCTATGGCTGGTGGGGCAAGCACACCCTTCAGTCTCCTGGGGACAGACCAGTCCAGACAGCTGCCTGAGCAGGATGGCGAGAAGCCACTGGGAAAACTGCCCAACACCACACACTGGGCCCTTTGTCCAGCAGCGGAAGGGATGAGCTAACACTGTGTGTCCAGGTCCAGATACCATCACATTCCTGGGCCTGGAAAGGCAGTCCTGGGCTGAGTTCAGCCCTTCTATGAGGCCTCACCTGGCAGTGCTGCTTCTCATCCCCCATTCAGACCTTGAATCTGGTCCTTTGAGGAAACCCAGACACAAGCTCTCCATTATCAGAAGTAATTACAGGCACAGGCACGCTCACCTCAGGTGAGGAGGCTGCAGGCAAGACCCAGAAGGATAATTGAGAGTTAAGATCCCAGCGCTTCACCCACTCTGGAGACGTGTGGGGCCAATGTAGAGGCAGGGGCCCATGTCCAATCCCATTCCTTTTTCCTTGATGAGTTTGGGTGGAGGGAGATTATGACAGGCCAGACTGTAACTCACAAATTCAGAAATACTGACCTCTTTTTAATCCAACCACCACCATAATCATCACCTCTCATCACATACAGTCCTTGCTTATCTATCAATCTTATCTATCTATCTATTGATTAATTGATCTACCTATCTACCTCTCTGTCATCTATCTATTAAGACAGGGTCTCACTCTGTAGTCCAGGCTGACTCTGAGTCTCACTATATAGCCCAAGCTGGCCTTGAACTCATGGAAATCCTCCTGCCTCAGCATCCCAACTGCTGGGATTACAGGCATGCACCACCATGCCTGGTTTATATGGTATTGGGGACACAGGCTCACGTCCTTGCACTTGCTAGGCAAGTGCTCTAACCACTGTGCTATTCCTCCAGCTCCTCTTTTGCATTTTAAAAAGCCCTTCATGGGAACCTCACATCTCTGTGAGCAGACATGGAAGGTTTTCATATTTTAAATAAGAAACAGGCTCACAGAAATTCTGCCATGTGTCTACTAACCTGGGCAGGGAGGGAAGGCAGAATTGAGCGGAGGCCACATGACTCCTTTAGTAGTGTTTTTTCTTCTAACCTTGCTATTTTCTCTCTGATCTCTTTTGGTCTTTAACTGGGAGCAGGCTGAATTGGGCCTTCAATTCCCAGGATACTGAGTTCTGTCACCTTAAATAAGAGATTGCCCGCAGTCATCATGCATGCATTTCTGCAAAACACCACCAGATGGCAATAAGGAGCCATGACTTCTCAGGGCAGCCATCAAAGGGAATAGGAGGACCATGAACTTGCAGGACTGCCTGCCTGCCAGGCTCAGCAATTCAGAGCTCCTGTTTCTAGGCATTGTGTATGTAGATTGGCCTGAACAAATGCAGTGGCAACCTCTTGATCCCTGCTGCCTGGGGCACCAGGATCAAAGGATGCCTACCCCCACTATCTAGAGATGGGCAGGGCTACACCAGGACAGTCCCTGGTGGAGAGGAAACAGTTCAGTAGCTCTCCAACACTGGTACCCCATCTACACAGGAGCCAGGCAGAGCGAGGAGACATGAACTACAGGCTGCCAATTTCTGCCATGACACCTCACCTAGACAGTGCTGGACAGTGTGTGTTTCTGTGGAAAGCCACACCTACACTCTTGACGTCTTGTACTGTGTTTGCATTCTTCAATCCCATGCTTCTCCTCTCTGCTTTCCAAGGTATCAATACAACTTCTTGGAACATGTCTCCTATGTTTTGTGACCTCCAATCCATTGTCAATGATGTCCCCTCTGCCTAGAATGTTATTTACTTCTTTCATTGGAACAAACTCCTCCAAACCACAATTCCAGATGTGGGTGATGACCCTGGGTGAAATTAATTCTGTGCTCAAAGTGGCAATTTATGTGGCTGTGCACTCACTTTCTTTAACTTCAACACAAGCCTCTGAAGAAAATAGTATTGTCACACTGCTTTGCATATGAGTCAACTGAAGCTGAAAAAGGTTAAGTCCCTCACCCAAAGTCACTAAAGGTAAGAAACGGTGACCCAGCTTTGACTCTAGATCTGTGACTCCTATACACCACTTTTGTGAAAAGTTTGGTTGAACTGGAGTACCAAGGTCTGGAGAGATATGACACTATAGTCTGTTTATCCCAGGTGGGACACAGCAGACAGGCCAAGGTAACAACTACAACAAAGTCCAATTTGGGAAGCCAATGAGTTTATTGGGACTACTTATAGGAGTATGGGTGAGGGGCCACCTACAGAAGTGCAGATGGGGGTCTACTTAAGGCAGCAAGGGTGAGGCATCATTTACAAGCCTAGGGGTGACTTACAACAGGGTCCAAACTGCTCTCCCTTGGTTTTCTGCCTCCATCTCAATTCCACTTGCCAAGAAGTCACCCTACTTTCCAGCTGCTGTGAGAAGCAGCAAGGAGTAGAGGTCAGGAGCATGGGCTCTGGGGCCAGACTACCTGGGCTACTACTATCTGGGAGAGCTTGAATGGGACTATGAGCTTTTTGCATCTGTTTCCTCCTTTGCAAATGTGGATGATAAAAATAACAACAGTGTCTGGCTTACAGGATTTCTGTGAGGATTGAGGAAGATAATATAAATAACATGTTCAAAACTCACTTCTTTAAAACAAATTCTTCCCAACCACAAACTAATACAATTTGCCATGAACTTAATCTTTATGACTGTTTTATTATTTCAAGATCCCTCCCGCGCTTCATTTAGCACGGACTTCCTTCACGGTAGGTCTCAAAATTGCGCCGAGCAATTCACTCCCTCTCAATGCTGCAAGCTGCCTCCAGGGGGCGCCTGCTTCAAGCGCTGATAAATAGGGGAGGATTTTCGGTTCCTTTACCGAGGACAGGATAATGCATTCCCTCTCCATTGTCCTCTTCAGATACAGTATGAAACTCCAATTCTAGAATATTAAATCTTAAGCCCAAAAGCAAAATATAGGGCCTTCTTGCCAGCTCCTTAACCTGCCTGACTTATGCTAGACAGCCCCTAGTTTGTTCTCTCTTCAGAACAGATCAAAGGGGGACTAGAGGACTAGCACAGTGGTTAGAGTGCTTGGCTAGCAAGCACAAGATCCTGAGTTAGATTCACCAGGTCCACATAAACCGGGAGTGGTGGTACACACCTATAATTCCAGCACTCAGGAGACTGAGGCAGGAGGATTGCCTGTGCTACATACACAGTGAGTTTCAGGATCAGCCTGGACTACAGAATGAGACCTGTCTTAAAAAAAAAAAAATCAGAGAACGCACATTGGTGTACCTGCACACACACACACATATGGATATCCCCAATCCAGTCCCTTCTGTCTGGTCTCAGTCACGGACTGAAGAAAGAGCAAGGTTTATCCAGGGGTTATAAAGGCTCATTCTTCTAGGGACCGAACAGGTGTAAAGTAAGTGGGAGTGGTGAGGATTGGCAAACAGAAAATACTTCCTGTGTCACTAAAATTATCTAAGAACACAGTGCCTGACAAATGTATGTCCTCACAGACCCGATTCGGCCTGATGGCTTGCAAATTATATCTTAAAATTCTATTGTTGACTCTCAAAACAGAAGGATTCAGGATTATCAACCTGATTTCTGAAGCAGAAGTTATGAGAGAGTAGATCTAAGCTGGAATCCCTGCTCTGTCATTTCTTAGCTGTATAACCTTGAGTGCCTAAGCCTCTCTTTACCCGTTTTTCATCACTGGGAGTAAATTGAGAAGACTCTGAGTAGCTATGAAGACCAAATAAAAACATAAATAGACTAACACAGAATCTTGTAGGTGTGAAAGCTCAACAAATGATTTCAAACTTCATCAGCAAGTTGAGAATTTCAAGGGAAGACGGTAAGATTTACATATGCTTCCAATCGATTCCTTTGGATATTAGCTGTGGGTTCTCTTCAGCTGCCACTTCCTCTCCCAGCAGCTACCGATGGGTAATCCAGAAGACAGATCCTAACCTAGCAGACTCCCAGAGTGGTTCTGGTCTCCAGCAGACACACACTGAAGTAGGAAGTTAGGAGAGACGGTCAAATAGAACAGCAGAAGGCTTCCTGGCACCTCTGCTGTAATTACACCTTCAGAGAGTTGTCACAGTTCTATGCACTAGAAACCTGCATGGCTTCCTCTAAGAACAGGGACTGACTCCTCCCAGTAGCCACAAACTGTCCTATCTGGCAACCCATAGCCAAAAAGCACACTCTGCCAACTTTCCTTCCAGAATCTGGTGTCAAGATACCAGGTTTAGGGACCCATTTTATGTGTAAATGCTGCTTCCTAACTCGAAAATTCACCCACAAGTTCCTCTGTAGGAAAAGCCATCATCCACTTCTGGTCTCTATATTTCCTGTGGAACCCAACAGATGGAGCTATCTTTCATCTCCTGGATGCGCCTCTCCCACATCTGTTACCCACGTTCAAGATCTACATCTCTAAAACTGGAAATCCAGCCCAGGCAAGGCTGACAGGCTTGGGGCGGCTCCTCAGCAGATGGGTGTCTAGAGCCTCAACCCTGCCTGAGCTGAGCCACACTGTGTAGAAGCACCCTGGGCTGGCACAAAGACAGGGAAGGGACCCGAGAACAGACAACTCTGCCGAAAGACCTGGAGGATTACACCTCTTCAAAACCCTAAGTGCCTCTTCCTCCCATCGCTGTGAAGAAGGAGGTCTCCTCAGCCAGTCAAGTTTCCAGATACTTGAAGCTTCACGTTCAAAGCATCCAAACTTCATCTTAGCCTTTTGATCTATGAAGCTCTATGTTATATCTTCACAGCTTCTAACAACCAGAGTACATCAAAGTCACACCATAACCATCACTAATTACTCCAAGGGCTGCTAAGTCAGATTTTCTAGGCCTCTCTTCCTTTGCTGTCAGATTGTCAGTGTTTCCGCTCTCAGCTATCACTTGGCCTGTCACAGCAGGTACTTATCTCAGCCCTTTTAATCAGCTGCCTTGGATCGGCTTAGGTCTCAGAAATCAGATAACTAGTAATAGCTGTGATTCATTAGGCCCGATATGCAAGTCGGGCTTCCTGCTACCATGTTCGATGTTGGATTTTATTTAACCTTCTTCAGCCCCCTTCAAGGTGGGAGTCGATATTTTTTAGAGGAGGAAACTGAATTCAGAGTGCAGGGTCCCTACACAGAGGTATAGATCTAAAAAGCAGCAAGATGGTCCTTACAACTAGTCTCCTTGACCCCAACGCCTGTGACCACGAGCACCAGATTATACCATCGTCTTACTTGTTTCTCTGTCTTAAAATTATACGTTGGGTAGGCAGGCCTCTCTCCTCCCTTGTCTTTCTCTTTCCTCCACCCTGTAATGACATGGTGAATGCCTGATTTCCCTAGTAGGCTGCAAGGCCCATGAGAGCATGGACTTTCTTCCCCATCTCTAGTGTTGTATCGAGGTTCATATCCTATTCCCTCTTTTTTATTTAAATATTTTCTTACCTTCATGATCACTTTTGTCCTTAAAATTGGGCTTTGAAATGCCTTTCTTGACGTTTTCAAAATCTCCCTCTAGTGTCTGAGACGGGCAGATGTTCCCATCTCTGTCTCTCAACTGTAGGGTCCCTGTCCTCAGTTTTCTCATTAGGGCCTTCTCTAAACTTCTACCTGCTCAAGGTGCCAAACAGATGTCCCAAGGAGTTCCAAGAATTACCTTAAGGTAATTCAAGGGTGCTGCCTTGGTTCCCCCATCTGGGTCCTGATTTCAACTACTCTCCTGGTGGTATAGTAGCATGAAGTTGGCTCACCAACATGATGCTGACTCCATCGTGTTTGGAAAGAAACTTTTTGATATAAATAGGAGACTCTAAAGTACATTTGCCAGGTGCCCTACATATTGGGGAGGATGCTCCATTAACAACATATTGCTGTTCCTCAAGGAAGCCTCCACTAACAAGGTATTAATGAAATCTGATTAAAATGCACACCGAGTCATTGTAATCAAGCTCTTAAACAGCACAGCTGGGAGACAAGATGTCTTGTGAGTCTCAGCCTTGTCTCACCAAGTGAGATTTAAGTTTGAATCCTGCCTCCACCTTTTTCTAGGTGAGTGACACTGAACAAGATCTTTCCCTCTCCTTGGTGAAGTATGGGCACCTCAGCATAAGAGCTTTGTGACAGTTTTTTGAGGGCTCCCAAATCACTCCTAATTACTTGCATTTTGTGGTCTGACTCCAGATGGCTGCAGAAGGCAGGCTGACAAAATGATTCTGAGTGTAGACACCTGGCCCAAATCCCAGCTCTGCCACCAATTAGCTCTATGATCTTTAGCAAGTCAATTACACCGTCTAACCCTCAGTTATCCATTCTGTAAAATGGAGACAATAACTAACATTTCCCTGTAATCTTATTATGAGAATGAGATATACTACCCCACAAATTTTAGCCACACTGGGGATTCAACAAATGATGGTTATTGAAATTGGTCTCCAAAGCAAATAATATGTCTGCCTAGCACATACTCAGCGTGGATGGTAGGTGCCACAGGAGCTCCACAAGTAGAGAGAGTCATGTTTCCTCAGAACAAGGAGCTTCCCTGGTGTCTACTGATGACAACAGTCACCACTGAGATTCACAGCTCAAGTTCTATGACACAGGAGGGTGAAGATTTTGCCTTAGACTCTGTACCTCCCAGTTGAGCACAGTTCCAACTCATAGGTCTGCTCGGCGGTCCTCATCACCCATGCTCTGCCTAGCCTGCCAGTCCTGGAACCCAGCAAGTGGTGACCTAGAAGGCAGTCTGACAGTAAGCAGCTCTAGTTTTCTTGAAAGGAAGTTATTTTAATCCTAGCAGCAGTGGAAACTGCATATATTAACATATTCTCCACTTCACCAACTACTGTTTTTTATTTTTAAAAATATTTCTCATGATCAAAAGCTCTTCCCAGTTTATGTGTGGAGCTTGCTGAGATTGAGGGTAATAAATTGGTCACAGAGTATCCTATGTGTGGACAGCAAGTTTTGAACTGCCACCAACCTCCACAGGCCCCTGTGTCCTTTGCACTTTTCTGAACCAAAAGCTCTGAGAGAGATTCTGTTTCTGCAGGCTGGTGGTGGCAGCGACCACACAGCTGCTGGCAGGTCAGACTGATGTGGTCCTATATTGAACAGATGATAGCACTTGGCACCCCCATGGCCAGCTCCAGCCCTCAGGCTCCTTCCCCACGATGCCAGCCTCCCACCCTCCGTTTCTTCTTCTCAAGCTTGCAGGTTATTTTTACCACAAGTGGGGGGAAAAAAGTGATGCTATTTCTCTACATTTTACCCTGAAACATTCATACCAGCTTCCTTGAAAAAGCAACCAACAGATGGCTCTGGTTCCTTGTGCTTAGAGAAGTGGCACCTACTGGGCTGTCAGCAGGTTATTAATATTTATACATTATACTGGAGAAATGGCTTCGAACTCCTTCGTTCAGCTCAGAGTTAAGAGTTCAAGTCCCGGCTCAGAGTTAGCTACGTAATTCTAAGCAGATGACTTAGCCTCACTGTGCCTCTATTCCCTCCCATATAAGACAGAGTTGATGATGGTGCTTATTTTATGAAATGATTATAAGAATTAATTAAATTACTTATTCCATTAATTTAGTGTCTGGCACATAATAGGTACTCATATTGACTACATCTGCTATTGCCTCTGATGCAGACTTTTGGGGAACTGGAAAGAAATTCTACAAGGCCATTTTTAGGATACCAGGCTGCTTTAGGGCTAGGTTGACTCCAGGACACCCATATTTTTGTCTGAGAGAAACAGAAAGAGTAAGCAGAAACCTAAACTAAGATCACAGACTGCAACCAGCAGAACTGTGCTTTTCTGTTCTAGGCTTGACCCCAAAGGCCATATAGAGAAGCCTACAATTCTGGAGTGGATGAGAGTAGGGCTGGTGTAACAACTGTAGCTTATGTTAGGGAGTACCTACTATGTGCCTGGGCTAAGCACAGTATAGGCCTTCTATGATTTAGTCCTTTCAACACCATGAGGAAGGGGATATAATTATCTCCATTTTACAAATGCAAAAACAAAAATCAGAAAGTGAAATGACTTCTCCACATCACATAACAAGCCAGCCTGAGCGGAGGATCCGGGGCTTATTGGCTGACGAGAGAATTAAGGCTTGCGATGACCACTGACTCCAAGGTCTGAACGGGGGTCTGAGGGCTACTCTGCACACTCAGCCTGAGAGGAGGTACATGGCCTGCCCCAGGCCTCCTGGGCACACCTGGCAGGAAAGTAAGTGCTGTATGACTCTGTTGGAGAGCTGCCAACCTACCCTTGGTTCCAGGTACTGGGAGGTCTATCTGTGGTGTGGGGTGTGAAACTCTCCTGCCCCTGCCCAACCAGCTGGGGTGGTTACCCATCTCCACCAAACTTCTGAAAATCTCTGTTAAAACAACAGAGTGTGCCTTGGAAAAAAGGATACCTTAATCCGGCTTTGGACTAGCACTTGAGCATAAATCACTTTCTATCAGATTGTGTATGAATAAGAAGAAAGAACGTCCAAGGAAAGGGATGCAGGGTGTGGTGCTTTGCGGTGGCACACACAAGTGGAAGGAGTTGGCGGGCACAGACCTTTTCAGCGTGGATCCACCCAGGCCATTCTCCCCCGCCTGAAGCCGGTGACCTCACACATGGCAAGGTGTCCGTCTGTGTCTGGCCCTGGCTCACTGTGTTCTTCCCTTCTAGAATCACATTTCCATATTAACAGAGTCATTTAGGAAATTGCGGGCTTGCCTTTGCTGGTTGGGTCATAATTTCATCAATACCCACCGCCAGGAAATTGTCTCCCATGAAAGAGTAAGAAGCTTACCTGGGACTCACGGAATGCCTCCTGTACCTTCAGATGCTTTTCAACCAAGGCCAAGTCCAACCCTCCTTCTCCCTTCAATGACTTTTTACGTGTGTGTGTGACGCTGGAGATGGAACTCGGAGCTTTGCACATGCTAGCCAAGTGCTCTGCTCTCAGGTACACTGCCAACCCCTTTGATGACTCTTAGGTATGTTGGTTCCTCTTCGGCCTCAATGTGCACCCATACTTCAGGCCTTTATCATCTTCCCCATGCCTCAGTCTCTCCATATAAAATGAAGCCTATATAAACTGTACTTTATCAGATTGCTGTGAACTTTAAACAAAATTTTACATGTGAAATTTTAGATTAGTAACAGGCACAGAGTAATCACTCTGAAAATGCAGCCAGCTTCTTCACCACCACAACCACCTTGTCCCCAGTATGTCTCCATCAGCAGCAGATGTTCCAGGACTACTAGCAACCCCTGCTCAGGCCTCTAGTCTACATCCTTTTGATATCTTGGGAATCTCTTGTACGCTATTTTTGGCTTACCCTTCCCTGCTCAGAATTTCATTATGGCTCCTTACTTGCCAGGATTGTGGCCAATGTCCCTCCTGGTTTTCAAGGCCCTCAATCTCCAGCGTCCAGCCTGCCTTGCAACATCATCACACTGTGAGTCCTTGGTTAGAGCAAGTCTCCTCAACTGTCACTTTTCCCTGCACTGTGGCCTTAGACCATTCCCACTGGCAGGACCTAGGCCATTCCCTCTGGTAAGGCTCTCCTTACCCTTAGAAAACCTTTCTTCCTTCTTTGTGTCTAAAATGTCTGTGCCTTTTAGGAAAAGAGGTAGATCGGAAGGCAACTCTTTCCTAATCTGCCCCAGAAGTCTGTCTCATGCTCTGAAGTTGGGTTCTAATGACATCAGGTAGGTTAAAGCCCACTGTGTGGCGGATGGAACATCTTCTATCCTCATCTGGAACCTGGAGGGCAACCACATACCTTCAAGGATACCCAGCAACCTGGGTAACAGTGAGGCACAGGCTCTTGAACCAACAGACTTACAATCAAAACCCAGAGATGTAGCTGGCTATGGCTGTACATGCCTGTAACCACAACATTCCTGGATGCTGAGGCAGGAGGAATGAAAGTTCAAGCCCAGACTGGGAAACTTAGTGACTTAGTAAGACTGTGTCAAAATCTAAAGAAAAAAGAAAAGAAGAGGCTTGGCATATAGTTCAGTGCCAAGGCCCTAGGTTCAACCATCAGTACTACAAAGCATGCAAACAAGATGCTGTTTGCTGGCCACAGGACTCAGATAAAACCACCTAGCCCCTGTCTCATTTTATTCATCTGAAATATGGGTCTACGGCCTAACCTAGAGTGTGACCGAGCAGACCATCCTTTAAGTTCTATAATAAACATGACCAGAATGTTGTCCACACAGCAATGGCTCTGCCAACACCAGCTTCCTGCCCTGCCTCACAGCCCTCTGGAGTTGCTGGTGAGCATTCTGTTAGAAACCATAATGCCTCCTAATGGGGTTAGTCCACCTGCTCCCAGAGGAGGTGTGGTTAGCTAAAGTTTGACTTCTTCCGTGAGAGGCCCACTCCCAGCCTATCCCCAGAAATATTCTTTTTCAAAGCTGCCTTTGTGTACAAGACAATAAAACTCAGCATCCAGGCCAACAGCCCAATAGTTCTGGCATCAGTAACAGAAAGGTTTCAGAAGGTAATAAAAATCTCAGACTATAAGCCCAGTAAAGGAAGAATAAGGTGGGCAAATCCTCAGGTTTCAAAAATGTCCTTTTCCTTGACCCTGAAGAGGGGATGGGTTTGGCATAAAGAGGCATGCAAGATATCCAGGACACCAGAGGTCTGGACCAAAACTCAGCTGGACAAGGGATGCCTGAGGCCAGCTAGTGTCCAGAGAGATATCTAACTGAAATCTAGAAGCAGAGTCACCCAAAAGCAAAGCACCAAAAGCTTCCTGGTGTGGCAACGTGTTCTCCCATAGCTGCACCTTCTGCTGTGTTTCCTTGGATGGTTCCTTAATCTCTCTGAATTTCATTCTCTACCGGGTAATTACTACCTCACAAGGGTGTTGTGAAATTCAAGTAAGACTTTATTAATAGTTATCTATACACGTGGTCCCTTTTTATCTGCTCAGTTGTATCCATGAGAGCCCATTTTACGGAGGAAACAAATGCACAAAGAAGTTAGGTACTTCCCTGAGGTCACATAGTAGAGATGGGGCTAGAACCCAGGTCTGTTTGAATCTCCACCTCATGGTTTTAATCATTATCTTTTACAAACAGTAAAATCTTCTGTACCTAACTGGTATTACTTTTATTTACCTGAGACAGAAGGAGAATGCTGTAGAAGACCAACAAGACCTTATAGATACAACTGGAAGCAGAGAACCAGTGACCTGAGGGGGTTCAGTGTGGAAGGGTAGAGGAGAAATGTGGTCCAAGCATTCAGGGCCCCTTGGGTTTTTCTCTCTTCAACTCTTACCTTTCTCTGGATGAGCACTCATGTATGTACACAGATATATATGTAGATGCACACACAGACACACATGTTCCATCTAGAACCCTACAGGTAGCAGCACACATTCACAATCATTATTGTACTTGGAGTCTCACACTGATGATCCTAGAGGCACATTCCCATTTTACAGAAGGAAAACCGAGACTACAGGAAGTCAAACAACTTGCCAAGGGCCACATACCTAGTTGGCTTAGTGATACGGCCAGGATTTCAAGTTGGATCCCCTGACTGCAAGACCCCTACTCTGGCCCTACAAGGAGAGCCCCTCAAAGGCTTCCTGCACCCACCCACAGTGTGTTTTATGTGGTTAGCAGACTTATGCTTGCTCTTGTGTTCAATTGTTTATCTCCTCTTATTTGCTTGCAAGCTCCTTTGAAGGCAGGGACCACATCTTTACATTGCCAGACTGATAAGCCATTGTGATGTACAGGTGCTCAGAAAAGATCCACTGACAGGAATCTCATGCCACAGCCAGCTTTCCCACTACGGGAGCTGGGGAGAAATACGTGGCTCCTGGAAGAGGGGTGGCGTGGGCAACAGGGCAATGGCTGCCTCTTAGGAAGCTCTCACCAAGACAGCCATCCAGCCATTTTACATGAGAAACAAAAAGTGGAGAGGGGGCACAGGAGTGGCCTTCCTCCTCCTCCTGCCCCACGATGCCTTGGTGGTATCAAGGAAAACCCACCTACACCCACCCTAGTGTCTCCACTCAGATTTGGCAAATAAGAATGAAGGATACCCAGTAGAATCTGAATTTCTGATAAATAAATCAATTTAAGCGTCAATGTGTTCCATGGCATACCTAATGAACCCATATCTTGGTTTAATATTTGTTGTTTATTGATATTTGTCATATACTTCAACATAATTCTTCATGGTTTATCTGAAAACTGAATTTAATTGGCTTGCTTTTTACCTGACAAATTATAACTGTGGGTGTCCCAAGCTTTTGAGAAGGGAATGTCACATCTACAAACAAGCTGAAAGGATGTCCCTGAGGTTTTAAGGGGACACTGGAAAGGACTACCCATACACCTTAGTGTTAGCAAGCAAAATTCAGCCCAGAATGGACAAGCAGAGCCTAGCAGACAGGAGAGAGAGCTACCGTGTGTGGCCCGGGGAACTGGGTTCACGCGGCCTTCTTAGCATGGGGAAAAATGTGAGGCCCGCCCAGCTGCTCCCCATTAGGCAGAGCTGGCATTTCAGAGCACGTCAGAGGAACTGGCCCTCTGCCCTGGAAGTCAGCATCTGGCCTCAGAGCCAGAACTGCCTGCCCAGCCCCAGCCCTCTCACCTCAGTGGACTGAGGGCCCCAACAGGCTCATTGTCATATAGGCAGGGGCACCTCAATGGGGCCATTCAGGGCTTCTGGATAAGCCCTTCTGGAGTGCACTTCCTCCTCCCCCTTGGCCAAGGCCTTTGCCTGTGTGGGTGGGGGGTCTGGCTGTAGTGACAGCAGCTAGCAGTCAGTACAACGTTATTGAAGGCCAGATTGTTGACAGAGGGCATAGAAGTGGCCCGGGACTCTAGGGCACTCTGCCCACAGTGTGTCCTCCACCCTACTCAGGGCAGCTGGCGTCCAAAGAACCTGCACCTGAGGATAGAGGAGCAAAGACACCATCACATTCACTGTGGAACTGGGGGTGATTTGTACTGAGTTTGAATCTAGGCTTTGTGTATTCTAGCTGCATGGTAGTCAGCAAGTCATTTGACCTTTTGGGCTCCTCTTTCTTCATCTAAAAAATGAATGAAGTATCTACCTCCTAAGTTGGATGCTAAATGAGAGAAGTCATGAAAACATAGCTCGCAGCTGGATGTTCACAATGGGTCTGAGTTCCTCTCTCTCTCTCTCTATCCTTCCATTAGTTCTTCCTACCCCACTGAAGACCCTAAAAAATTTGTTCTCCTGTGGGCTGCAGATCTGAAGGCAACTATTATTCAGGTTTTATCCAGGGACATGGGGCCTCATACTGACCCTATGATACTGCAGCTCCTGAGACCAACTTCTCTGACTTCACATAACGCCTAGAAAGAAGCATGATGCTCACATACAGAAGCCACATACCATCTCTGGTTTTCTTTTCATGGCCTACTTTACATTTTCAGGTCTTTCATTCCAGGATGCTTCAAAATGCTCATTCATTCCTTTTCTTTCCTTTTTTTGATGGACAGTGTAGACAATGCTCTACATTAGGTTTTACTGATGCTCAGCCATAGGCCACATGTGACTCAGGACAGCTTCGAATGAAGCGCAGTAGAAATAAAAAACTCTCTAAAAAGTATGAGGTTTTGTGATGTTTTCTGTAATTTGATTATATTAACTATATTAGATATTTTATATATTAACTATATTAGATATTTTAGACGTAGCCTCTTCACTCAACGCATACCTGGTAGGCCAAAAAGCTGGATACTCATGATCTATCCTGATTTCTGAATGAGCAGAGAGACGCTAAGCTTCACCTCCAATATCAGGCAACTCAACACTTCTAGCTTGGACCTTAAACAGAGGCATATATGCTGGGCTCATTGTCCTTCACCAGAAGTTAGTTGCTGACATCCCATCTAATGCTCATCCTGGCATGGAGAAGAGCCAGAGCTTCCTTTCCACCAAACCCTCCACCATCTGTTCATCAGACCAAATCCAAGATAGGTTGCCCCATTTTCTCTGGCGCTTGCATGCATGCAAACCTAAGCTTCTCTCACTTCACCTAGGGTCCTCTTCCTACCTGTCCCAAGTCACCCAGCTCCCTTCTTCCTCTGTCTTCCCATCTGATCTTCCACTCTGGCCCAGACTCTGCCAGAGTTGAGGCTTCAGACCATCTTTTGCACATTCACTTGATCATATTCATCAAAAAGATGAATTTGGAAGCTTCACCCCGAATCTGCTAAATCCAAGTCTCTGAAGTGGGGCTCAGCATTCTGCATATTCACCAGGTTTCCCAGAGAAAAATAAACACACTGGAGCTTAAAATCACTGATAGGAAGGAAGAAGCACATCAGTGATATCTGTTTCTCTGCCCCAGGGGACCTTTCTTTGCACTCTTCTTTTCTTGCTAATAACTATCTGAAAAATGAATTAATCATTTCCTTATTGCCAAATTACATTAATGGAATAGAGAGCACTGTCGCCTCATCTCTGATTGTGCTCTGCCATGGAATTCTTTCTTGACGGTTCCTATCCACACACTTAGGCACAGCAGAGAACACACATGCAGGATCTAACATTCATAGAGTACTCATCACATCCCAGGTCTCTGTAACATGCTTCATACACATGACCACATTCCAGGTACTAGGCTTCCCTATGAAGTCAGGGCTATTGTGTCTCCAGAGAAAATGAGGAAGCAGGGCCATGTCACAGCAAGCGGGCAGAGATGAAATCCAAGCCCTAGTTAGTGCGACTTTGACCACTCGTTCTTTCCCTGGTCTCAAATTCAGCACACTCCAGAGCACTCGAGCATTGCTTTGAGCTATAAGAAAGATGCAGAAACCTCCGTCCAGGCCTGTCTATAAGGGAGACATCTGGACATGTGTATCATTTGGAAAACTCCACAGCTGCTGGTGAAAACCCACTGAACATGTGCCCAAGATCATGAAGCTTGTTAAAGTGGGGTCTAGGAAATTAAAAAGAGGCAGGCTCTGGACTCCAAGATGAGTGCTTTTATAACCTCATCATGCTGCCTCATGTGCCTTGGTGCTACCAGGAGTCAAAATTGATTTTCTACAACCTATCAAGGAGCTTCTGGACACTTAAACACATATAAGCATAGGAAGTACGTACACATACACACACACACACATACACACACACACACACACACACACACACGCACACACACATGCATATACAAATCCACATATGCATATGTATAGAGGCATACACCAACACATGCACACAAACTCATACATATATATACACATACATGTGTCCACACTCTTACAATGCATGCATACACATCTACATACATGTATGCATGCACACATACACCTATGCCTTTAGATACAAACATGCATATACAAATACGCATATACTCACATGTATGCCTGCACATACTAACTCATCAAAAACACAACCATCCTCTTGGTTTCAGTCATAAGACAGCTTCACTGTCCTCACTCAGGGTCAGGTTTGGACTTCAGGGAAGCCAGGATGGTCCCTTTTCTAGGTAGCTTGGAGGGGGTTCTTCAATGAGACAAAGCTAGGGGGGTCTGAGGGAGGGGTAAAATTGCTCCCAAACTTCCTCTACTATGCTTTTTCTTCCTCTGGACTCCACAGTGGAGCTGCTTCTCTGCCATCATCTTTCTACACATGCAGTGGCCCATGTGTGACTGACACAGGTTATGCACAAAGGTTTCTATGGCACCAGTGACCATACAAACAGCTTTTAAATAGCCCTGATTTACACAGAACAAGGCAAAAAGCCTCCGATATTAGCATTAGACAATAATTTCACCAAAAAGCCTGGCTTAGGAGCTCAGTTAATCTGCTCTGCTCTTATCACCCAACTTTCCCCAGATCAATACCCAACCACAGCATGACTGAAAGAAAGCTGGGGATTACATTTGCACAGCACCTACCCATTAGAGGGCTTCCCTAAGTGGTAGACCAGGAGATAGACTGAGCCCCTCCCTTTGGTACCCTGGGGCATGTCCTGCTCCACCACAATAAGCTAGTCACATGCAACTTGATTTTGGGTATTCACAGAAAAATGAAAGGAGAGTTCCATACAGCAAAGAATGAGAGCTGGCCTCGTTCAGACTGTGGGAATGGCCGTCTTGCCCTCGCTGAGGAGACAGGAGACAGGGTTCAGCCACTTATGAGGGCTGGGATGGAAATACTTCCCACCCCTGAGAGATCTTGTCTCAACCAGCCAACACACCTGACAGAGGGGACACTGAGGTCACTAATGCAGATAAAAGACTGGATCTCCCTTTTGTAACTAACATGTAAATCCCAACTTTTTGTTATGGCGAGAAACATGAGTTGCAAAGCTCAGTGCACAGGTGAGTAAACCAAGCCAATCAAAGATGCATATGAAACAGTGGCCACGGATTTTGGGAATCCCTCTTAGGGTACCCTCTTCATAGCTGCTCTGCTATCCCTCTGAGCTCCAATCACTGGGTAGGGCGTTGTGGGCAGTCAGACCTTCACTCTCAGGGACAAGGACAAAGTAATTAGTGGAAACAGAGTTTCTCTTAGGAATTTCTTCTAAAAAGGTTGAGGCCTTAACTCTCTCTCTCTGCTTGTTAAACTGTAGTTTGCCTACGTATCATCTGTGATCTTACTAAAATACAAAATAAGACTCTGAAGACTGAGGTAGAGCCTCAGATTCTGCATTTCCAACAAGATCCCAGGGAAGGCCACTGCTTCTGGGCCACAAAACATACTTTCATTAGCAAGTGTTAACATCGCAAAAAGTGGGCAAACAAAAAAGAACTGAAAAAAAGTGGAACCAGTATCAGCTGACAAACCCATTTCTTGCCTCCATAGTCCACTATGAGCATCTCAGAGCTAGTTTGGCTTTGAGTAAGAAATTGCTCATGAGTAAGAATTTCAGTTCACTAAATAAGCAAAACCATCTATGGGACAACATTCTGACCCTTAGGAACTTGGGGGATTCCCTGTGGAGCCCTTAATAGGGGCTGCAGATACAGTGTGAGCCTTGTACTGAAGACAGTTAGTTCATGCTAGTTCTAGAAATACTTACTGTACTCTGTGCCAGCCTCTGTTGCAGGTACAGAGGATAAAGCTGTGACCAAGACTGGCAAACCTCATTCTTTTATGAAGCTGTCAGTCCAGTAGAGGAAGACACAATAAACAAATATGTAACACATCAGAGAAATCTGCAGCAGCTCTAGAGAAAAATAAATCAAGGTGAGGGGAGATAAAAGGATGAGTGGATGCTGAGTGCAGAGGCACTCAAATCTTAGCTACTGAAGAGGCTGAGGCAGGAGGACTACAAATTTGAGGTCAGCCTAGGCAAGATTCTAACAAAACAAAAGACAAAACAAAAAAAAGCACCTTTGGTCAAGGAAGATTTGAGCAGAGACTGATGGACCAAAATCTGGACCAGGTACTCTAAGCAGAAAGAACACTAAATGTAAAGGCCTTGCGGCTAGCTTCCTTATTTGCAAAATGAAGGGGTAAGATTTAGTTTTAAGGCTGTAGTGTTTCCAACTCAGGGCAAGAGTAGTCTAGAAATTAATGGGAAAGACTTAGTACCTTGGGAAAGGACAGGACAGAAGAATAAACCCTACAGACCGCCATTGTAGCTCCCACCTTTCTTGCAGTCTTATATGCCTCTCTTTCCAACTATTTCAAGGAAAAAAAAATGTCAGTTGTTTTTAAGAAACAAAAATAATCTGTCCTGGTAAGGGAGAGATATTTTAAAAACCACTGAATGGATTTTTCCTTCCCTATTTTTTTTTTTTTTTTTTGTATTGATATGTCTCCTCTCCTTCCAGTTCTAAAATAAGCACCCTGTCTGCCCTTACACTAATCCAAAGGCAACACACTGCAGAATGGCAGGGTCCTGGAGAGAGCCAGGCAGAGGTCACTTGGAAGCCACTAAGCCTGGAGAATGCACTAACGCAGCTGGGCCAGGCTGGCCTCACCCGTGGCCTGCTTCCTCTGAGTCCAGAGTCCAGGTGACGAGACGCTCTTAAAAACAGCAGTGGAATGTGGCGAGAGTTGGTATTTGCAAATGACAAATTTCTGACTGAATTCCAGTTCTTTGGGATGGAAAACCAGAAGTTTCCTGTTACAAAATGTACAAATAGTTCATGCCTAATACATGGGCGTGGGGGCAATTCATATACGTCAGATCTAAGTTCAGCTAAATATACAACAAAGCTGGCATATTTTTAGTCAGGTAAACACTTCTAGAGACTTAGTCAGATTTATATTAGTTTCTACTCTGCAATCCAGAGAAGAACAATTGCACATGAGTGAGAAATAAGGACCAACAGGGAAAGCCAAGGAGCCCATTAGGCAACTGGGACTCCTGGTTCTCCAGTTTAGGAGTTGTCCCTGGGACTTAACCATTTCCCTTCCACCTCAGAGGCAGCACCTTATACAGGGCAGAGCCCCAGGTTATGTGACACGGACAAGTCTCAATGGGCGTTCACTGGAGGACCTAAGGCAAGTTGTTTACCCTCTCCGTTCCCTACATTGTCTCTCTTTCTCACCTTCAACTAACCTGACTTCCGGTTTGGCTAGCAGCAGCAGAGGGAAGACTAGGCAGTGGTCAGGGATGCGGGCTCCACGCCTGCTATTTGAGCCTCTGGCCTGTCTTTTCTGCTTAAGACTATGTAGGCATGTTGCTTGCATTCTTTATGCCTCAGTTATCTGTAAAATGGAGACAATCACAAAAGCACCTACCCGGAAGTGATTGCTTTTCTGAGGAATACTTGGAAAAGTCCATACAAAAAGCTTGGAAGATTGCCCAGCACATAGTAAGGGCTCAGTAAGTACCAATGATCTCATCAACCCTACGGTGGGCATTTTTAAATATACCAACCACTTTACTTGCACAACCTGCTGGAACGTAATGTGTTCCCTGGGGAAAGTGAGGTCTGGCAGAGAAGACTTGTCTGCGCTACCGTTCAGGAGCTATTTATTGAGGGTTCACTGTCTGAGGTCTCACTAACCCTAGGGAAGATCAATTACTGGTAGATGAAAAGGGAGGCAGGGTAGTAACCTAGGTCTCTCTGGCTTTGGGGTGGGAGCTGCAGCTGCCTAAGAGATGATAGGAAAGGCATGAACTTGAAGTCGAGGTTCCAAAACCAGCTCCACGTGCACTGGTTCAAGTTACTGGCCTCCTCCAAGCTTCATAGATAAACCAGATGAAATGCACCAGTCTTCTCCAATTGCGAGGTGTAAAGGAGATGGTAGGTATAACACACCTGGCTCATGGAAGGCTCTCAGCGAAGGTCAGTGTGACAATTCTATCACCTACATGACGGTCCTGATTTTTAATTCTTTGGGCTAACTGCAAAATCTTTCTAATATGAAGGAGTTAGTTGTAAGGATACAGCCTTGGGCTAGCTATGATTCTTTAAGCTGTCAGGGCCTACAGAGCAAAATATCTGATCTGTGAATGAGGTTGGAAGAACAAGGGTCTGGGTTCTAGTTTGTGCTCTGGCCCTCAGAGCAAGGGCACCTGGGACAAATTACACACTATTCTGGGCCATAGCTTCACCATCTGCACACTAGAGCTGGGGAAGCAGATGGCCTCAAAGGCCTCCAATGGGCTCAGATGTCCCAAGTTTCTAATCCTTTGAAGTGCAGATCATGAAGCAGACATCTCAAGTAAGCTTGCTTATTTAAAAAACTGATTTGACACCTATATGGTGTTTTTCGGTTTTGTTTTCTATAGGGAGTGCCTTCCTCCGTCTAAAGATAGCCAACCATCAAAGTTTGCACATCGAAATGTCTGACCACTATGGGGCACTTGCAGCCCATACATTTTGATGTGAACATGCATCACACCCAGCTCTGAAAATAATCAAAGCACATCAGCATGAAATGGGAGGCTGTGTGCAGAGCTAAAGCCGAGGGACTTGCAGCAGGATGGCAGGAAAGACATCTTTCCAACTGTGAGGCACATGGGCCCTCCAGGACAGCAGCACAGGGGTGACTGAGGGGACAGCAGCCACAGGAGTGGGGTAAATGGCACCCAGATTGTAGCAGGATGTGGGCACAAGTCAAATGGGCCTACTCAACCTCTACACATGGGACCTCCGGCAATAGGCTGGGATGGGCCCAGGAGGCCCTAGTAAGAAAGAAAGCATGAGGAAGGCTAAGGTTAGGAAAGCGAGGAGCAGGCTCCAAGAAGAAAAGGCTTACAGATCTGACTGGCACTTCATATTAAACTCAGGCCCCTTCAAATTACTAAAACAGAGCTGTGGTGAAGAACTAAAATTTGGAATCAAAAAGACCTGGGTTCAAATCTTGACTCCATTCATAATGTGCTGTACGACTCAAACAAGTTCCAAAAGCCCTTTCAGGCTAGTCTCTTCATTTACATCTAATTTTCTCTCTACTGATAAAACAAAATCAGTATTTTCGTCTTGAATGTTAGTGTGGGAATTAAGAGAGATTTTGGGTATGGTTTGTATTCTCATAGAAGCTCATGAAGCTTGATCCCCAGGGGGTGGCACTGGTTGGGACTTTTAGAGGTGGGGCTGGGGGGGGGGGGACTCTTAAGTTATCAATGGCATGCCGTTAAAAAGGAGTGCTGGTCTCCTAGAACAGTGGCCCCAACCTTTTTACACCAGGGAATGATTTAGTTGAAGACCATTCTCCTAAGGATGTGGGGACTGTTACGCGGTAGTTGTTGGAGGATAGCTTTGAAATGGTGAGTAGTAGCCGGAAAGGAGTGAGATGAGGAGTGAAGCTCCGCCTCCAGTCAAATCAGCTGCGGCATTGGAACTCAAAAGGAGCATGCTGACAGGAAGTGGAGCTTCACTAACTGCACACCCCCTCTTCTACGGACATGATGGTCCTTCCAGAGCCACAAAACCAGTTAGTTCTCAAGACAGCAGGACACTATTGAGGTCTCAGCCAGACCACTCCAGAATCTTGCTTTGGCTTTTTGTTTGGGAATGGGATCTCAGGCTCCTGCACATGCTCCCATCATTGCCACCTGCCATGGGATGGCATGGCCAAGGTCAGGTCCTTGAGTGAGCCCTGTGTCATGCTGTTCAGATTTTTGGCTTCCAAATTGTGAGATAAGTCAATCTATTTCTTAAGTAGCTTCAGGTATTTCATTGTATTATAGGAATGCAAAATGAAACTGTAGTAGAGAAATGGTGCATAAATGGTTGTTGTGATCATTATTCCTGGAAGCTTCACTCTCTCTTAGGATTTTCTAAGCCTTCCCTTTTTCCTAAGAAACACAAACCTTCAGGTCCTCCTTCCAAGGTGGAACAGAGAGAACTAACACAACTCTTCCATCTACCACCACACCATTATCCCAATCTAACAAAACAATGCCACTGGAGCAGCCAAACAGCTTGGATGCGGTAACTAGCTTCAGGTAAAGGTATCTTTCTTCTCCCTGTACTCAGCCAGACAGAGCAAATGTCCCTGAGACCTGGTGTTGGACAGCTCTAATAGCTACCTTAGGTCACTTCAGGTAGTGTACAAGTTGCCACCTCTGTGTCTCCTAGGCTTGGTCACTCCACCACATGATCTCAGTTCACATTCTAAGACAGAGTTGTATAGGATCCATATGGGTTAGCCACTGTTGCATGATACAGCTTGTGTTGCTTAGCCTCCTGCTACTATAATTTGACTATACATGCAGCAATCAACTAATAAAAAGGAGAAGATTATTTTTGCTCACAATTTTGAAGGCTCTATTCTACGACTGGCTGACTCTGTTGTTTTTAAATCTGTGGTGGTACATTATAGTGATAGCATGTGGTGAAATAAAAGACACTCACTTTAGGGCCAAGAAGACAAAAGACAAAAAAAAGGAAAGCCCCCAAACCCAAATATCCTCTCTTTAAGGACATACCCTCAATGACCTGAAGGCCTCCCACTGGGCCCCACCTCCTCAATGTTTCAGCATCTTTCAATAGCACCTTACTGGAAAACAAGTCTTTAACACATAGGCCTTTGGGACCAAACGATAGCATAGTTCCTATTCAATACCTACTTGCTCGGGCTTGTTTTCTAATTCTTTTTTTCTCTCCCCCCTATCTTTTTCTTTTTCCATAGAATTAACTAAGAATTCTACTACATTCAGACCCTATGCCAGCAGAGACACATCCCTGACCTCATAGAGGTCATGTTTCATCCATGTAGGCAATCTCAGTCCATAGTCCAAGCTGGGTTGGAAGTGGGGTGGGTGGCAGCTGCAAAGCAGACTATAGGAGCCATTTGGGAGACAATGTGTCTAGATACTGCGGTAGCAGAAGGCTTCCTGAAGCCTGAGTTTGAATGGGTAAAGGGTAGGAGCTAGCCAGGCAAAGAAGACCAAAGAAGAGAGAGGCACAAGAAGGTGGAAGCAGAGAAAAGTTAGCTGCCACTCATATTCCTTACCTTCTTAGCACTGGCCTCATGGGCTTCAACTAGAGGTTTGGGTTTTTTTTAAATTCTTTTCATTTAAACATTTTTCTTTCTTATTTGTCACATCTTAAATTCTTCTTTCATTAAAGATTCTCAGATTATTCTGAATCTTGTGATTTCCCCAAAATGTCAGCAAACACTTTTATGAAAGAACAAGGAATGAAGCCAAGATTTTCTTACTGCACCAGAAAGGAAAAGAGATTCCCCTGAATCTAGTGAAACAGACTACTGTGAGTGCACACATCACTTCTATTTCATTTATGTTCTCATGGATACACTATGGATAGTAAGGATATTGGTAAGACTTACTATGGTGGCAGACATCGTTTCCCAATGTTTTATTTTGAAAAATTTCAAGCCTACAGAAAAGTAAATTGCACACTTACCTTCTAGATTTAGCAGTTGTTAACATTTTATGACATTTGCTTTCTTCTTCTCTCTGCAAATAATCTCGCCTTTTTTTCCCTGAATTCCTTTAGTTGTAAATATCAAGATATTATGCTTCTAAATATTCCAGCATGAATTCCCCCCAGAAGGATATTTTCTAAATTAACCTAATACCATTAACATTGATAGAATAAGGTGACCTAGTATACAACAGTCTTTATTCAGAAATCTCCAATGGTTCTGAAATGGCCTTTGTATCACGTATGGTTTTGTTCATCCAGGATCTACAGAAGCATCTCTTATTGGAGGTGGTTGTCATAGCTCTTGAGTCTCTTTTCTGTAAGAATCCTCTCTCTACATTTGTGTGTGCATGTGGCAGCGGTGGGGGCGGTTCATGGCATAGATAGTTTTGAAGATCTTGGGCTGTGGTTAGGGTCTTAAATAATTCACAATTGGAACTTATTCAATTGCTTCCTCATACAACCTATTTTTAATCAAATTACCCATTTTTCCTTTTCTCTGCCTTGAACCTGCTCTGCTATTAATAGTTATATTCACTGATAACTCTTAATGGGCCTTGCAGTCTCAGAGGACTTGGGATTTTATACATCAGAAATTCATTCAGAAAGATTTAACTGATACTATTAAGCAACTAATATTTATTTAACATTGAAAGAATATTCTGATATTTCCAAGCTCTAGGGCCAGGAGTACAGAATCAAATGGCATATGTACCATGTCAAAGGAAATTTTAAAGCAATCTACTTTCAGTATTAATACCTTTTCAGATTTTTTTGAAAGTGCTTTCACATTTGCTCTTTAAGAACCTTGACTTTGGAGGCCAAATAGATAAGGGACTCATATTCTCGGTATACTACTTACCAGTTGGGCTACTTTTAAAAAGTAGCTCTATCTCTCAGCCTTGAGTTCCTTAAATAGCATTTAAAGAGTAAAATGCTTAAACCAGTGTCTTGCCCATAACTGCCTCTATTAATCTTCACAATAATTCTTCAAAAAGGGTGAAGCAGGCTCCATTACACATAAGGCAACTGACGCTTGGAAAGACAATGTGACTTGTTGAAGGTCATACAGCAAAGAGTCAAAAGAGATCGAACTAGAACCAAATTTGCTGACTCCTAGAATTGTCATTTCCAGTTCTTTTCAGAAAGCACCATCCACCTCATGGGATGTTGTGAGGATTAAGTGAAGTGACCCACGTCTGGTACTATACATTTCACTGGTACAGAGGTTATGCTCCATCAGTGTCAATGACTATTATTATAATTGTTTTTATTGTCTCACTTTTCTATAAGTAATTATTTTCTTCAAAGGCTCCAAAAGAACCCTGGGAAGTAGGATTATAATTATTCTGACCAATCCCCAACTCCCTTTCTACCCTATCTGCTCTCCCAGAAAGGTAGAACAACCTCAAATTCATTGGGGATATTAAGGTTTCACATAGAAGGAAAAATGGAATATTTGAAGCTATGGGATCATTGTTTACAAAACACAAGAGAGGGTCTGTTTTCCTTGGGAAAGGGGCACTGAGTCATGAGTCACCCTTACGGTTTTGTGTGGGTGCCTTGGGGTTTCTGTGAAAAACTTTGAGTCACTCCCTATTGTCTGGCATTAGACTGAAGCACAAAAGACTGATCAAGTTTCGTTCCCAAAATCACATGACCCATTCTGCCTATCTCCTTGAATACTGTGATCACAAGACAGAGGAGCTATTGAGACCAGACTTGTGGCTATTGGTAAAACACAACTGGGCAGCTGGCCATGACTTGGGGCACCTGAATGTCCAAACTGATCACAAGGTCCTGCTCCCAGTACAACAATAATGCTTGTGAAAGAAAAGGGCTTTCCTTTAGCCATCATAATAAGGAGCCATTATAAGGCTTAGGCAATAGGCCTCTTCCATTTTTGGTCTTGTCCTGGGTTGGGCCATTTGATTGAACAATTGTACTCAACCAGACCTACTCTACAGTGCCTGCTCAGATTTGTATACAAAGAGGGCCTCCAATAAATTTGGTTTAAAGCAGATCTCTCAGCTTGATTAGAATGAGAGGGGTGGTCTAACTGGGACCAAAATGTAGAGACATCAGTGAGAATTCTGGATATGACTTCTTTGGATGACATTATTCTTAATTTACTCTTGCCTCCCCCCATTCATTTAACAAAAGCTCTGTTCTGCCCTATTTTTTTTTTTTTTAATGATGCAAGCCATCTGTCCCTCCATGCAATCAGCCATGCACTTGGGAGACTAAGAGGTAGGGTGGGAACAACATAGGCTTGGAATGAGGAAGACATGAGCCAAGCTTGGCTCTGCCCATGATAAAAAATAGGCAATGCCATACAACCCTGACTTCCTATGGGCCAGACACCATGGTCAGCAACCTATTGTAGTATCTCATGGAATCCTCATAGCCAATCTATGTATGTCACCATTTCTGCTTCACATATGAAGGAAACTGTGGGCCACAGATACTAAGTAATTTGCCTAAATCCTGGATTTGCACCTAGAGCTGTCTCTTAGCAAAGCCTAATTTACCACATAGAACTGCCTCCACATGATAATTTTCTTTGGCCTCAGCCTCCTCACATAAAACACACAAACCATTTTACATTTTACCCAGTTTCTTGTGTCTCGAATTAAATAATAAACATAATAAAAAGCACCACAGATGACCTGGCACATAGCAGATGCTCCATAAATGTTCCCTTCCTGCTGCTGAGGCTAATTCTAAAAATTGAGAATTTCTGAGTGTAAGCCAAAAATCTCACCAGGTGGTTTGGCTTTCCTAGATAGCCTTCAGGAGATTTACCAAGGCCTAACTGAAACACCTTTCTCAAGGCTACAACCCTCATGCCTTATAAGCAAATAAAATGGACACACATATTTTGTGCTTCAGCTCTCGGTCCTGGAAGAAGAATGTGTGAGAAGCAGGAAGCAAACCTAGCTATTCTGAAAGCCAGAATTGGGGCTGTAGCTCCTCCAGCCTTGCCTTTGATGTGTGTATGTGGTTACATGTGCTCAATATTTTAAGCTATTCCATGTGCATATGTTTGTATATGTATATATGTGTATATACACACATCCAGAAGTAGATGTATTTATTTGCAGATGTATACACATATAATGACACCCTAAATAAGCCACCAGTACCACCTTTAAAGTGTCTGTAGAAAATTAACCCAAAGGATAAGCAATAATATGTGAACTATAAACATTCTGGCATGTTGGCAGATAACTCCACTACACAGTTCTCTCCAAGAACTGAGAAGAGAAGAAAGGGAATAACACAATAGCAGAAAAATGCACTAATCAAATCCATAATCAACTTTGAAGATGGAGCAAGGAATCTAATCAAAACATAATGGGGCAAAGTTGCAACAGGTTGTAAGCATGGAGCTATACTCTCTTCCTATAGGCTTCACCCGTGCTTTCCTTTTAAACATCGAAAACACTCACAGAGGATTTCAATCACTTTTAATTATTTTTTTGAGGAATGATTTACAAGCTGAAAAGCAGGAAATATCAAACCACTGTGTGTATAATTCCACATCCAATCCCATAACTGCTACTTAAAAGCAAATAATTCATGAGTGTTCTTTATCTGAAGATTGGCCAGAGAAGATTTCTGAACTAACACAGAGCGTATCTCTAAAACAATTCATTGCATATGGTCATAATTTATACACATGGGAACAGAGCAGTGGCCATACATGGTCCTTCTTGGAGGAAGGCCCAGGTATCCCAGCACCAGGAAGGGAATTCAGGAGTGATGTATTACTAGAGAGTACCATTTTCCACACTGGAAGCTGAGAAACAGTTGCAGGTTTATGGGAGAGCCTCCAATGGGTGGATTCAAGGGTTAGCAGTGGGCTGTACTTAATAGCTCTATTTTGGCTAAGTTACATCTTAGATGGAAATAAAGTGTGTGCCTGGGGCAAGTGGGAAGTCTCTGGCTAAGAAAATAAGCTGTGAGAA
Source organism: Ctenodactylus gundi (assembly GCA_004027205.1). NCBI lineage: Eukaryota > Metazoa > Chordata > Mammalia > Rodentia > Ctenodactylidae > Ctenodactylus > Ctenodactylus gundi. The sequence goes on along the minus strand of PVKB01003233.1, from coordinate 41,106 downwards.
CCCCCTCTATCCCTTGTAACTACTATGACTATTATTCTGAACTTCATGCCTATAAAAATAATCGTCATACTTTCCCAAAGATCTACTATGAACCACGTCCTTACTATCTCTCAACTGCTCACCGCCAGGCTTCATAGCCAGAATTTTCCTCCACCAGGAGTCCATCATGTACATTCAGTCATTCACTAGCAAAGCCATTGGTCTTTCTCTTTCTTTTGAGTGAAAATGCCAGATCTGGAGCAATAACTTGTTGCATGAGGTGACATCCCCTCCTGCCCTGCATGACTGTGTAACCCTGCCCATAATCTTTCCCATTGTACTCATTCCTCCCTCCTCCACTAGCCATTCTTGCCCATCTCCTGTCTACTCCACAAGCCCTTCACTTCCTTCTAGCCCCTTGGGTCTCTACCTCCAAGTACATCTCTTAGCCCCCTCCTTACTCTATATTATCCCCCCACTTTGGACACAGAAATCATGCCTCCCAACTAGACTATCACATTCCCCAGGCTCAGGCCCTGTTGCACTTATCCTGCAGATATGCCAGGTATATAAAAGGAGATGGTGATGAACAGTGGGGCAGATCACAGACCTGGAGTTGACTGAGCTATGCTTCTGCTTTGCTACCCTGGTTGACCCCGAGCAAGTTACCACACTTTACTGGGCCTCACTTGCCCTCAAGCTCAGTGGTGATAGCCACGGTCTTAGAAATCAAAGCCAAGAGGTCTTCAGTCAGTCTCCCTGGCTATCTCTGTACAGCATCATGCCTAAGGAAGTATAGCCCACAGCCATACTGTCCAAGTTCCAGCAATTCTACCCCTGTTACTCACGAGGATACTAACACGGTCTTTGTCTTGATTTCCTCATGCCCAAAATGGGAATAATTATACTTATCTGACTAGATTATTAGAAGGACAAGTTATTTTATGTAAAGCACTTAGGACAATTGCTGGTGTGTAAGAAGTACTATGTAAGGATCTGCTATTGTTGTTGTTGTTGTTGCTTTATTATCATAGAAAATGGGTGTGTCATGCCTGTACTATGTGTTTCTGTGGGAATAAATGAGATCATGTGTAAAGAACCTGGCATGTCAGGTTCTTTAACAAGTTGTGGTGCTCCTCTCTCATCTTCCCTCTGTACATGAGACACGAGCCGAGCTCTGCAAATCCTTGTGAAATAGATCCATACCCCCCAATAGACATGAGAGAATGAGACATGTCTTTGCTCATTCAGAAGGTACTAAATCTCACTCTGTCATACTCTATCAGGGTTAGTATTAGAAATAGGTAATTTTATTACCTATGCCATATCTGCCTCACACTGCACTAAATACATTTAATTAACACTCAGAAAAATTCTTGTGGTTGTTCATACCCATTTTTACAGATTGGAACACTGAGGCTCAGAGAAGTTAATAGACTAGGTCACCCAGCTAATGTACAACAAGCAGCACTTATACCTACAGGACTAAAACCTGTGCCTTTTGCCACAACACAATCCTGCCTCCTGCCCAAAGTTTCCTGAATAAAAGGGAGGCAGAGGTCCTAAGATACTCTCTCCCATTAAATTTACCAGTTTCTAAGTGCCTTCTACTGACCAACAGTAGGTTCTGAGCAGGGAAATACCAGAAGGCAAGTCAGACTCAGTTCTAAAGCCACAATCAGGGTCTTTCTTGAAAGGTGAATGAGTTCCATGTCACCCAGGGTATAGAGAAACAAGAATTTGGCCAAAGCCATGCTGATGTCAAAGTAAGGCTGTGAGAACAAGGATCTGCCACCTGTCACAGAGAAGAGCCCTTACAAACCCTGACAAGGAGAGAGCAGCCTGGAAAAACCAGGACAGACCCCTGGAAAGTGGCCAGCTTCCTTAGTAGTCCATAAGCCATCCTTGGGGCCAGTGCACCAGGGCTCACTGAAGGCAAGACAGGAGGAATAAAGGTTTGCTGGAGATTGTGGGCCAATGGTGAGGAAGGGGCACAATGTCTCTAGGGCACAGAACCAGGCCAGCTGCTCAGGAAGAAGCTGAGCATTTTTCAAGGAACACGGTGGTGAATCACCTTTCCGCAGCCTGCCCACTGCATGTTTTTCAACAATATTTGTTAAGTGCAGGGTCAAACGGGCAAAAGCAGAACAGCAGCCTGACTAGGAATCTCCCTTCTCTCTCACCCTTCAGGCCCTCCTCATCAGCTCCAGGGTGTGTGTCACATTACAAGTTACTGCCCTGCCTTCCAATCTTCTACCCAGTATGTCATAAGCCTCCCTTCGCTGACCAAGGGGAAACCCTTTCGGAAGGCACTGGAGTGTTCACCCCCATGTCAGAGTCCCCTGAGCAAAACCTGTGGCTAACTTCAGAGAAAGAACAGAGCCCACAACCGTCGCGGAGACAGGGCTTGCCAACACCCAAGGAAATCTTGCCTTCCCCCTACACACCATCACTCAAAGCTGTCGGCTTCCAAAAATGTTTAGCAAGTGCAGCAGCGAGGGGCACGCTTATCAGACTGGTGCGGAGCTTAATCTGCTGGCAGGGCCTTCCCTAGCCCAGAGTTCCAGAAGTCTGCTTACAATTAGCTTCCAGCTCCAGTTCCTGGTGAAAAGGCTCAGACTGTGTCGAGTGCTAGCCTCTGATCACAGAAAGCTCCAAGGAGACGGGGGACAGCGTCAGTAGAGAAGCACAGTGCCAAAAAGGTCAGCTGGTCCACTGCCACCTCCCCCACACCAGCCCCAACCCACCTCCCATTCTGGCTTTCTGCCTCTCCCGACCGGACAGTCACATCCGTCAGGTCCGCTTGTCCCCAAAAGTCCCTGCTGACTGGCTGCCAAGAAAATACAGCACGCCTCAGCTCCCTCCTACCAGCAAGGGGGGAGAGGGGGACGCAGCAAGGAGGGCGGGAGGCCAAGAGAACCCGACTGGCCCTTGTGGATTTCCTTAAAAGAGATTGCCTGGCCAGGATCTGTCATCCAGCCGAATTATGTGCTGCAGGTTCTGTCTAGCAAGGTACAAGTCACCATTACTCTTCTAGCCATCCTCCCATCCCACCCTGCTTCCACCCCCACCCCACCACCTCTATTCACCCAGGCTAACACCAGATCTACTACTCAGGAAGGAGGGGTTTGGCTTCAGGCCGCCATTCTGAGGCAGCCACCCCCACCCCAACAACCAGCCAAGACGCTAGGAGTCTCCAGCCGCTTGGCAGCACGGCACCTTGCAGGAATCCCTTTCCCTAATCACGGGGTAAAGACAAGCCGTCTTCAAGCCAAGCGGAGAGCAGGTTCACTGCTACCTCCAGGCCTCCTTTTCTCAGCTCTTGCTAGGGGCTGTCGAACTCAGTGAGGTGTCAGACCATTTCTTGGCAGGGACAGAAACCTCTGCGGAACCGGCGGGAAGGCACATACAGACAGACACACAGGCAGACGCACACCCCACAGAGACAGACAGACACAGCACACAGAGAGGAGAGACAGAACACACACACACACACACACACACCACCAACACCAACACCACCACCACCACCACCACCGTCCCCCGCCTCCACAGTTGCAGCAAGCCCTCCTCTTGAAGGATCTGACTTCTCCTGTGCTGCACGCGCATTTTTTTTTTTTTTTTGAGAACACTTGGGCTGCGCTCCCCCGCCCACCCCGACAAGATGCTGCAGCTGTGCCCGCACCCAGGGTCTCTCAGAGATCCTCAGCGAGCCTAGGGCACGCGGGCCACACCCACTGGCCGGCCCACTCTGCTCGCGTATCCCCTATCTGCCAGCGTAAGGGTATCGGTAGCCCTCCACGCCCACATGGAAGCTCTTTCCTCCCTCTAGCTGTGCCCTCCGCCAAAAGAAATACCCAGCCACCCGCGCAGAGCAGTGCCCGCAAGCACCTCTCACCTGGGTATCTATCCCGTTCTCCAGAGAGCCGCTCTTCCGCAGCGGGAGTGCCTCCCCCGCCGGCTCCTGCAGCCCCTGCGACTTCAGGGGGAGCTGGCTCGGGTAGGCGGCCTTGCTCACCTCCACCTTGCTTCCCAACTTGAGGTAGCAGGGCTGGGTGCCAGGCCGCGCCGGGGGCACGTGCAGGATGGGCGCGGCGCTGTGCACGGGTTTGGGCAGTCCCGACTTCATTTTGGAGGCTACCAGGATGGCCGGCATCTTCTCCCGGGGCTTCGGCTTTCCCAGCACGTCCCTGGCAGCGGCGGCGGGGGCGGCGACCGCTAAAGGCAGCGCGGGGAGCGGAGCAGGCGCCGGGCCTCGGCCCGCGGGCGCCCACCAGCAAGGGAGGAAAGAAATCAAAAGAATCCCCGGGTCGGGGAGCGGCGGACACCGGGCGGACGCGCCCGGGGCGTGCGGCGCTGCGCGGGTGTTACCCGGGACAGGGGATGCAGCGGGGTCTCGCGTCCCCCGCGAGCGACCAGTTCAAGAGCTCTAGACGTTCAGGGGCTGCTGCCGCTTCTGACGATCTTCCTCCTGGAACACCGAGGTTTGCACGCCCATATTAACTTGTCACTGCATCCCCGAGTGGCGAGGCCAGCTGGGAACAGACCCGGGCGGCACGCGTCGGGTTCTGGCAGCTGCGGGCGAGCGAAGGCGCAAGCACAGAGAGGGAGGCGGCGCGGAGCTCAGGACGTCTCCGCCAAGAGGCGGCTGCCACCCTGCTAGTGAGCACCGCAGTGCCACCCGCGACGCGGGAGGGGCGCGGCGACAGCTCCCGAAGGTCCCTCTCGGCGTGACAGCCAGTCACCACGGCCCAGAAGCCCCTCGGAGAGACAGCACCGTAGCGGGTCTGCACGGGCTCCGTGCGCTGGAGCGCAGGAAGGCGTCGGCGGCGGGGCGCGGGCGCCGGGACGCGCGGCTGGCGGGCGGGGCAGGGCTGCGCTGCGCTCGCGGCGGCCGCGCTCCCCGGGAAGGCAGCGCGGGCTGCGGGGCTCGGCGCAGGGGAGGACAGGCTGCGGCCGGCGCGGCTGGGGCGCGCGCTGACAGCCGGGGCCGCCCCCGTGCTCTCATTGGTCCGCGGCGCGCCAATCAGGGGCCGCAGCTCTCCCTGCAAAGGGGGCGTGGCCTCAACTCCCGCGGCGGCCGCCGAAAACTCTGGGGCCGCGCTCGGCCGCAAGTACAAAGCGGGCTGGCGGGCGCTCTGCGGCGCGGCTCCGGCGCGCGCCTTCGGGCCGGCCTACACCCACAGCTCCCTGAGGCCGCCTTTTGAAAAATGCCCTTTCGAACGCAAACTCCCGCCGCCTCGGGGAAGTTCGTTTCCCTTTTCAAATTCCGCTGGTCACCTTAACGGTTTGGGTCTTCCGGAGGCACGCCCGCAGCGTCGCGGCCCCCGCCGGCTGCGCAGGGCGGTTCCTCGTTCCCGGCGGGCGGGCGCGCCAGCCATTTCTCCTCCGCCTGCTCTTCCAGGCGGGCCAGGGCCTCCCCGCAGCTTCCTTTACAGCTTTCAAAGGTTGCACGTTTATTTCGCTTAAGTATTTGAAGTATTTATAGGCAAATACAATGCTCAGGAAAGCCTTCTGCGCCAGGATCGCTCCTCCTCGAAACCTACCACAGACTCTGTAATTAGAGTCTCCCGAGGGATCCCGGAGAAGCTCCCTGACCCTGGAAGGCTGCGGCCAACCTGACTGCTTGCAGTGTAACAACCCCGCCCTGTCCGCACCTGTCCGCACCTCGGATGCACTAGCTCCACAGGTTCCTCGGCTGAAATTCCGGGGGGATATTCCTTTTCCCTCCGCTGGAAGCAAACAGGGATGGTCTAGCAGACCACAGCCTTTTCCTCTTGACGCAGGCTGAGAAGCACCCACCCTGTAGGGCGGCCCCGAAAGTGGAGATTTGGCTGCGTTCACACAATGCACGGTTGTCTGTATTAAATGAGATAGCGATGGCAGTCGTAATTTAGCACACGTGTCTGGCAATCACTGTGTAGGGAACCAAGAAGACTGATCCCTACCAACTGTAAATTTGGTAAGCTCTTTGTCTCTTTAATTCCTCTCTGGGATAGAGGCTGTTACTTTATGCCCGCCCTACCACCTGATCTACATTGCCAGTACCATGGACTGATAATTACCCAGATGCTATGGATTGAATGTTTGTATCCCTCTCAAATTCCTGTTGAAAGTCCGACTTTCCGTGGGGTGATATTAAGAAATGGGGCCTTCGAGAGGCAGAAGACTCATGACTGCAGAGTTCTCGTGATGGGATCAATGCTAGTATTTAGAAGGCGGGAGGAGATGATACCTTTCAGTCTGTGGGGATGCAAGCAAAAGGCAGCCTTTGTGAAACAGGAGGAGGGCCCTCACCAAGAACGGGGACCACATCCGCAGCTGATCTCAGACTTCCAGCCTCCAGGCCTATGACAAATGAATGCTTATTGTTAAAGCTACCCCGGTTATGACATTTCTGGTATAGCAGTTTGAACGAATCATGATACCAGGCCAAAGGGAACTTCAAGGTTTTATAAACAATCTCTGAAGCGAATGAGAAGACACCTTATTCTAACCTGCTCCCATCTTACTGTATCATCCATCCATTCTATATTCAAGAACTTCCTATTTTAGCTAAGTCGGAGAGGATGCAATCCTGTATACAGCTTGTCACTGTTCTCCATCTCTCTGAAGTTAAGTCACATGTGCTCTGCTATGACACTTTCTTAACACTCTGCCTTTGCTGTGTGATGCCACCTTCTATGCTATTGTCTCACCTTACTTAACTTGTTACTTCTTGTTTTATGCATGTATTTAACTCTAAGAGAATTAATCCCCTGAATTTAAGAGCTGCATTTTAACTTTGATGAGATTCACTCAGTACCAAGTGTGATGCTGTGAATGAAAGAGTGATTAATTTTAGCAGCAGGTCTCAAGGAGCAGAAGTTGTTTGTCAGACCTAGGAATATAAGGACATAGTAAACGGTATGCTATCCTTAACCTTGAATGCTGGTTCTGACAGATGTATGGGAATTCTGTTTCTCACAGATGTAGCTAGGGCTGTAGAAAGAAGCTATGGTCTTCCATTTCTAAAGATCATGAAGATATTCCCATATCTTTGGTGCAGTGGTTCTCAAAGAACTGCTGCAGTAGCAACACTGTCTGGACACTTGTTTGATAAACCATAACCCACCCCTACTAAATCAAGAGCTCCCAGGGTGGAACCCAACAATCTGTGTTTTAACAGATGTGCTTCTCAGTGATTTCCCTTCTCTCTCCACGGTGGACAATGAATGCAGGAACTCAAATGCTAGGCAGAATCTGTGCCTCAGAGTTCCATCCCCAGCATTTTGGATACATACTAAAGTTTGATAGCTTTTGCCCTAATGAATGTGTCAGATATCCAGAGCATTTCTAGGATGCTTTAAATCTTCACATGCATAAGAATCACCAGGGATCCTGCTAAAACACAGATTCTGATTCAGTAGAACTAGAATGGGGCTAAGATTCTCTTTTCCAAATGAGCTTTCCCAGTGATGCTGGTGGTGTGGAGACCACACCATCAGTACCATGAGTAGTTAACCACTGGCAGCAAAAAGGCTATCTCCCCAGAGTGATCTGTGGCTACACTGTTCTGAAAAGGACTCTCTGGGTGCATCTGTTCAGTTGGAAATGGCAACTTGGTCAAGTGATCAGTTTCTGCCATGAAATGGAGATAGTGACATATAGAGTATGTATTTGCCTTTGTTAAATTTCCCAGTTAAATCTGAATTGCCACCAAGGTCATTTTTTTCTTGAGTTATGAGACCTTCAAATCTGTACAAATAACAAAAATAGTGCACTCTTTTCTGGGTATTAAAAGTACTTCTTTCTAATATTCAAGGAAATGGTAAATGTATGAACACTCACCTGAACCCTATGTGATACATTTAACTAAAGTCTGATAGTTTTTCATCTTTCTTGGTTGAAAACAAGTGAATATTTTAGTTGGTTTCCAGATTTCTTTCTCTACCTCTTCATGCTTCTAAGAATTTTATTTCCTCATTCCGAAAATAATCTACACTACCCTTCCAATTTTCCTATTAAATTTATTTTTATGATTTAAAATAATTCATCATCTAAACCAGACAAAAGGGAAAATATACATGTGTGGCAAATGAAATAGTTATAAAATTCCTCCTTAAGTAAATAAGTCATATTTTAAATAAGTCCTGTAAATTTCTTCCTTCTACACAGATGCTATGTTAACATGAGCAAAATCCTTTTAAATGACTATAATTGGCCAATAGTGGTAGCTTAAAAAAAGTCTCTGATTCAGAAAACAATGAGATGCTTTGGAAAGAACATGTTATCTATGTATTTTTAAAATTTTTTGTTATTTTAATTATATGTACCGTGGACAGAGGTGCAAAGTCGAAACAGCTTACCAAGATGCCAGGCATAAGCCAATCCAAAACTGATTACTCTCAGGTTCATCGAATGATCCTAAGAGTTCAGACAGTTCCCTGGTTGTAAAAAGTCATCCTCAGAACAGCACACACCCATTACAGCTCCTTCTGACTCTTCAGAAGGGGTTATAATATAACCAGCCAATTGTGATTAGTTGAGTGTGAATTGGACTTCAGGGATGACCTGTAAGTGACCAGCCTCATCTACCCATCCTTCATCTGAGCTAAAGACCTCATCTGCCTGACCTCCCAAGGAGACAGTCCTGTGAAGAGCCAGAACATGGAAACCCTAGCCTGTCACCAAAAAATGCAGGGATCTGGGGAGAAAGCCAATAGTCTCCTGGAGACCCTTAATTATAAATGATGAGGGGAAGTGTTGCAACTCTGTGGAAGCACATAAAAGTGAAATATTCACAATTTATTTGGAAGTAAAAACAAAACGAATCACACAAACTTTATTTTTCAAAATGTACTCGTCCTTAATTTGCTACCATATGAATTGGTAATTAATGTCTCTCAGTGATGACACAAATGCTCTCCTTTTAGTAGGGGCTGAGTTGAGAGCTTACCTTCTAAAATGCAGAGAAGCAGGTAAGAACCTAGTTTATCTCTTTAGAAAGCCTATTCACTCCGCTCACCCCATTGCTATCCACTTCCAGTTTCATATTGTCTTCCAGTTGGGCTGATGTGCAAATTAACGTGCACAATAATGATCTCTGGGTTATTTTTTGAGAAATGCAAGCTAACGTGTCCCCCATTTGCAGATGCCAGTGTGAAAAGGATATGTACACGTGTGTGTGCACGTGCACATGGTTGCTCCCAAGCTTTTGAGGCAATGGTCCTGTGTACATGAAGCAAAGCATTTTGTTAATCCATGGCTTAATCATGAATTCTGTGAATACAACATTGCTGAGCCCCATCCATGCGCCAGTCTATGGGGATGCAGTGAAAACATCAGTTCTGCTCCGGGCTATCAGGGTTCACAAGATGGCAAAGGTGCCATTGCTCAGGCTGAGATCGCCCTTTCTCATAACTAAAACAACTGAGAAAGCTACCTCACGACAAATAGTGGGGGAAGTACACAGAGAAATAAGTAATATAACCAATATTCTAAAGGAGGCAGTGCAGAGTACGTGCTGCTAAACCAGACCACAAAAAGGGGGGTCAGCTGTTTATGAGGTTATCAGCTCTGTTGATTAATTTGACTTTCAGAATAACCAAAACAATGAAGAGTAATGACGAGAACTCTCCTTTACGTCTAGACCTGGTGTTGAAACCCTAAGAGATAGGGGCCCACTGTGCTGCCTTAGGAGTCCGGGAAGTATTCCTTTGTTTACATCTTGCTTCATTCCACTGAAAACTTAAGGAAAGCCTATACCCAGTGAATCAGTAGCTAAATTTAAGTAAGAATAAATGTAATCGTGGAAAATTTTTATTTAAAACTTAGACTGTAACTACTTTTGCCTTCTGTAGGCGGGAGAAAGCTGTGTAAATAAATCCTATCAGTGGGAATATAAACCACCTATCACTTCTTTCCCAATTCAGGCCCTAGTAAGCGGGCACATCTGGGCTTTCACAGTTGGGTGACTCTAGGATTCTCAGGAGAGGGCCTGAGTAATGGTACACTAGTGAGTGTCAGGATAAAAGAAAACCAGACCTGAAGTACAGGAGCAAGCTGTGCTCTTGTCAGTCATAAGTGAAAAGAAGATTCCAGTTCCTGGGAAGTTTTGTGTGCAGGGTTCCCCAAAACCAGAGAAACCAGAGCAGTCTGAAGAGACTCCTAAGAAAGCCAGAAGAAGAAGTAGAAAAACTCAGCCAAGAAAAACACTCTCTGTCCCCCAAACAGCAGAAAAACCTGCTGTGCTACCAAGTACTTTAATGAGATTTTTCTTTTGGTCCAGGAAAAAAATTAAAAAACAAACAACAGAGTAGAGTTTGAAATCTGGGTTTGTTTTGGAGCAGAAGGAAAAGAACAAGGAAAAAAGACAGGAATAAAATCAAGTTTGATCGGAGCAGAGATTCAAGAGTCTGGGATGACTGCAGGAACAAAATTATCAAGCAAATGTGAATATCTCCTGACATGGCTATGGGGTCAGGGATATAAAAATATCAGTTATATATATGGATAAAGAGGCAAAATAAAAGAATAAGATGAAAACACCTGGGTTCACCAGCCCGTGCAGTTGGCTGTGGCTAAGGCAGTGCTGGTAGCATGGTACTGATTTTGTGTTTCAGAGTGAAACTACTTAGGACTCAGCCTGTAGCAGGCAGACATGAAAGATGGAGTTGAACATGTTCAGACTGTAGGCTAGATTTTATCTGCAAGATTTTTGCTTGTTTCTTTGTTCTTAATTTCCTATCTATTTTTTTTCACTGTAACAGCCAAGGAAGAAAGATTTTATAATCAATTGAGAGGTCTAGTTAATTTCATTTCTAACTGATCTTTTACTAAGTTATTCCTTCTTCAGTATTATCCATTCTTCTTCCCACACATTAGACTAGACAGCTAGAGTTGACTCAATAATAATGATGATGATGATAAGAACTGTAATTTATTAAGATATTCTTACTCTGTGCCAGGGACTAAGGTAAGTATTGCACAAGCATTACCTCTAATTCTTACAATAGCCCCATGAGGTGGATGGCTATTGTCATTTCTTTGACAGAAGAGAAATCTAAGACTCAAGGAGGGTTCAGTAACCCACCTAAGATCCATCAGCTAAGTAAGTGAAAGGGCAGGATTTGAACCCCAGACCTTGGACTCTGGCACCTGGACTATGGGCACTGGACAGTATAACATTAAAGGAACAAGAACCACCATAATGAGGACAGTTGATATAATATCCTATGTCTCTGTGGCACTTATACTCTCCTTCACAGTTGGGGACATACATGGTGAGCTCAGTAATCCCCCAGGTGAGGCAAGAAATGAACTTGAGTCAGGGGAGCCCCTCTGGGTGATGCTCAGAGCTGTCTGTTGCTATTTCCCAGCAAGTGAAGACAACTTGGCCCTATAATCCTTAAAAGAGACCTGAGGAATTACCTGGGGTGTTCACTGTAGGAACAGATCCCTGTACTCTACCCCTAACAGACATAGGATTCTGCTCTTGAGTCTGCATTTCAAACAAGCCATCAGGTGACTCAATCAGCTGGTCCTCACACTTTGCTCTACAGCTGAGGCTGTATTTTAGAGTCCTCCAGGAAATTTAAACACTAAGCCTGCCCAGGTCCCACCCTGGGTCAGCAAAGGCACACTTTTCCTGGCACAGTCTTAGTTGGTAAGGCTCTCTGGATACAGACAAACTGAGACATCTGCTTTAAGGAGTACCCTGAAAGTCTTTGTTCTCACAGCACTTTACAGTGGGGGATTAGTAAAGCAATAATCTAGAAAAACTAAATGTAAACAGCTAATCTGGAAAATCACAGGTTTTCCATCACTGTCTGAGTAAGATTTCTTCCTGAGAGAAACACTCAGGGAGCCCAGCTGCTTATGCAGCCCAAAAGCAGCCAGGCAAACACCCAGATGCTGCTTCACATTAGGGATGCGGTAGTGCCAAGCAGCCTGACCGTTACTGGGTCCTAGGTTGTTACGGCTGCGGAGCCTCCAGGCTCTGAGCGATGATGCTTCCCAGGCTCCCTCGTGCATTTCCTCTTTTGGTTACTGCTGTCATCCTGGGAGCCTTCATGCCTACCCTCTGACTGTGCCCCAGGCACGGAGCCTGGTAAGCCTTGGCTGGGGAGGCTCCTGGCCAAAATCTGACCCCCAGGGAGAGGCAGGAGCCCAGTGTACGGGACACTGAGAGGAAGCGGGGCAGAGTTAACTCTTGGAGATCTGTGCTAACAAAGGGCATGCTGGCATGAAAAGTCTCCATAGTGGATAACATAAAAATTTAGGAATTCATACACATTGCACATTTTGTGAGTTCCCTCCTTTAAGATCTTGAGTCATCACACACACACACACACCCCTTTATAATATGTGTGTGTGTGTGTGTGTGTGTGTGTGTGTGTGTTAGCCTACTGTTAAAATTAATTTGACACAACATTTAGGTATGTTTATATATATGTACAAATAGGAAAGAGAAAAGAAACTTATCATATTGTCAGCATTGTATACTTCTGAGGAGCAAGTTAAGAGATTATAATTTCTTCTTTCCTTTCTAGTTTTCTTTTTGAAACAGGGTCTTACTATGTCACTCTGTCTGGTCTCAAACTTCGGGGCTCAAGTAATCCTCCTACTTTAGGCTCTGTAACAGCTGGAATTACAGCCATGTGCCACCACGTCCAGGTATAACTTCGTATTTCATATAATTCTTGATGAATTTGCAGTGCTGGGGATCCAGTCTGGGTTCTCACATTTGCTAGGCAAACATTCTCCCAACGAGCTACATCCTCAGTCCTGTATCATTATTCTAAAGGTTTGGAATTATGGGTGATTTAAGCTTTTCTGAGATTTTCTGTATTTTTCAAATAAATATCTTTGTTTTAGCCTTCCATTTATTTGAAGATCTGTTACTGTTAGTAAGCCTTGTTGTGAACCAAATCCTATTCAAGACTGGTAGCTCAGATTGATTCCAACAATTTTTTTTCCTGGTATGAGGCATCCGACCCAGTTGTCTCTACCACTGAGCTACATTCCAGCCCTTTTTGAGAAAAGGTCTCACTAAATTGCCCAGGCAGGATTTGAACCTGTGATCACTTCTGGGATTATAGGTACAATAATCCCTGGACCTCCACATTTTTAGGCAGGAGAGATTGAGCTTCTTTTCTCAAACAAACAAAAGCAAATGAAAATTTTTTTAGTTGCTGAAGATTACAATGGAGTTTAGCTTTGGGGAGGCCATACATGTAATAAAATCTCTGACGAGCAAGATTCTTCCTTTAACAATGAGAACCCCTTATGCCAAAGGCCCTGCCTCATCTCACTTCTTTCTGGGAAGCACTCCTAATAGGGTCATCCTCTACAGAAATTGGGACTACTCGTGAGCTGAGGGACTAGGAATCAATTCTTTGCTGACTTTCTTCTATCATCAATGCTGTTGGCCCCAGGACAACACTCTTTTTGTAGAACGAGATGGATGGGGAGGATAGTCAGCTCAGGACACCTGAAACAGACTCCACAGAGCACACCAAATGGGAATCCTAGTAAACACTACTTGTTGGCTGAGCTCCAGGCTAGTCTAAAAACTGTCAACAAAACAGAGACACCATGAGGATGTTTTGCACCCCGAGATCCTCTGAAGCTGTGTGAAGATTTGAGATCATAAACAGCTGCGTTGATTTCCGCTTCCCCCCCCCCACCCAATCCAAATACAAAGCAAATAAAACTTCAGAGCTCGATGGGTGGAAAAGAACAAAATATACAGTAATGATCTTTTATGTTTTGGTTTAAAAAGATATTGTTTTACAAACAGTGGTGCAAGACATTAGTAAATTAAAAAAAAAAAAACAAAACAAAACAACTGCCTGGCAACTTTCTTGAAGCTCCATGTTGCACAAGAATTTTAGACATTCATGAATAAATTTATTAGAATTTTCTCCCCCAGGCGGTCTGGAAATGCCTCAAACACGAACCTAACGCGACGAGCTTCCCAAGGCTATGCTGAAGACTAGCAGCTAGCATCATCATCCTGGCTTCCACAGACTGTCTTTTCACATTTGGCTTGGCGAATGGCCTTCCATTCAGAATCTTTTGCCTGTTGAGATTTTATCCTTCCCAACAGGGAACTATGAAGTGTGAGTCTGGGGCTGCAGGATGCACCTTTCTAAGGCAGTAAGCTGGCAAGACAGACTTCCTGATGCATTATTTAAGACAAGCTTCAAGAATCTCCTCCCATGACCATTTTAGCTCTGTTTTTTGCCTTTGATCCTTTACTGTTTACTTTCACTCCTATCGGAGTCTCCACAGCCCATTTTATTCTGTGCTGCCTGAAGCAGGAACTCTGGCAGAGGCCCCTTGTCAGGATCCTTAGCTTCCAGGTTCCTTTCTGGATGGAGTGAAGGGGAAGACACTGAGGATGGAGCCATTCAGGCCTATGTGTGAATCTTGATTTTACCTCTTAACGACTGAGCAAAATCACTTCACTTCCCTGATTCTTGGTGTCTTCATCAATAAAATGGGACTGATGGTAACTATTTCAGAGAGTTGTTGCCAAGATTTGAGATAACAGAGACAAGATGCCAGGTGTGAATTTGGAACCTTGTAGATGTCATTCATTCATTCATTCATTCAAATAATATTTTATTTGCTAGCAAATGCCAGGCCACGTGATAATCACTAGTAATAGCAATATAATGTTAGCAAAAAACAGAGTTCTTTACTCAGGAGCTTGTGATTGGGGAAATGGATGGTAATTACACATCGTCTCATTGAAGATATAATTACTAAGTGAGGGAAGGACTTATATTGGCCGATAAAGAACCTTGACCCCTTTAGGCTGTGGATGCAGCCAAAGCTTCTTGGGAAAAGTGCTATTTGAGGCAAGATGAAAAGGCAAAGAGGGTGACCAGGCAAAATGGGGCTTTTCTTCCTGCCTGGCAATAGGCTTGAAGATTTGGGAAGAAAGCAGTAGAGATTTGGGTCCCCAGGCCCACAAGTCTACCTCTTCTTTGTGAGATAAAAGAAAATGTCAATGTTTTAGTTGCTCCCCTGGAAGCCATTTAGTGAAGTGGAAAGAGTCCTGTAGATGTGCATAAGCACTCAAATAGTAGTGTGATCTTAGCCTAGACACAGAAACACTGAGTCTCAGCTCCCTGTCTGTGTGTCATCCATTAGATCCCTTTGGGATTTGGGGGAAGGATATGCAGGAGAGTCAGTAAGCCAGGGTAGAGTGGTCAGAAGGAAGATGACATTGGAGTTGTATTGCATGGGTTTAAGCTTTGCCACTAGTGTGACCTTGGACAAGTTACTTTACCTTTTTAATGCCTTAGATTTCTCATCTATAAAACAGGTTTTTTTTAAATAGTCCCTCCTTCGTATAGTTCCTGGCGGAATGAAGTGAATGAATATCATCTTTGTCACTTTCTCATTACATGGGACAAAATACCCGACACCCACAACTTAAGGAAGAAAGTTTTATCTTAGCTCAAAGTTTAGAGATCTCATTTTGTTCATGGCTGGCTGGCAATGGCAGCATGACTTGAGAGAAGAGCTGCTCAATGCACTGCATAAGGAAAGATCCGGACTTAGGGAGAAGCTGGGGCAAGGGTATATCTATGTCATAGCCTCAGGGATCCACCAAACCCTCAGTAATCTGTCTCTCTTGACTAGGTCCTACCTCCTAAGAGCATGTGAAATTCATAAATAATCTACAATATCCAAATACATGAAGCTTTTTGAGGACATTCCATATCCAAACCATAACAAGCATATTTTAAACCTAAGTCAGTGGTTGGCTCACCGACAGCACTACCATTATGATCTTCAAATGTCGTGGCACACTGTTATGGTTTGGATTTGACATGTCTCCCAAAAGCTTCATGCCTTTGGAGGTTGTGGATTATCTATGATTACGGTGTGCTGATGGGAGGTGAGGCCTGGCGGGAAGGGGTGGATGCTTGGGATTTGACCTGGAGGGCTGTGTGCTGGTTCTGCCCCTCCTCACTCACTTGGCTTCCTATCTGCCATACCATGAAGAACCCCTCAGCTGCACCTCTGCCATATGTAGTCACTATTGCTGGCTACCCACATATGGACAATGATCTACTAAAACTGTGAACTAAAAATAAATCTTTCTTTTTAACTTGTGAATGTTTGGGTATCATGTCCCAGCAACAAGAAAGTAACTAAGACACACACAATAAGTATTCAAGCTACAATTCCTTTCTCACCTGGCCCAGGGTCACCACATGACCCAGGGTGTGTCTGGGTGTCTGGAAATTTCTATTGCTAAGATGGCTGAGTGAAGACCCAGGACCTTAGCCTGTGTGGCCAACAGATATCCCTGATTTTCTGAGGGGCTCACTAGCACTGGCCTATACCTGGGGAAGAAATCTGTAGCCCTAGGACTGGAGCATCCAAATCAGATCAAGCAGAGAACAGACGAGGGGGAAGGTGGTGTACTTAGAAGAGTACATCTGTGAATATACACTGTCCTTGCTGGTCGTGAGTCAGAAGAGACACATAGAAAAGCTCTCTCCTCTTTCATTGCAGTAGGAGGTCACATCTGCCCAGCCCTCACGGGGCCTTCTGCTAAACTGTCTACAAGGAGGAGCACAGCCAGCTGTCTGTTTCCCTAAGACATCTATTCAAAGTCCTGCGCCTGTTCTTCTGTAATGGGCTGTCAAATGCAGGTATGTGATACATAGCCTGCTGGTATCCCAAATGTCCAAGGTGTCCAAGGTCATCATCCAAGAGAGATTCCTCTTCTGGAAAACAGGTTTTGTTTTCAGTGATCTCTTCATGCTGGTATCTTTTTGAATCTCCTAACTCTATAATTAAGTCAGTGTCCCATAGCCAAACCAGGTGCCATGGTAACGTAGGCTGAGGAAACCACTGGAGCGACTGGCAAGAGGGCTTGAGGCAGAAGCAAACCAGTGATGTGTCAAAGTCTTTACCTCGTTTAATTTCTTTGAACCATGCTTAGAAGTAATATTTCTTCTTATTTTACAGATGAAGAAACTGAGGCATGTTTACCTAAAGAAAGGCCACAGTTAGAAAGCTGAAGACCTGGGACTCAAATCCTTGATTGTCTGATTCAAATTTCTATGCTTTCTCCCCATGACACTCTGTTTGACACCAGCAAGCTGACACTCGGTCCTTGACTCTGCTTCTTGTTTGCTCTGCTCAGCAACAGTGTCACTGGTTCATTGTGGGCTACAGACTGGGGGTCTAGCCAGCTTCCCTTGCCCGTACCCCCTTCAGCTGGCAGCAGGAAGAGCCTAGAAGAACTGAGGAGGAGAGGGCTCTGCTTCTTCAGAGGGCAAGAGCAGCTAAGCCACATCTGCTGAAGTGCAGGTATGGAAAGAGACTCTTCCCTGTGATCTCTCCCTCTTCTCTTTCTTTCCTACCCGCACACACTTGCTTGCACGCTCCTGTCGTCATGAAACTTGCATCTGGAGGCAAGGCATGCCAACTGAGGTGTTGAAATCCATAGAGAGTCATAATTTGGCACCTGTGAAACACTTTTCAACACTCTGCAATGACAGCTTATTCATCCACATAGTCCTTCCAGAAGGTTGTGTTCATGCCATCATGGAGGAAGAAAAATAGGGCAAAGGTTGAGAGTGGTTGGGCCAATCTGCAATTGAACTTCTCACCCCTGCCTGATGGTACAAGCAACAAGGTCTCACACAGGCAGCTCCTGCCTTTGATTTCAATGTACAAATTCCAAGTGAAGTTGAGAAAGCCACTGACCTCTGGGACTCAGGTTTCTCATCTGCAAACTAGAGAATTTCTGGGCCATTGAGGGTCTTAGGATATGATAATGGCACTTAACCAGGCATATCAGCTGACATTTACTGAAAGCCTCAGATGCATTTACCAGCTGCCTTATGAATAATATCCCTACTTCTTAAAATCAACTTGCAAAGAATAGCTATCTTGTTTTATAGATATGACTGAACTTCATAGAAGTCAAGGGGCTTGCCCCAGATCATACAGTAAGTGGCAAAGCTGGATTTGAACCCTAGCTCACCGGGATAATTACTCTACCTGACTGCTTCTGAGGAGGTAGCCTACTCTGCATTTCACAAAGAAGGAGCTTGGGTTGTTGGCTTCTCAGTGGCTACACACCATTGGGGCCAAGCCTTGTGCTCTGTGATGAGTGAGTGGCAGAGAACCCGGTGGCTTGATGAACAGGGGTGGCACAGGCACTGGGAAAGCCAAGCAGCTTCCAGAGAAAGGAGGCACTGAGCCAGCTGCTCCAGGGTTGACCCTGGCATTGCCGATAACATGTCGAAGCAAGAGTTCAGTGGGGAAAAGGAACAGGAGGCCCTTCACATTCCTCCCCACTCAGCACGGAGCTGCTGTCAGAGGCAATTGCCGTCACCATGTGCCTGCCCCTTCTGTGCTCCCTTCTGAAGACTCTGACCTACTTTTTGTAGAAATATGTCCCCTAGAGAATAGCTTCTCACTCTAGGTGTCACAGGTGGGGGCCAGTCAGATCATCTACTGCACAGAATCCAGTCTCCTGGTCTGGATTCTCAAGGCAATTCACACTCTGCCATTGTCTGCCTCCTCTTCGTCTCTCTTCTGCTGCTTGCTCCAGCCATTTGCAGGTGTGCCGCACTCTCATGCCTCCATGCATGAAGAGGAAGGATGAAGACTTAAAGGTTAGCACAGCTGGCTGAAAGCAGATTTCCTGTGGGCCTATTCTGTTTTGCATTGCTGTGTAACCTTGGGCAAATGACGTAACCAACACGAGTATCCTTAACCAGCCTCAGTATCATCTTTGGTATCATAATAATATCTCTACTAGAGGACTATTGTGAGGATCAAAGAGGAAAACAATATGTTCAAGGTCCCTTTTTTGTGGTCCTGGGGAATTAGACCCAGGGCTTTCACATTGAGCTACAATTCTAGTCTTTTTTATTTATTTATTATTATCATTTATTTTAATATAGGTTCTAAGTTGCTAAGATTCCTAGGCCGGACTTGAACTTGTGATGCCTTTATCTGAGCCTACCAGAGTGTTGAGATTACAGTGTGCACCACTGTGCCTCTCTTAAAAGTACATTTATACATGCTCCCCAGGTGATTCTCTTGTATAGCCACGGTTAGGAGCAACTGAATCAAACTGTACTCTCCAAGAGGGTGGAGAAACTATCTTATTGTGTTTCAAGTCCTTGGTACTTAGGTACCACAATGCCTGGCACCAATTCAGCATCCTGAAAATAGTTCTTGAATGAATGGCCAATTTTATTTATTTGGAACATTAAAAATGCAAACAATCCATTCCCCAAATCAGCCACCCATCCACTACCAAGAGCACATTTGCACCTAAACCTCCCAAACCACAGTCCTAGTCAGTAGGGAATACTGCCAGTGAAGGAAAACACTATGAGATTGGTGTCAAACAGGGTCTTGTCTGAGTAAATTAAGTCAGCACTGAATACTGACCCTTAGACAAAAGTGGAACAACAAACTAAATGAGACTTATGTAACCCCCGAAGAGAAGAGTGTCCCCACCAGGGACAGATTTTTTTGGGAAGCCAGTGTTCAGATGTTTGCTCTGGATTCCTTGATTTTTTTTCCTTGGGGTCAGGCTTTTGTCCAAGTTTCAGAGCCTATGCCAGGTTTAAACTTGAAATGGACAAATGTACTTCCAGAATCTTCACACCTAGTTCCAGATGGAAATGCTGTTAAGTGTCCTGACCAGCTGAACTGCTGGGACAAAAATTATTCTTAGCACAATGGTGTGGTTGGTAGGCCTTTTTTCCCCCTTATGATTGATGTTTAATTCAACTACCAAAAACTAGGACAGCCTTTCTATGCATGGGGGGACAGGCTGGAGGAGGGCATGACCCAGCATCTCTAGCATTTTGCTTTTCTCTTGTACTGTGCTGTCCTTGGGGTGCTCACTGAGGAGCCATTAGCGTATGGAGTCTAATGGAATTCAACGGAAAGGGCCAGTTTTGCATTCATCAAGATCAATTTAAAAAGCAAGGCATTCAATGTTTTTGATGTAACCCAGAAAGGATAAAATTTTTCAAAACACATACCAATAAGGGGTACATTTCTTCAGCTGGTGTCCTGTACCTAAACTAGTACAGGTAGAAGGCATTAAAATGCAAACAGGGACCCGGAGTTAGGACTGGCAGCAATGGCAACTCAGTCAGTATCTAGAAGGAAGACTAGCAGCAAACGTTTCTCCCGCATCCACTCTGGGCTAGGTGTCCTATAGATAATACTTCATTTAGACTTTGCAGTTTACAAGACTGTCTTTTTTGGTTTACAGCTGACAAAATTAAGGTTCAAAGAAGTTACGGAGTCAATTTCCTTAGTAGATAGCTGAATTGGCCTGTGAACTCCAGTTGCAAGGTCCAATTTCTATCCCTCCTACTGTGTGGTGTCCTGGGCCTGAGAGCTCTGAATTATTTCCCACCCAAGTCCACCTTGGGCTGCCAAATAAGGGCAGATAATTGATTGCATCTGGTTGGGAGGGTGAGCGAGGAGGCAAGAGTGGGAGGTGATCTCCTCACCAGGTGTTGTGATGCCTCTTGCAGCTGTGAATGTGCTCCCTGAGCCAAGCCAGGAGCAACAGTTCAACAGTTCTCTCTCTCTCTCTCTCTCTCTCTCTCTCTCTCTCTCTCTCTCTCTCTCTGTCTGTCTGTCTCTCTGTCTGTCTGTCTCTGTCTCTGTCTCTGTCTGTCTGTCTCTCTCTCTCTCTCTCTCTCTCTCTGTCTCTGTCTCTCTCCCTCTGCCAAGAGACCCTTGAGTGGGAGAACAGGCTTCAGGGAGAATGCAGAACACATCAGATCTGGGCCCAGAAAATGCCCCTTTGCTCACCTAGAGAGGTGCAAATGAGAGTTAAAGTGGCAAGGAGTTTCAGCTTGTACTAAATGAACCTTGACAAGCCATGGCTGTGTGTCAAAGGTGTAGCACCACCCCTCCATCTGCCTGAGCAAAGCTGGCTCTAAAGATTCACTCTAAGAAAAGGAGGAGCTTCATGAGCTTGACCGTGTGACTAAGGACATTGGAGGTGACATCAGAAGGTCAACATAGGGGCTAACCCAGGATAACGGATTTCTGGCTCCACCTCTTTGCAACTAGAGCTGAGTTCCTTTTATTCTTCTGAATATCTTCTAAAATGGTAATTTCCTAATTGTACCTTATTCTTTTATTTGGTTGTTTGATGGGTAGGCTGATAATAAAGTGAACACCACATTGGACCCTGAAGATGCCCAGTGGGTTCAGAAGGGGCCCAAGGATCCCTCTTAAGAGGCTCTCTCTTCCTCTAGCTTTTGTGTGTTTTTCTTTTTATGGTCAACAATTGTGGCCCTGTTCAGAGTACTACCTTTGGGCTCCTGGAAACCCTTCACACACGAACACAGCTAGGTGTGTCAAAGGGTTTGCTTCCCAGCACGAGAAGCCAAGGACAGATTACAGGTGTATGAAAGCCCACCTTCCTTGCCTTGAGGTGGGACAAACTGAGGTGTCATTTAAGCTCCAGAACTCCCCTCCAAATGAGGCTGGACCTCGCGTTGTCTGAAATCACATGCTTCCTTGGTTTCATCACTGTCCCTGTCCTACTTCCCCTTTCCCTCACTGGTTCTTCCTAGTTACTAAACCAAAAATTCTCACCTTACTGTCTACTTCCAGAGAGCCCGACCCAAGATACCATCCTGCTGAGTTATTGTGAAGATTCATTTTTTATGTAAAGTACCCATCTTAGTGCCTGGCACTAAGGCAAAAATCCATAATGGTAGCTGCTTATTTTTAGATGGAACCAGAAAAAATTGCCACTAATGACAGCTTTTGACTAAAAAAGTTATTTCCTTATGATACATTAGAGTCTAATTTTCTAACATTCCCAGCAGCTGTAGGAGAAATCTTTCTAAGGAAGATCCTGGCCTGCTCTGGTGAATTCACAACTCATGGTCTTCCTTCTCCCTTGTCCTCTGTTCCCTAGGAGAATGCTGGTGTCCTCCTAGTTGCTGGTGTTTTGGCTTCACTGAGCTGGCCCAGGGACACATGCATTTGTTATCTACACAGAAAACCATGTGAATCGGGGCCCCACCTAAAACAGAAGAGAGGCCAAGGGTGAGGGTGGGGGAGAGCAACCAGTGTTTGTCAAGTGGAAAAGGACCGATCATAAATAGGAAAAATGTTTTTCAAATTCCCCCAAGGGCAATGTTTTGTATTATTTTTTGTTTTATTTTCCCCCAGACACGACTTTGGCGGCCTCTTATAGCAGCCTGTTGTGAACCTTCTCTTTGAAGGGCGATGGTATATTTCTGATCCATTTCAGCTTCAAAGATAGGACAAATGAATACTGTGTGCATGTCAGCATGGCACCCTGGCTGACAGAGATGTAAAAAGTACACGGAAAATTATTGTTTATGTTTCCTCCTGTTATCACTCCCCCAACCTCATGACAATCCATCCATTATCTCATTCGAACCATAGCATCCCTTCCCTTCCCATCGTGAAGGGACAATGTGGAAGGTGACAGTCACATGCAGAGGTCTGGCTTTACACATGGAGGACACTGAGGGCTCAGGGCAGAGGCCAGCTGGAAGCAGATATGTGAAAAAGAGAAAATGAATCAGAAAATATGAGGGCAGGAGGGCATCGAATAACCTGCTTAATTGGTAAAGTCTCAGCCATCACTAACCAGGAGCTTCGGAGCACAGAGCTTGGTCTTGAACAGGTTCCCTGCAGTGCCTGAACAGGCAGCAACACCTGTCCTGCTGCGGGAGCCGGCCACTGTCTGGGAGCATTTGCTGCCCTGTGACCCTGGCTTGCAGCCCATCAGGTGCACAATAACACTCAGAACACTTGCCATCTGGAATAATTTTTGTGCTGTTTGCTTGTTTATCCGTCTGTCTCCCTTACCTCCCTCCACACACGTGTACATTCAAATGTAGCTCCATAAAAGCAAGGATGATCTTCCTGCTACAGCCCCAGAGCCCAGAACAATGCCTGGCACTTGACAGGTGCTCAATACACATTTGTTAATTGAACGAATGAAGTACAATTGCCTATATGGCCAATATGCAAAAACAAAAAAAGTCAGCAGAGGCAAATAATGCTACTGAGGCATTAGAGATTCGACTTTGTTCATTACACTCTCTTTGAGCTAGAAAAAACTCAATTCAAGTTTGGAAGGATTTATAGCAATAAGAAGTGAAACAAGGAGCGGTTTTTGCTTCACCAGAAAATACCATAAATCAAAACATTCCTATTGATGTGGCTGTTTTGTCTATAGACCACAGCAGATTTAGATGTTGCCAGATATTCATATGTTTAGCATTAGGTAGCAACAAACTATAAGCTTTCTCAGACAAAAGCAAGCAAAAACAAACACTGGATTTTGCGCCAAATGGCCTGACTTTTGGCCATGGGTTTTCAGGGAGCACACATGGGCACAAGTGCCTGGGGAATCACATGCAAGTCAGAGATAAGACATTCGTGGCCTTTCTTGAGGCTTGGACAGGACCTACGACCCCCAGAGTGAGGCTTTGACTGGTGTGGGGATTTCTTCCAGTGACGCTGCATGCACAGTCAGAGCAGTCCAATGGAGCCCATTGATGTCTCTTTGGCAGGAAAGAGCTTTCCCCAAAGTCACAGAGTGCCCAAAGATGTCCTGCTGGCCCCTGGCCACAGAATCAGCCTGCATTTCTCATGGTCATGGCTGGCCCCAGGCAAAACTCTTCTAGCCACCCAGCCAGACAGTGGCCGGGACTGAGCCAAGTAGGAAGTATTCTCAGTTTGTTCTTCTAAGTGAGGGCAGGACACACTGGCCTGGCCTTCCAACACTTAGTTATATATTCTGACATCATAGTACCAGTCAGACATGGGTGCAGAGAGGCAAAGGGCTGTCATCCATGGGAAGGTCACCTAGACCCATGCTGGGGACAGACACTGGCCACGTGTGGCACTGCAGACTTGAAATGTGCAAGTCTGGGCCGCAATGTGCTCAGAGCTCAAAATGCACACTGAATTTGAAAAAAATATAAAATATCTCATTGGTAATTTTTATATTGAAAATATGTTGAAATAGGAATATTTGAATAATTTGCATCAAATGGAATTTATTACTGAAATGACTATCATCTGTTTCTTTTTATCTTTTTCAATGTGGTGATGAGAAAGTTTAAAATTACACATGTGGCTCACAGTTGATGTCTACTGAACAGTCTGGCCTAGAAACCTTGCTGTCTACCTGTGATCCCCATATGTTAACACCATCGTCTGGGCATTTGTGAGACATACAAATCCCACGCCTAAAGTAACAGAGTCAGAATTTTTAAAAATAGAAGGATTATTTACAAATTAAAGTCTGAGACAGCTAACTTTTCAACTTCTAATTTGTATAGTGTTACAGCAGGAGCCTAATTAAGAAGTTGTAGTTTTGGGTTTTATTCTTAAATCTGCCTTGAAATTGCTGTGTGCCCTTGGTTAAGTCACTGCCTGTCTTAGGGGCCAGGCACCATCCTGCAAATGAAGAACCTGGACTAGAACGCCCTTGGAGCCTCTGCAGGAAGTTGCCCTGGTGTCAGTTTGCTCTGGTGTGAATGGGACCAGCCCTTTTACCAAGGTACTTAGAACAATCCTAGAGAGAGAGAGTCCCATGTTATTTGCACTTTAACATTTGCAATGATCCCTTTCAGAGAGGTCTCCTATAGTAGGTAATCAATATACATGTCCCCATTGTCACTGTCTCCTTTGGGTCCCATGAACTTTAATTAACATTTTGTTGTAGTATATTAAGGACTTGTAATGTTCTATGACCTATTCTTATGCTTTACACATACTCTCTTATGTAATATTCCCTATGACTCTATGAGGGTAAATTCATTATCACTTCCTTATATAGGAGGAAATTAAGCACAGACAAGTTAATCAAGTTGCCCAACAAGATACAGCTGGTAAGTGGTCAACATTCAGTGCCCCAGACTTTGGCCTTGAAATCATGATTGGCAAGGAGTGGAACCTAGAAAGAAGGCCTGAGGCTGTAATGTAGTAAACATGCAAATGAAGAAAGTAGATACAAGAGAATGAAGTCAACACAGTAGGCTATTTCTGAAGCATCTGCTGGGTTCTCACATTATAATCAATGTCATGCAAATAACATCTATGACAAATTCTCTGGTTTCATACCCACATGATGAAAACTCACAGGAGAGACATGCTGTCCACGGGCTGCCCTACCATCCATGTCCTGTACAATCGCAGTGGCAGGGTAATGCCAGCGCATAGAATAGGCTAATCAGCTGAATTTGCCCCCAAGAGAAGACATCTGGAAAGGGCTTATGCTGGTTAAAATAAGCTCTTTTCTAAGATTTATGCCTTCTCTTATAAATTTCTCTGTAACACAACTACTTAGAAAGTAGTGACAAAAATGCTACCACAGTCAGAAATTAAGGAGTAGTTTAGTTGGCTGATCATATGGACGACCTGGGAAGGCTTTTCCTGTCTCCTCACCAGCCAGACTGTGCCTAGTCATGAGGCTAGTCCTCGGCCCCCACTGATGCTCCAAGCCTTTCACCTGAGCACTGCTTCTGCATCTCTACCTTGTACTTTTCCTCCCATTCCTGGTCCCAGGCTTCTTGTCTCATTTCCTGACACTATCCTTTGGAGGTGACACTTTTTTTTTGCCTTTGGTGTGCCAACAGCCTTGGATATAAATTGCACTGTCCCTGCAGACTAGCCAAGGACTGGCTGAGGCTGGTTCAGCCTAGTCTCCATGACTGCATCCTGGTATTGTTACACAGGCTTTCTCCAGAGCAAGTTTGTCCTGACCAGGGCCAAGAATGGAACCCTGAAACTGGCTCCACTGGGAGTCTTTTTCCCCATTGATCCCAGAGTCTCAGGGAGCTCCTCATGGAGATGAGTGGGGCTTTTTCTCTGCTGAGATCTTCTACCCAGGGAATGTGCCTACAGGCTTCTTTTAATCTTTGGGGGGGAAAATTGATTTTTTTATAGCTAGAATGACCTATGACTTTTCATCCAAATTGAGCTTTTTATTTGGCAGCAGAAAGGGATGCTATTAATAATTATGCCTGGCTGATAGGCTGGAACTGGGACTGTCCTGGGCTATTTGCGGCAGGCTGCCCTATCTTCTCAGTGATGCAGGGTGGCCATAGCTCTTTTACTGCATTGTGCGTTGTATGCTTACAACATTCTTCTTCAGTATCACGTGGACTTGTCCACAAAAGTATCCTTAGAACAGAAGACAGCTGATAGGATCTTCGGAGTGATTGGTGCATGGTGCAAAGTGACCACCTAGAGCTTCTGGACAGCAGCTTTAAAGTGTGCATAAGTATTTGGACATTCTGTTTAATAATCCTTATTTTGTTTTGTTTTTCAGTATTTGGGTATTTTTCCTCAAATTTTAAGGCAAAAACAATAGGTAGAAGCTACTTACTGCTGGTTTACTCTATATTTTTGTGTCCCTCCTGTTACTATAGTGCCATTAGAGAAGAATGGTGTGACAACACCCTCCTGCCTAGTGACACAGAGAACAGAAACTTACCACATCCAAGGTGTTTGGGAATGGAAAAGTTTGCAGATTGAGGTCTGGCTAAAGGTCCGAGCTTGCCTATGTACTTAATTTTCCCTCCTACAGAGTCTTCTGTTCCTTTAAGTATAACAAATGCAAGCAAGTAAATCCCCACTGAAGAGTCTTAAGGGGCCTCACGGTCATTCAATGCAAGGCACTGCATGGAATTGTACGTTTCTTATGTGGAGGACCTTCACTAGACAGTAAGCCAAACCCAGGGGAGACTCTCCCCAAAGCAGCGAGGTTGTATCGGTTCCACTCCCCTTTTCAGCCCATTGAATAATTTCTGAGGAGACCAGAAGGCAGGTTCTGTAGCAGATAGGCTTCGAGTGACAGAGTCTATAGCAGCTTCATCAGGACAGAGGATGGAAAGGAAGGATTGGGGCACTGAAGCTCCAGATGAACCTCCTAATTTGAGCTAAGCATTACCTCTTGACATTGAAACCTGAGTTAACCAGGCCAGGAACAGTAAGACACCCACCTTCATGATTCCAGAGTCTCTCTGTGCATCCCCCACCTGCCAAAATCCTTCACTGCTCACCATACACACACGCGCACGCAACACATACACGAACAATAATAATTTGTTCCGAGAACACCAAATTGCGTTTTCTGTAGCACCTGCAGCCGTTTGCCGTATCTAAGAGTTCAGCACGTCTTGTGTTGAATTCCTCCCTCCACTTCCTCCCGGCTGCAGACTTAGAATTTCCCTGGAGATGAAAAGATAATTTGAAAATTAACTTCTTATTCTAGTCTTTCTCCATAGCTCCAGGGATTATTCTCAGATGAAAACACAGGACTTGGGAAGTAATAACGAGGAGGGGCAGGATGTTACTCTGAGTTGCGAGCAGTATCTACAATCAAGGTGTCTTTGATCAGGGTGGTGTTTACATGGGTGTGTAAACCTTGAGATAATTCATGAATCATGTGTACATTTTTCTGAAGTTGTTTAACACTTCAGTGGAAATTTATATTTCCTAAGATCAATTGTAACTGAGAGAGAAGGTTACAATCTGGATATCTGTTATTTGCATAAAAAATAACTATCTCTGTTCTTATTCTGTGGCTACTGGGGCTGCCAGTGTCTGAAGGATTCTAGGCTGAGCCCACACTGTTTCCCTGCTTCTAGGGAGAAGACAGTACTGAGAGCAAGCCATTAGTCTTAGATTTTGTGTTGCCCCTTCTATGGATCAAGGCAGACTCATGTTCCTAGAATTACACAGGAAGGGTTCTTTGAAGGAAGAGCTCAGCATGTGAAGACAGACAAACCTGCATCCAAATCCTGGCTCTGCCACTTTCTAACCACGTGACCTTGGGAAAGTTATATAAACTTCCTAATCTTCAGTTTCCCTGTCTGTAAAATGGGGCTAATAATAGTGCCTGCCCTGTGTGGTTGCCCTGGGAATTACCTGTACTGCATATAAAGGAATTACCTCCAGGACTGGCAAAAAACAAGTACCCATTAAAGAGTAAATATTATAATCAAGAACAACCCACTCACTCTGTGTGAGAAAAAGAACAACCAGGGAAAGGAGTATCTTATCAAAGGTCAAGAAGCAGGATATGATGACAGTGCCTTAGGACTGTAGTGCCTTCCATATTCTTTGCTGTTCTTTCTCCACACTGGGGGCCTTGGGGAGGACCAGACGGCCATTCTAGGCACATCCAGATGGGATAGTTTCTATTGCTGAGCGCAAGACTCTTGAAAGGAGACTGTATGAGGAGAGCAGTTTCGCTGAGGGGGCAAATTCTTGGGTTGAGGAGGGCTGGAGAGGGTACCCAGCAGGACCTGGCATACCTGACTGTAAGCCACCATGGAGGCCAAGCCTTGAGGAAGCAGAGACTTTCTTTCCAGAAACACAGTGTGCCAGCTTTGTGAGCAGATACTGGGATTTTGTGCAAAGAAAAGACCCTGCTCTCCTGGAGTTCACAGTCTGGGAGGGCTGGGTGCAGAGAAGTCCAAGGGTGATTATGACAAGTTATTATAGGTTACTGAAAGGGAAAGCAAGGGTAAACATATCACTGGAAGGGTCCCAACTTATCAAGGAAGTGACATGGCCACAGAAGCAGTGACATCAACACCAGTGCTGGCAATTTGGGTCATGATGGTGAAGGGAAGAGGCAGAGAAGAGGCTATGTAGTAGGGTTGGGGTAATTCCAGGCTGTGGCTAAGAGGAACGGGCTGGTGCTGTTGGAGCACAGGGAGTCAAAGGAAGAAGGGAGCCAAGCTCCAGGCCTCCCAAACCACGCCAAGAAGGCTGGGCTTCATTCTTCAAAACATAAGAAACTTTTGTAGGGTTAAAAGTTGGGAAGTAAAATGAGGAGATTTGCCTTTTAGAAAAGCCTGAGCCCCGAGGGTCAGCCCAGGGATAAAGGCACCACTTAGTGCAGACTGTAGAAGGGCTCTAGTAGCCTTGCCCAGCTCCTAGGTCAGAGTGGCATGTTAATTTAAGAGATGGAGAAGCTAAGGGCTAGAGAGAAGCGACTTACTCACTGTTACTCTGAGGCAGAGCTAGGTCTGGTTTTCAGGTCTTAGGGTATAAATCTTACCGCATGAACAGTTGTCCCCCTGCCTTGCATGGCTGTCTCAGAATTTGAGTCTTTCCACCCCAAATGGACTGCCAGGCCCTCCAAGGGCAGGCAATGTCTTATGTCCATAGGCACTAAATACATCTTTCCAGAATGAAGGAATCTAAGCATGGGGCCTTTTATGGGAACTCTGGATCTGTTCCCTTCCCTCTGTTCTTCTTCTTTAACATTATCTCAGGGTCTTGACCTTGCCTCCCAGCCCAGCCATACTGGCGGACCTGCTCAAGCAGAGATTAAGAAAGGGGTAGCCACAGACCCTGATTTCAGTGGGGGCTGCTGGAAGCCTGCTTGCCTCAGCCTGACTGCTGGGGTCTGGAAATCCCCAAAGGTTCTTGCTTAACTGGTCCTTTTGAGGGATGATATCATAAGCATTGGAAATGTGAGGAAAACTCCCACAGACTGGAAGTTAAGGTGATTTAAAGGCAGAAGGCAGAGCTTCTGAACAGAGAGGGCTGGATAAGCCATGCACATTCTTTGAGAGGAAAAGTATGCTGAGCTTTTGGACATGAAAGTATTTAGGGATTGCTGGAGGCAGGTCCAGGGTGGACATCACGGGTGCAGTCTTCTGTGAGAGTCAGGACTGGGGTCAGCGTTTGGGCCCTGCTACATTGTCAAGCCACCATTAAGTGGTGACAGTCAGTCTTTAGACAGTACTTGGTTACACTAGATTGGAGGGTCATGTCTGAGTGTTTGCTCCCCTTCTGAGAAGTACAAACAAGATGACCCTTGGGTTAAGACGTGTGCTTCTCCCCTGGGGTCTCAGAGATTTCCAGCAGTGGTGAGAACTGTACCAGCAAAGCAGAGATCTCATATTTACTTGTCATGTGAGTCAGGACCCAGAGAAACCACTCAGAAATGATGTGGCTATTGTGGCAAGGATTATACCCCAGTAAATAGACTTAGCCCATCATGGTTTATATGAAAAGGGATATACAGTTGAACCTTCCTATCTCTGGGTACTACATCTGTGAGCTCAATCAAGAAAGGATAAAAAATATTGGGAAGAAATATTTTGCTCTGTATTGGACATGTATAGACTTATCCTCATGTCATTATTCTTTGAGCAGTACACTGTAACGACTATTCATGAAGTACTTACATTGTATTAGGTATTATTAGTAATCTAGAGATGAATTAAAGCATACAGGAAGATGTGCATAGGTAACATGCAAACACTACATCATTTTAAATAAAAGATTTAAGCTTCTGCAGATTTGTTATTCTTAGGAGGTTCCAAAACCAATCCCCTGTGGATAGTGAGGGATGACTGTAATTCTTTTTTAAATTGAGTTCAGGGACAAACAGATTATATTTGACCTTACTTTTCTATTGCAATACTCTTTAAGGGAAGCAAAGCTAGCTAATCATTATCCCACTTTGCAGATGAAGAAACTAATATTTGATGAAGCTGGGTCAGTGATTTCCAGTTTCCGGATTGAACAAATGATTATGCTTAAAAAAAAAAAACCTGGAAGCCTATTCATGGGTTGCTATTTTTTTAATTTTCCTAAGCAAGAAAAATTTAAAATCTGATATATGTACACTCACCATCATGTTTTGGTAAAAGAAAGAATCCTTTCATGTCCAAAATTATCAAATAATCTAATCAGGATAAAGATCGGCTATTAAAACCTAATAAAGATATATTGTCAAAAGCTCCATTTAAGATCCTATTTTTCTCACTTCCCTGATGGCTGATGAGACGTGGCCTCGTATCTGTGCTGGTTTGTGAAATAGAACCTTGGGGAACTTGTGCATGGCCATGGCTGCTCAGCCCAAGTGGGGGCAGGACCAGCTCATTCCAAACCTGACTCTAAGTCCTGGCCTGCTGGATGCCCTGTGCATTGACTCCATTAAAGCCAGGTCAGTGCAGACTCATGGAGGCACCCAGGTATCCTCCAAAGTCATTTCTAGGAAGCACTCAGACCTCACCCGACCTTCTTTTTCTCAGATGATTCGGCTGAAAGATCTACCAGTAACACCACACATCATTCCCTATCCCATTTTGGCCCATAAGCATTTAATCCTTGCCAGGACACATGAAGTTAAAGAGGAGAGTGAGCCAACTCAACTTTTCCTCTTTTAGGAAAAGCTGCCTCCGTGTGCTGCTGATGCTAGAAGGCTTTCTGCTCCCCTGATCCCCTGGTTAAAGGAGACACAAAACTGATCTGTTTGCTTGGCCTTCCT
Organism: Ctenodactylus gundi; assembly: GCA_004027205.1. Taxonomy (NCBI): domain Eukaryota; kingdom Metazoa; phylum Chordata; class Mammalia; order Rodentia; family Ctenodactylidae; genus Ctenodactylus; species Ctenodactylus gundi. Next base: position 9,815 of record PVKB01003233.1, on the reverse strand, counting down.
CATTCAACAGACTTACATGAGTTCTAGGACACATCTACCAATGGCTTCCCCAACTTCAGATTACTCTCCCTTCCTCAGAGCATCTAACTTTTAGCATCAAGAATCATTTAACTCAATACACCCGTGTTATGCGAACGAAGCAAAGCAACTGCTCAAGCCCAGGGCTTCTAGCGTCTAGCCAGAGCCACAGTGAGAATCGAGCCCTTTTTCATCTCAGCGGTGCCACATTGGGCAAATCTTCACTTCTCTGAACCTCAGTGTTTTCGTGTGGAAAGTGAGCAAGTTATTGCCAGCCTCCTAGAGCTCTCACAGGGATCCATTAGATCGTGCATATGAAGCACTTGACACTAAAGTTGACGCATTATCCACACGGTGTTTACTTTGTTTTCCTGTCTCAGTGGTTTACTGATTTCTTTTAGGCTTGGCGTTCTCTTGTGTTACATGGGGATGCTATTGGGATTGCAAGAGACAATGCACACATTTAAAGGTTTAGCCAGGTACTTGCAATCTAGCAAGCACATAGAAACAATTATGACTAGCGTATCATCATTATCAGCCTCTTTCTATCTACTTTTGTCCTTATAAGACTCTTACACAGCCTAGATAAGTGAGTTGTGCACTGGGCAGGGAAGGCGGGGGTGAGTATGGTATATGTAGGCAGAGGGCGATCAAGGGGAAGAGTTCTTTGCTCTGCCGGAAGCTCTGGTGGTTGGCAAGGTGAAATCCACTCCATGGTTTGCCCTCCCTGAGCTGCTGGATCCGGTACTCACTAGCACAACTCTCTCAACAATTGGGACATCTGTCTTTTCCTGTCCATGTGTGTTCTTTCAGGTGGAGGCATCCTAATCCCAAAATGCAACCACTGGAGAGTCTCCTGAGAATATCAGCCACCTGACATGTCCCATCCCCATGGAAATCCCATCGGACTTGCTCACTGCTCTTGGCAGATTCTCTAGTGGCTTTGCAGCTCCCTGGTCTGGAGGGCTGAGAAGTTCTAGACATCACAGATACGTGCTGTACGAAGGAACTTCCTAGATGTCAAACTCCAGTTTGTTGGAGGCAGATAAGTGAGACATCAATCAGGCCAATATACTTCCTAACCACCAAATCCACTCGCTCACAACTCAGCCAGCTATTTCATACAGAGTAAACAGAACTAATACAGATTTGGAGAGAGACCTGGGTCCCATTATCACCTCTACCACGAACTTCAAATGCTTCTTCCTTAATTTCCTTCAGCTTCCCTATGTGAAAAATGACAGCAAAATCACCTTTGATATTTCATAACTGTTGAGACAACTAAATTGGGAATTGATGATAGTTAAGCTCCTGACACATTGGCATTATTTGAATAACGACCCAGTTAGAGCAAAGTACACAGAGAAGGACAGCCAGGCCAGCAATCTTAGCTACTTTTACTTTACCACTGCTAGGACACAGTGCCCAGCATCAACAACTTAAGGAAGAAAAGGTTTATTTTAGCTCATGGTTTCCAAGGTCTCGGTCCATTCAGGATTGGCTGGCAGTGGCAGAAGGGCATAGTGGAGGGATCAGCTGGGGAAAAATTGTTCATCCCATGGTGGACAGGAAGCAAAAAGAATGAGGTGAAGACAGGGTTAGCTTATATCTTTTTAGGCCCAGCTCCCATGATACCCCCCTTCTGGTCAGGCCCTGCTTCTTCTTAACAGCACAGGAAGTCAATGGGTCAATCACCATGCCTGAGTTTCCCTGCAAACACGAGGCATCTGGGGGAACATTGCTGCTTGCAAGATGTGTCTCCTGAAGGCAGATCACTCGTGCTCGAGCCCTGGCTCTGCCTTTCATTAGTAAGTCAGTTCACCCTTCTGTGCCTCAGTTTCTCTGTCTGTAAGTGGGTATAATAATAATAATATCTCCAAAGGGTTTATAATAATTATTTAAGGTAAAGTGCTTACAGCGATGCCTGGCATACAGTAAGTGTTCAATTAATAGTGGGTATCAGTAATAGAAATGAGTGATTTATCAGTAGCCTAAAAGCAAATTCCTGAAGCATGCATTCTGAGAGGACCATTACTATTTTGTCTTTCTGAATGATAGGTTGACAAAAGGTGTGAGATCAATGCCATTTCCCCACATGAGCTCATTTCTGATCAGAGGAGCCATGTTCTACAATAATTACCCACATTTCAGTGCCTGCCCTGTGCCAGTGGCACATAGGTTTTTTTTTTTTTTCATTTTCACAACAACCTTTCAAAGTGGGCATTACTATTCCCATTTCATAAATAAGGAAACTGAGTTCAGAGAGGTGAAGAGACTTGCCCAAGGGAACGAAGCAGGTAGGAGCAGAGGCAGAATTGTAGTACAGGTCTGTCTTCTCAGAGAAGCCACTCTCCTTCCTTAAGTGAAAGGGGGGCCCTGTGTCTTCCTTCTGTGTGTACGAATAGGGTGTGTCCCACAGTTCCTGTGCTTTCATTCAACCCTGCTGGTCTAGCTAGGGTGATTGATATTTTTAAAAATTGGAGGGTATGAAAATAAAAACAAACCTGAAACAATAAACAGTGTGACTCATACTGAGTCTTCATTGGGGTGGTTACGGGAAACTGGAGGGAAGCGACAGCCTGAGTCATTTCGGAATGGCCAATCCCCTGACTCACGGGCAGCAGGTCACGCTGCTCAGGACAGAAGCCAGCACCATGTTCAGAGCCAAAAAGGCAGGAAAACGCTCTGTTGAGGGGGCGGGGAATGAAAGGGACAAGGAGCCAGGCAAGAACCATGTTTTGTAAGTGAGGAGCCAGTCTCATCCTAGTCCCTGGGATAAAATCCAAGCTCCCAGGCCTAGTGCTCCAGGCCCCAGATCCCATCCTTCCCAATTTGATTCTCTCTACTCTTATTCAAATACCAGTTAAATGGGAAGACCTGTATGCCCCGATGCTCTCTCCTCCTCTTTACCACCTGGATATCCTCACACCTTGCTCCAGGTAGGTCACCAGTCCCCATCCCCAAGACCTGCCATCAGGGCCAGCATGTAGGGCCCACATCAAGGGCTTCTCTCATGCCTTCAGCCCTGAAGTCAGTCCCTCATTCTTCAAGTGTGTGTGGAACACATGCTATATGTCACATCCCATGTTAGACTGGAAAATTCAAAGATGGATTAGACAGAGACTAGGCCCCGAGCAAGTCCATACCCAGTGTCTGTGTCATCGGGGAATCAGGTGCATATGAGTATCCACAAGAATCTCCACCCAAGAAGGGCTCAATGTGGGAGCATAGGGCAGTGCGGGAGCTCAGATGCAGAGAAATGTGTTCTCTGGATGTTTGAGGTGATGCTTGGACCATGTCTTAAAGAGTAAGAGTCACTCAAAAGCTGGTGAAGGTAGAATGGAGTAGAGAATAATCACTCTCTTTTTCAAACTCTCAAAACCAAACTAGCAGGTGGATAATATAAATTTATTGTACAAAAAAGGGATGGGGAGAATAAAGAGAATAAAGCAGGATCAAATAACAGCCTTAAAAAAGTGTTAAACTGGGCCAGGTGGTATAGGCCTATAATCCCTGGTCTCTGAAAAGGTGAGGCAGGAGTTTCACAAATTTAAGCCCAGGCTGGGCAACTTAGCAACTCTGTAAGACCCTGTCTCAAAAAAAAAAAAAAAAAAAGGACTGAAGATGTGTTATCGCTCAATGTGAAGGCTCCAGGTTCAAATCCCAAGTACCACACACACACACACAATCCTGTTAAGATTTTTGGAGTAATTTCTTCTAGCCCTTTGTCTGTAGAGGTGTATGTTTATTGGTTGTTAATCTGTTATTGCTACTTCTTAATCTGAGTGTTTTTGACCTACTTTTTACATTTAATAATGTATTCTAATGTTTTCATATCAGTAATTGTTAGTCAACATAATACAAAGGTTATAACTGATTTGGTCGAATGTGTCTCAGGGAGGTGCTAGAAAATTCTGACTTAGCACGCCTCACTCTGGAAAATGTGCTCATCCATTTTCTGTAGATATTACCTCTCCTGACTTCCATGAATGAGATTCGCTTTGGCTGATCCAGGCATTATCGTCTTGAGCTCCTAATTGTCAACATTTGAGTTCCAGAATATGATGTGCCTTGATTTTATGTGGCCTCTTGCCCAAGCTTCTTTTTTGTCACTGTCAATTCCCACCCCAGAAGTGACTGATTAAACCACTGCCTTCTCTTCCTGCATGTGAGCTGCTCAGACACAGGTTCTGCATCCGATGTTTCCCCCTCTTCCCTCTTCTGGTGGTCACAAAGCCTAGCACAGCCCCAAAGCGACTCCTACACAACAGGAGGTCACTATACAGTTGATAAAGGGACGAAGAAGGAAAGAAAGCACCAGGGCTTGACTCCTTCTAATGCAGACGAGGCATTAGACTCTGTGGCTAGACCAAGGGCGATGTGCTCTCCATTCAGCACTACTAGAATGGGGTAGACACTTGAATATGTACGGCCTAGTGGGAGTTCTTAAAATCACTGGGTGCATGTCCCAGAAGGGATCTGTGAGAACTCTGTGTCTTCTCCTTGCCCCATTTTACATCCCAGTTATGAGGTGTTCTAGCACGTACTCCCTATCATGACATGCTGCCTCATCTCAGGCTCAAAAGCAATGGAGTCAACCGATCATAGACTGAAACCTCTAAAACCGTGAGCCAAGGAAAAACTTCTCTTTTTACAAGTTGGTACATTTGTTGTAGTAATTGAAAGCTGACTCACCCCCTGGGTTTGGCTCATTGCTTAATCACTGCATGCTTCCTTCAATTTCTTATGCACAAAAGGGGGGTGCTAATTGTCCCTGTCTCACTAGTTTATCCTGAAGGGTCAGTGTCACTGTCAGATATCATATTATTGCAGAGCCAGCACATCGAAGCACACATTAGCTATTGTCTTCCTCCTTAGCCCTTTGTCGGCTTGAGCCTTCTCAAAGGACAAGCTGCATTTTCAGCTGTCCTCAGAAAGAGGCTTCTTTCTCTGGCAGTCCCTCCATCCTATTTCTGGGACACACTGTCTTCCTATAGAAAGTTTTATCTGGACAGTTCCCAACTTAACAATGGGGATGGATTCTCTTATCCCCAAAGAGGAAGGATACTGGGAGTATGGCCAATAGTTTCTAGTTCTTTGGAAAACCTCAGTGGGTTAGACCAGAGGCCAGCAAACTCTTTCTATAAAGGGCTATATAGTAATTATTTTAAGCTTTGTGGGTCAAATGTCTTCTATTGAAACTATTGAGTCTATGAGGGGAGCCACAGAAAACTTGTAAATGAACAGTCATGGCTGTGTTCCAATAAATTTTTATTTATAAAATGTTGCCAGACAGATTGGCCCACAGGCCAGAGTTTGCTGGGCCCTAGGTAGGCCAATGATAAAGTCATGAAATCAAGGTCTGGGGGTCTTCTCCTCTGCTCAGTGACCCTGAGGAGGTCCTTTCATATCCTGACCTTCAGTTTGGTAATTTATCAACTGAAGGAGTTAGGACAGATAATTTTCAAGACCTATTCTGTCTCTAAAGTTCAATAATTCTATGCCTGGTAAGCTGGGTTGCATTGGGTAAGGCTGTACTTCCCTGGGCTTCATGTTTCTTCTTGGTTCAAGAAAGGGGGTCCCTTCATTATTTGAACCTTGACTGTGTATGTGCTAAGGACCTATAATTTGAGAGGTTTCTGGGTTTGCTGCAAGATAAGTCCCAGGAACTCAGAGGTGTCAACCATGGCCAGGTGCTGGCCTTTCCTGCCTCAATGCCCTTCCCCCCCTCCCCCTCACCCAGGTTCTCTGCAAGCTGTCACCCTGGCATGGGCCAATATTCAGCCATGCTTTGCGCTGCAGTCGGACTGCATTTGGCTAAATAGCTTGCCTGGAAATGATTCTGCAATGACACTGCAGCAAGCAGGCCAGGCACACAGGGATGACTCTGTATCGTGCCGAGGACCAGGCAGGCTGGGATGAGGGCTCTTCTGGTCTGGATCAGACTGCCGGGTGCCTTGCTGGCCTGTGTGGGTGAGGAAGCTCCTACTCCACAGCTTTTTCTGTGGCTGACATCCTTTATTCAGCACTTCAGAGGTCTTCCTACTCTCTCAGTGTGGTTAGCATGTGCGTACACACTGTCACGGGGTCCTCGTGTGGTCTTCACACCCTAGGAAATGTCTTAAAAGATCTAAAGAGAGTCAGGAAGCTCTTCTGACCCAAGCAAATGCTGCTTTTATTCTCATAAAAAAAAGGAGCCTGCTTCTCTGGTATGACCACAATGAGGCACTTCTTAGAAAATGAGTTGAGTCGCCAGTGAGAAACCACAGCATCTCCATGGCCTGAGCACAGAAGGACAGGCTGGGGACAGCCTTAGTCCACTGGGAACTGAGGTGCCAATCACTGATACCACCACCAGCCTGAGTGATTCTGCCCAGCAGATGCCTCCACCCTGCAAAGTGGGTGTCGTCCACTTTTTCCCTGGGGCACTGGGATAACAAAGGCTGTGTCCCAGTACCATTGTACAGCAGGGGAAGGCCGGAAACCAAGCTGCAGGAAACTGGTTGCTATGGTTTCCTTGAGTGTAATGACATAAAAATTGCTTTCTAAATGTTTTTTTTTTTCAAAAAAAGATTTCTATTTCCCCCCACCCACCTGGAGAGAGATAGGAAAGAAAGTGATTATTTTGGTCTTTATATAACCTAGGCAATGAGCTGGGTCTAATTCCTCATAGCAGCCCACTAAGCTTGGCAGAGGGGCTAAGATATCTGTTCACAGACACACAGCTGAAGGCTGGAAAAGACCACTTTGACCCAAGATCATCATACCCTACTCATTACCTGTTTTCTTTCGTGGCTAGGAGATCCTGCAAACCAGAGTATTCCTATTATAAAGTCAGGCTCTGGCACAGGAACTCGGGTAGGGGAGGAAGAGATTAGGGAAGGGGTTAAGTGAGAAAAATGAGACAGTTGGAGAACGAGGAGCCGGCTGATTTCTGATATGCCAGAGCAGGGTTTCAGAGTAGGCAGAAGGAACATAGAATTTAGCCTCACAGTGCTAAGAGTAAGATCTATTTCACTCACATGTGAAGACTCTGCTCCACATCTGTCAAATAAGTGTAACAATCATATCTGCTTCATGAGTCATTGTAAGGATTAAAGTAGCACAATACGTGTTAAATGCAAGATACAGAGTAAGTACTCAATGCACGTTGGCATTCTTGTTATTGTTGCCACTTTTAATTATACTATTACAAAACCCTGCTAGTATATTATGAATCACTGTGCAAATACCAATTAGCTTAGGGAGGACATGGGGTAACCCAGTGGAGGGAGTGAAGCTGGAACAGCCAGGGCCCTGGGAATGGCCAGGCCAGTAGTACTCTATACAACATACATGGCTTTACATGGTGGTCCTGCCCTACCGGGGATGGGAGGAGGCTTACTACATTTGGGCCAGCGATGTCTGCACTCATTCCACAGGTATTTATTGAACACCTGCCATACGCTGTATTCTGTGCCAGGAGGACTATGTCAGGCTCTCTTCTCTCCTGGAGCGCATAGACTGTGAAGGAGACAGAAAAGGCACAGGCCACTGGTTGGCTGCATGCAGAGGGCTGTCCGGATTGAGGGACATGTGCAGAGCGTGTCTAGAGGCCAGGAGTGGCTTCCTATGAGGAGCATGTACATGTGTGCATGCATGTTCATGCATGGATGAAACATGGGACCGGGAAGACACCTTTGAGAAGGGAGCGCTTCAATTAAGTCTTGAAAGTGAGAAGTGAGTGGGACTAGGGACAGAGGAAGAAACAGCATTTACAGGGACATCAGGCTTTCTGAAACCTGTGATTAGAGTTTGAAGTGCACAGTCCAGTGCTCAGTTACAGGAAACTAGACAGACGGCCAGGCAAGTACAGTGAGAGAGGCAAGAGAGCCAGGGCCTGAGGGAAGTTGTGAAGGCCTCACACACTGTGCCAAAGACCTTGGGGGTGTCTGTCTCTTGAGGCAAGATGAAGGAGCTGCTATGCCCATGGAGGGTATGACAAGGAGGCCACAAAGTCTCTCTGGTTGGTTAGAAAGGTTATTCTGTTCATCACTTCCATAGGCTCTCACCCTGTAGGCACCCTGCCAAACTCTGTGCCTAGACTCCTTTCTTAAATCCCACCCAGGCTCCACAAGGTGGTCCAACTGTTCCCTCACTTTGCAGATGGGGACACTGAGGCTCAGCAAAATCTGATGCATGATTTGACCCCATGCATGCTGGCACTTGCCCCCCATGGATTAAGCTGCAGTTCACTGTAGAGGGAGAGCTCAGGAAAGGAGGTGTAGTTAATGTCTGCAGGAGCAGCAGAGCTGTGGGCGGAGGCTGAGAAGTTTGGGAATCCTGCCTTGGGAATCCTTCTGTGATCTTACAGAAACTGCCAGCTGTCACCTGTTTCCACTGATATCTTTTCAACTGGGCCTGCCCCCAGCCTTTGTCTGGAGGAGGTAGGCCAGCCAGAAAGACACCTCACAACAAACTGCTCACTTGGACTTTCCAGGGACAACGGGCTGAGGAATTCCTGCCCTCTACCTGGGGAGATTCTGCCTCTGGGGGATTGGTTGCTTGTGGCCTTCCACTGAGAAAAACTGCTATCTAGGAGTTTCTGTCATTCCTGACTGACTCCCCAGAAGGCTTGCACACCTTCTAGGGCCCATGCTCTCGTCAGTCCTGTGAAAAATAAACCCTGGATAGAAATGAAAGCTGATTGTGCACAGTGATACTCAGGTGTTCTCCACGGGTTTCTAGGTAGCTCAAGAAGAAGTCATGATGCAGACAAGATGAAGGCGACAGCGATGAGCTGGAGGCAGCAGGAGAGGACAGAGGAAGACCCTGTGCCCAACCAAGTGGTTCTTCTACATCTCCAGCTGGAGGTGTCTGGCCTGTGGGCCAGGCCCGAGTTGGATCACAGCTGCTCTCCAAGTGCCCCTCAGTTGCTGCCACCTAATTAGCTCTATGGCCATAAAAGGCCAGCTCTGCTTGGAGGAGGTGCCCGGCTCTGAGAAGCAGCAAACTCAAGTGTCATAAAAACACAGCCTTGAGAGGGAGAAGGGTGGCAAATTTAAATCATCCTAGTGCACTGTTTCTAATAGCCTTGCCCACCCTAATCTGAGAGGATCCTGGGACTCCGGCCCCAGCTCTGGCTCACACTCACTGCCATGCTCACATTTAACCCATTATGGAAGGAAGGTCAAAGGCCTCAGGAGGTAAAAATCATCACCAAGGTCTTTGACGCTTACATCTAAAAACCACATCAGGAAACAACCATGCACAAAATTTTTGAACCTTCTGTTTAAATCCATATCTGGGACTCCTGTAAAATTGACTAATGTGTCACTCTCTCCTTCTTCCCAACTAAGACTCCAACATGAGAAAATTGTTCTAGAATGTAATGCAAAGGTGTTCTCAGAAAAGTTGGATTCATGGGGTGGTGAGAAGAGAGATTTGGAAATAAAACCCTCTGATTTGGGATTCTGACTTGGACACTTCCTAGGAGTGTGACATTAAGGAGATCACTTCACTTCTCCAGTCTTTTTTTGGTTTATTCAACTGTCAAGTGAGTATAATAATAGGATATACTTAGGACTGGTAGAATAAAAATTGGGAATAAGGAACAAAGCACAATGCTTGCCACAAATGGATGCTCGATAACCACAGGTGTATATGAGTATATTTCTACAGCACAGTGTAACTTCTCTAAGCTTCTCATTCTGCAAATGCAAATATTAATAGTCACCTTCAGCATCGATACGTAATATTGACAAACAAAGCTGCTGTTTGGAAATTTCTTCCACAGTGATTGTGCCCTGCTCTGGCTT